>BKCH01000152.1:0-538357 GCA_008635985.1 Ficus erecta | reverse complement strand
ATTCTATCCTCTCTCGCCGATACTCCCCGGTTACCTGGTTGACAATACCATCGAGTCGCTGTAAACTTCGATGTCTTGCACTTCGAGTTCCCTGGCCAATCCGAGACCTGCAATAACAGCCTCGTACTTCGCTTCATTGTTAGATGCTTTGAAGTTGAAGTGGAGTGCCTGGCTGGTCTTAAACTGGTCGGGGCTAACGAGGACCAACCCTTCACCCCGAGCCCCCAGAGCTAGAGGATCCGTCAACGAAGAGTTTCCACCCCACTCCGAGTACATCCGAGCCGATTCGTGGGGGTCGCCGCATCTTTCTCCGAACACTCCGGGGATAATCCAACAGTAAATTCGGCGACGAAATCTACTAAGGCTTGTGCTTTAATCGCGGTGTGGGGAACGTATTCTATATCAAATTCCCCGAGTTCTATGGCCCATTTCGCAATTCGGCCCGATAATTCAGGATTCTGAAGAACCTGTCGAAGGGGATAGCTGGTCAAAACACGAATGGGGTGCCCTTGAAAGTAGGGTCGCAGCTTACGGGCTGAGGAGACCAGCGCGAGAGCAAGCTTTCCAAGGAGGTATATCTTTCTTCCGCCCCTTGGACCGCTTTGCTGCTATAGTAAACGGGTCGCTGGATCTTCTCGTCTTCTCGGATCAACACAAGGCTGACAGCTTTATTGGAGACCGCCAGGTAGACAAATAGCACCTCCCCAGGGAGCGGCTTCGATAGTAAGGGAGGGCTGGCCAGGTATTTTTTCAGGCCCTCGAAGGCCTCACCCGCACTTGTCGTCCCAACTGATTTTTCCTTCGCCCTTGAGCGCTTGGAAAAATGGGGAGCACTTGTCGGTGGACCGAGAGACAAACTGGGAGAGGGCCGCAATCATCCCGGTTAGTCTTTGGACTTCCTTGGTCTTCTGTGGGGGTTGTAGGTCCATCACCGCTTGGGCTTTGACGGGATTGAGCTCAATCCCGCGGTGGTTCACCATGAAACCCAAAAACTTTCCTGACTCTACTCCGAACGCGCACTTAGCCGGGTTAAGCTTCATTCTGTACTACCGCAGAATATCGAAACTGTCACGAAGGTCTTGGACGTGGTCGGCTGCTCATCTGCTTTTTACAAGCATATCGTCCATATACACCTCTATGGTTTTCCCAATGAGTGGAGCGAACATCTTGTTCATTAGGCGCTGGTAGGTTGCTCCAGCATTCTTGAGACCAAACGGCATAACCTGGTAGCAGTACAGGCCTTGATCGGTTGTGAACGCCGTTTTGGGCCTGGTCGAGTTTACTGAGGGGTATCTGGTTGTACCCCGAGTGGGCATCCATGAAACTTATCAGCTCGTGTCCCGCGGTGGCATCAACGAGCTGGTCTATTCGGGGAAGGGGGAAGCAATCCTTCGGACACGCCTTGTTGAGGTCCGTGTTGTCGATGCAGACTCGCCACTTCCTGTTAGATTTCTTGACCAGGACCACGTTTGCCAACCACTCCGAGTAGGAAATTTCACGGATGAACCCCGGCTGCAAGGAGCTTCTTCACCTTTTGGTTAATAGCCTCATACCTTCCGGGTTGAAGGCCCTTCTCTTCTGGATCACTGGCTTGTGCCTCGGGTTGACGTTAAGCTGGTGGCTTATGACTGCCGGGTCAATTTCGGGCATGTCCTCGTGGGACCAGACGAAAACGTCCCTGTGTTCTCGGAGGCACCGCTGTATGTCTTCACGGCTGGTCAGATCAAGCCGCGCTCCGAGCAGCACGCTACTCTCTGGATGCTCAGGATCTAGCTGGTAGGGAATCAGCTCCTCCGCGGGGTACGCTCGGACTTCCTCTTCTGGTATACGAGGATCCAGGTCGCTGAATCCCTTAACCTCTTCGCTTGGAACTTCCACTTGGTCGATCCGAAAGATGGTAGCGACAGTTACCGGGGCAAGCAATCTTCCGACCCACTCTATTCACTGCCTCTACGTAGCACTTCCACGCCCCTTCCTGGTTTCCTCGGAAGACTCCGACTCCGCCGCCGACGGGGAACTTCATGGCCAAGTGGTAGGTGGAGACACCTACCGCCTTTATCGCATTGAGAGTCGGTCTTCCTAGGATGACGTTGTAAGCGGACGGGTGGTCTACGATGATGAACTCTACCATCTTGTCACCCTCTCCGAGCCGTCTCCGATTGTAACCGGGAGACTGACCGTACCAACCGCGTGCACACATTCCCCGACGAACCCATATAAGGGCGTCTGGACGGGCATCAGTACGGCGCCCTCAGTCTTTAGTCTCGAGAAAGCAATCCCAAAACATAACATCGGCCGAGCTAACCGTTGTCGATGAGGACGCGTCAGATAACGTTGTCAGCTACTCGGATTTCGCCATCCCCAGAGCGTCATTGTGTGGGTGCAGCAGCCGGTCAGCTTCCTCATCTGTGAAAGTAATCGGGGTGCTGCTCTGGCGGCATATTTTGGAGACATGCTCGGCCATGTTGATGAACTCCCCACGTGCAAATCACCTAGCCTCGCGGGCGTAACTCCTCCGGCTGCTGGCGGTGTCTCCAGTCGCAGTCCCACCAAAAATGGTGTGGATTATGTGCTCCGGTCCAGGCCCGTCCGGTCCATCATCTGGTCCCTGGGAACGCCAAGTACCTGGGGTTGATCGGTTACTCGGCTCAGCCGGCATGATTATTCTCTCCACGAATTCCCGTAGGTGACCATCGCGGATTAGCGACTCGATTTGGTCTCGGAGCTGAATGCAGTCCTTCGTCTCGTGGCCCACGTCCTTGTGAAAGTGGCAGTATTTGTTTGGATTTCTTCGCGCCCGATCCGTTCGAATGGGCCGCGGGTCTCGGAGCAGTCCTTTACCAGACACATGGTATAAGACGTTCTCGATTGTCGTGACCAGCGGGGTATACTGTTGGAACTTCCCCGCGGGTGTCTTCGGACCAGGTTTGGCTTCCTCCCGGCAACTCGTAGCGGGAGCTTTCCCCTTATCTGACTAACTTCTGTCCGACTTCCTTCCGGGAAGCCGGGTCTGTACTTGGGCTTCCAGCCCTCGTCCTCTAACGTATTCATCTGCCTCGGCATGCCTCCAGGCAATCCCCCTCAGCTGGGCAAATGTAGGTGGCCTGTCGTAGGCGAGCGTCCAGACAAGACGAGGATCCTGGATCCCCTCACGGAAAGCTTGGATGAGGGTCTCATCCGTGCAGGGTTCCGCTTGCACAATGGCTTTATCAAAGCGCTCCAGGTATGCCTTCAGCTTTCGCCTTCACCTTGCTTTATGCTAAAGAGGTGGGAGGCCCCTAGCTTTCTGGCTTTCGACCCCATGAAGGCAGCTGAAAAAGAATCCGTTAACTGCTGAAAGCTGCTAATCGATCTAGGAGCAAGCCTTCTATACCATTGCCGAGCGGCTCGAGTCAAGGTCAGGCAGAACGATTTGCAGAGGGCAGCCTCATTGGCGCTCTGGATTTGCATGTACGGTCTGTAGTTCTCAAGGTGTTCGTCCGCATCTGACGAACCGTCATAGGACGCCATAGTCGGCATCTTAAACCTGGTCGGGTACGGCGCGGACATGATTGCCGGGGAGAAGGGTGGTTCGGCTGCTCCGAATTGGTCTAGGCCATACTGCTGACCAACGAGCTGATTTAACTGCCGCTGGAGGTGATCTAACATGCTCCGACTGTGACTTCCCTCCTCTGGCCTGTCCACATATTGTTCCCGACCAAGACGCCGGTAAATCGCTGGTCTCCTGAGCTGGTCAAAGACTGAGGTCACCCCTCCGCGAACATTCAGGTTTTCCTCTGGTTGGTCGGCCCAGTAATCCTGGTCGTCTGCTCGAGCACCAGCCTGGTTGATCGCTTGAGAGTCGGCAACGTCTGACCGCGCCATGCCGGTACGGCGACTTCTTGAACGCTCTCGACCCGACTCCTCCCCTAGTTGTTCTCTCTCTTGACCCCTGCGTTGTGATCGATGACTCCTATTGTGCGTGGGGGAGAGGTCCATCCGTCTACTTGCCGACCTTGGCGGTCTACTCGACGTTGATTCGGCGGCTTCGGGCAGTTGTTCGGGGGAGTTGAATGACATTCGCGACCCCACGTGCCTCCACCAACGACCTGACAAGCTCGGTTAGGTTTCTGACATTCTCGGTGAGGATCTCCGTCTGGGTCGGTCGACGTTGTTGGCCTCCCCTCCCACGTGGTGGTCGGCGGGAGTCTCGCGAACCGGTGCCAGCGGGGGTCTCTTCACGAATCTCTTGTTCGCCGTGCTCATCCATTATGCGAAGCCGAGCACTCGGAAGTACAAGTCTAGGTTGTGATTGCTGGAAAGGTGTGTGGCCCTCCTTCTAGCGCCAAAATGTTGATGTCGAAAACGTCTCCGGCAGCAACTCCCAATGTGGTCGGGTGGTCCGATCAAGTCCGGCCAGTCACTCCACCGCCGTCACCTGCAAAATGAAAGCACCTCGGGCTCAGGGGGACACCGGTGTGGTGTCTGCCGAGGGCACTCCGATGCTTAAGTCAGTTCGGGAGTTGATGAGCAGCAGGAGAGGCAGAGCTTTGGCAAGGCAGGAATAAGCTTACCTGAATTTGTGGTTTTTTTCCCTATTTATAGGTGCCCTTTTCGGACTCGGGTACTCGGGGTGACCCGTCCGAGTCGGCTACTTGGTAACCCGAGTGGGCGACATGGCTCTAGACCTGCAGACGTATCAGCCAGGGGCAGCGCCACGCGTCCAGCCTATGGAGCGGCGCCTGCGGGGACAATCCCTGCAAGGGCAGGTGGCGGTGATGTGACGTGCTGCAGGGGTAAACAGGCGGCGCCTGCCGCCGATGGGACTTGTGTCAGGAGTGGTGCGACAGGTGGAGTACGGGCTCCGAGGGCCTTTGGCCCCTGGAGCGCACTGGTGTGGGGCTCGTTTGGTATTCTGGTCGGTTGGTCGTCCTACATGGGTAGACGGAATACTTCGACAAGACGGTGACGTCCGAGTACCGGTTAATCAAATTAGTGAACGGATTCTGGTCGGAACTGGTCGGATTACCTCTGTCCGATCAGGGCTCTGGAGCCGAATATGAAGTCAGGTGACAGGATCACGTGCGTTGTGGTCGGAGCAGAAATTGGTATCAACATTCACATCAGGCCATCTAGCAGGGAAGAGAACGAAGAAAACTCTGGTTTTGATCAACTGATGATCAATTCTGGAGTTAACAATAATGGAGATGAAACTTTTTTTACTTGAAAGTGGAGATAAATAAAAAATAAAAAAGCACATATATTTGGAAAAAAAAAATAAAATGATTATTAAAAAAAAAAAAAAAGAATGACAGTCCATCAAGCTCACCAAGAATAAATGAGGATTATTTTTAATAAGGAGGTGGGAGAGAGGAGAGAGAAGGTAGAGAGAATTTAATAGGTTAACAAAGGGAATATGGATGGGAAAGTTAGTAGATTTATCTTTGTGATGTGGTATCATATGAGTCGTTGGACATCTTTTGAGACATGAAATATTGGACAGAAGATTCAAGTCCGTAGAGTAGACGAGCAAAGCAAAAAAAAAAAAAAGAAGATCATGTGGTGGGTTGTAGAGAGTGACAAAAAGATATTATTAAAACGCTTATTCATGCTTTTGATCTAGTGTATAAAAGGCATTGTTAAAGTTCCTATTCGTATTTTTAATATAGAGTAAAGATGATTGGAGTTGGAGTTGAAATGTGTGTTTAGTTAAAATGTAAATTGAAAATGAATTGTGATATAAAAAATATTATAAAATTTCAAAATATGTTTGAAAAAAAAATTGCAATATAGATGTTATTCGTTTCTCTCATCGTCGTGAGTATTTAAGCATAAAAATTGTCTAATTTCGAATTCAAATAAAAAAGATATGAACTTCTGAAGTTTGAATTGCAATAAAATTTAAGATAAAAGAAAGTGAATTGTAGATTATATTAAAATTAAATAGGCAAAATTTTGTCTACAATGGTTGTTCTTAATGGTCTAAGACGGGGAAAGATACAACAAATGAAAAAGAAAGAGATAAATAGCTTTAAAAAAAACTTAAAAGAGATAAATAGAAGATTTTAAAAATAATTTAAAACAAAATATTTTTAAAACTTAAAAAGATAAATAATAGATTTTAAAATTATTTTAACTAAATAATATATCTATGATAAATAGTTTATTTACTAAAGAAAATTTATGAGACAAATTTATCGTCTATATGCTTTATAAATAAATTATTGATCGTAAATTTGTTATTTAACTATTTTAAAGTATGCTTTTATTTTTTCTAAAAAAAAAGTATGCTTTTATTTAAAAAAAAAAATAGTTAAAATTTGTCATTAAACCGTTGAATTTAAAATAAATAGCAGTGAATAGAAAAAAAAATTTTATTAGACACCTGTTATTTACTTCAAATGTTTAAAATTATATTATTGTTATTTTAATTTTGTTAAAACTGTAATTTACTATCATTTTTGTGCGAAACATTATTTTGGCCCATGAAAATTTGAGCCTTAGTCGTGGGTTCTTTAGAGAAACACCACAAATTGAAATCTCGGATTGATTTTTACCACGAAAAAAAAAAAAAAAACTAACTGTTAGAAAAAATGTCATGACATCTCATGACATTATATTAATTTATTTATTTTATATTATTGATTATACCCTTAAGTTATTAATTATTATCACTGATAATACCGGCCAGCTTATGGTTATTAGTTAGTTAACATTCGATATCCACCGTGACATCAACAGCTGACCATTTCCTCGGGTGGGATATCGAATGGTTCCCAACCGGTAACCACCACCTCCCAAATGATACATGATAGTTATCGACTAGTAACCACGTCCTCTAACAGGATACCAGTAAGTTACCAGTCCTCCGACAGGATAATTAGCAACTATAAATCTCTTCTTTTTTCTACTTAAATTTATATGTATAATACGCATATATATTAACACAAAAGATAAAAAAAAAAAAAAAGCTTTTTTGAGTGGTTTACTGTATAACTACTTATATACATATATAATGTTATATTTTTTTTTGGCTCACCGCAACACATTGTTGTTTCTAATGTATTACATATATACGAGCATGAGTTTTGCTTTACCCCATATATACAAAGTATGTAACTTAAAATTGTCAAACACTCCACCACCGCCGCCTCTTCTTCGTCTTCCTCTTTTCCATTTTGTTTTTTATTTCCTAATAATAAATCAAGAGCATCAATCAGACACACGATAATTTCATAAAGAAGAAAAGAAAAGTGAAACTCAAAAGGAATTCAAAGGTAAAAGGAGAAAATAAATAAAAAACGTAAAATTAGGGATTTTTAACCTTATTTTGTCAATTGCTCCATAATTTGAATTGATTCTTCTTCAGATGATGTTTGGGGGTGTTTGGTGTGTAAGTTTGAGTTAAGATTTGTAAGTTTAAATAGTAAATTTTTTTGAATTTTTTTGAATTTTCAGAAAAGACAAATAACTTTTTGGGGAAAAAGACAAAAAACATAATGAAAAAAGTACAGTTTAGTTTAAATAGAGTTTGTTGTCAAACAAGCCCTTTGTTATTGTCGTGGATTTTGGCTTGTCACTCCGAGTCTTTACTATACTACCACGATATATGATTCAGTAGGCCCCCACTAACTTCACCTTGCCGCCTGAGATTAGAGCCCCTCCCCTGCCCCTTTTTGGTATGTTCTACTATTGCTTTCTATATTCTACTATTTGAATTTCTGGATAGTCATAAATATAAAAATAATAATAATAGTAAAGAAAAGTATGATATAATAACAATAATGAAAATTAATATACCATTAAAACGAACAAATAACTAATTAGCAGCTATAAATATCTTCGATAATAAAGCTTTTTTGAGTGGTATACTGTACAGTACAGTATACCACTTATATACATATATAATGCCATATATTTTTTTTAGCTCTTTCTAATGTACTAAATACATACGAGCATATGTTTTGCTTTATGGATATACAGAGTGTCTAACTTAAAATTGCCAAACATTCCACCACCGCCTCCTCTTCTTCATTTTCCTCTCTTCCATTTTTTTTTAAAAAAAAAAAATCAAGAGCATCAATCAGGCACACAAGAATTCAACAAAGAAGAAATGAGAAGTGAAACTCAAAACGAATCTAAAGATAAGAGGGGAAAAGAAATAAAAAACGTAAAATTAAGGATTTTTAACCTTGTTTTTTCAATCGTTCCATTATTTGAATTGATTCTCCTTCAAATGGTGTTTGCTATTGTCGTAGATTTTGGCTGGTGACTTTGGGTCTGTGCTATAACCACGATAATAGATGTTCCGCTATTCCCCCACTAACTAGACCTTGCCCCATGAAATTAGAGCCGCCGCGCGCTCCCTCCCCCCCCCCCCCCCCCCCCCCCCCCCCCCCCCTTTTAGTTCTACAATTGTTTTTCAATGCTCCACTACTTGAATTTATTGATAATCACAAATAAAAAATAATAATAAAGAAGAATATGATAATAAAAACAATAATGAAAATTAATATACCATAAGAACGAACAAATAACTAATTAGCAACAATAAATATCTTCTTTTTTCTACTTAAATTTATATGTAGAAAACACACACACACATATATATATATATATATAAATAGAAAAGATTATAAAGCTTTTTGAGTGGTTTACTGTATAACTACTTGTATACATATGTAATGTTATATATATATATATATATATATATATTTTAGCTCTCTACAACACATTGTTGTTTACATTGTTTTACATATATACGAGCTTGTGTTTCGCTTTACTCCATGCATACAGAGTATCTAACTTAAAATTGTCAAACACTCCACCACCGCCTCCTCTTCTTTGTCTTCCTCTCTTCCATTTTGTTTTTTATGTCCAAATAATAAAAAGCTTATCCTCTGTCAAATCTTATCATATAATTTATTTTTCATACTAAAGTTTTTAATGCATGCTATATTACCACATCAACTACAAGTTTTAACAAAGTTTGTAGATCTTACCGAAATGCTCCGTGTATCCTTTAAGATCTCAGACCTCCTAAGTTCTTCTCAAAATTTTATCCTAAGTAAGGAGAAGTCTAACATTAAAATTATGACTAAACATCATGCTTTAGTTCTCCAAAAATGACTAAAACATAAAGAATACCACTAGGTTACGCTTAGTAAAACATCCTCTAACTCCGTTTCACACTTCTTCGAACTTGATAACGGGGTTGCTTAGAGCTTGAAAATGGAGGGACGGGGGTGCTAGAGGGGTGTTGAAGATGGAGAATGGTGTTGTGGTTCTTTTATCTATTTGAGCTTGGTGGTGGCTAGAGAAGCTACGACTTTTGAGCTTAACTTGTGTGAGAATAAAATAAGGTGTTAGGGGCTCGTTTCCAGCCAACCTTTACCTTAAAGGAGCTGTATTTTGAGGGGTAGAATTGAAAATTTTTTGGTTGATTCTCCCCTTCATTGCCACCACTTAAAGGGAGGGAGTTGGGTTGAAAATTTTGTTCAACAAAGTAGAGACAATGGGTCACTTTCACTCGTCTCTTCTTTGGGTCAACTTGCCAAAATAAACCATGTCATTTCTTACATGAGGTTGCATGCATTGACCACTTTCTTTTTTTCTCATTTGTTCAAATTTTTCTTGCTTTTTGATACAAAAATCCGGATCCCCCCTTGCTTTCTCATTTTTATTTTGTTTTTCTTTCTTCCAATTTTCCACCATTGATCAAAAGTTGTCATCCTTATTCTCATCCATTGGATCTTCCATCACACCAATCCTTACCTTAAGCTCTCACTGGTCACTTATCATCCAAAGCTTGGCCATTGATTTGCCTAGGATTATTTAACATAAAATATACACTAATAATTTCAAACTACAGTACAATTCTTGATCAATCTTCCACCTTTGGATTTTCTAAGAGTAAATACTAATCACTCATCTTCTATCTATGTGACACATTAATTTCTCAATCATACTCTCAAAACTTAACTATTGATATTATCAAAAATAAATACTAAGACCATTAAATTGAGCTACTAATAAAAATCGGGATTTTTCCCAAAAATTAACATTATTCCGCTAATACGACATAATAAATTTTTCGTATAAATTTATATGTCGTTTAACTCATTTTTTATGTATTTAAAATTTCTCATTTAAATAGAGAAACTCAACATTGTTATATCATTGACATCATCAGACTGCTGATACATATATAATCATTCATGATCTTAAAATTTGATATTTATCAAAATAATTCATTAGAAGTATATTAATGAAAGAAATCTATGATAATAATTCATGAATCAAGTTTATAAATTTATAGGGCGTCATACTGCAACACATTGTTGTTTCTAATGTATTACATATATACGAGCATGTGTTTTGCTTTACTCCATATATACAGAGTATCTAACTTAAAATTGCCAAACACTCCACCACTGCCTCCTCTTCTTTGTCTTCCTCCTTTCCATTTTGTTTTTTTTATTTCCTAATAATAAATCAAAAGCATGAATCAGACACACGAGAATTCAACAAAGAAGAAAAGAAAAGTGAAACTCAAAAGGAATTCAAAAGTAAGAGGAGAAAATAAATAAAAAGTGTAAAATTAGGTATTTATAATCTTATTTTGTCAATTGTTCCATAATTTGAATTGATTCTTCTTCAAGTGGTGTTTGCTCTTGTTGTAGATTTTGGCTTATGTCTTCGGGTCTTTGCTACACCACAACAATAGATGTTCCGGTAAACCCTCACTAATTTCACCTTACTCCCTAAAATTAGAGTCCCACCCCCCCCCCCCCCCCCCCCCAAATTTTGTTCTACTATTGTTTATACACTCCACTACTTGAATTTATTGATAATCACAAATATAAAAATAATAGTAAAGAAAATTATGATAAAAAAAACAATAATAAGAATTAATATATCATACACTACTATAAATATGGGATTCCACGACGGTATTTCGACGACCGTTTTTTAAAAAACCGTCGTCTAAAATTTGCAAAAACACGGAGCGGAAAATTTTTTACGAAAACCATCGTGTTTAAGAGACCGTCGTGGAAGCGTCGCGGCTTCCACGACGGTTTTAAGAAACACGGTCATGGATTTCCGAGCTTCCACGACCGTTTTTAAGAAACCGTCGTGTAAAATTCGTAAAAAAATTAGACAAAACGCCGAGAGTCTATTGTTGCCGTCAAAATTTTTCACAACAGCTACAAATCATCCGAATATAAAGTCAGATCGCTCCGAATACCGGCAGTACACCGTTTGGACGTCACCACCACCATCTATATATATCTATCATTATAATTTATCTGTAAGTGATAACTAATTATTGATTGACTTGTTATTGTTGTGTTCCTTATATTAATATTATTGATGATTTTTAGATATGATTTTATAAATTAAGGTGTTTTTTGTTTTATAAATTTGTTTTGGGATCAATTTAGAGTTAAATTGTGCAATGGGTGGTAATAAATTAATTAAGTGATCAAGTAATGTTATGTTTCCCCCAATATTTATACCTTAATTAATTATGGATTTAGATGGTTTTGTATTTTAATTAGTTTTGTTATGTTCTTAATTCGATTTTCAAATGTTGATGATCAATTAATGGGCCGATGTTAATTAATAATGAAAATTATATATATATATATATATGCATGTTACATTAAATAGAGTAGTCGACCTTCTAATAAATTATTTAATTTTAATTTTTCTATTTAATTAGGAGTTGCAAATTATGGTTAGGAAATGGATATGGTTTGATATATTGTTTAAAGCATATGAAGCTGGTGTTGAAAATTTTTTGTCATTTGCCAAAGCTCACATACATGATGATAAGATTCCGTGTCCATGTCAAGTTTGTGGTAATCATAGATCTCATTCCATTGATGATGTTAGAGGGCATTTGCGCGCTTATGGGATTATTTGTTATTACCAAACTTGGTATTTACATGGCGAAGCTTTTTTCGATATTAAATCTACATCGACAAGCACTAAAAGTAAAGAGCTTATTATTGAGGAAGACGTTGGTGATAATATGCTCAATATGGTAAATGATTTGGAAGAGAACTTTTTGCACCGTCCGGAGTTATTTGAGGCAATGATTAATGATGCTGAAACGCCCTTGTATGTCGGGTGTACAAAATATACGAAATTAGGGGCATTGGTTTAATTATGGAATATGAAAGCGTCGGGAGAGTGGACGAATCTAGTTTCACGACTCTTTTAGAATTTCTAAAAGATGTTCTACCGAAGGATAACAACGTGCCACCTAGTATGTACGAGGCGAAGAAGATGTTGAGCACTTTGGGAATGAAATATGAAAAGATACATGCTTGTCCAAATGATTGCGTCCTTTACCGGAAAGAATATGAAAATTTACATGAATGTCCGGTTTCCTACGAGCCAAGATGGAAGAAGGGCAAAAATTTCTAAAAGATGTTCCACCGGAGGATAACAAAGTGCCACCCAGTATGTACGAGGTGAAGAAGACGTTGAGCACTTTGGGAATGAAATATGAAAAGCTACATGCTTGTCCAAATGATTGCGTCCTTTACCGGAAAGAATATGAAAATTTACATGAATGTCCGGTTTGTAACGAGTCAAGATGGAAGAAGGGCAAGATGCCATCGAATAGTAGAAAAGAAGTGCCGGTTAAGGTGTTATGGTACATTCCATCGGCTCCCTATTTGCATCGTTTATTCCGCAATGCCGAGCATGCTAAAAATTTGACATGGCACCATGATAAACATGTTGATGATGGCAAACTTAGGCATCCGGTCGACGCACCATAATGGAAGACCTTTAACGACAATCATCCAGATTTCAGTGCAGAACCAAGGAATTTACGTCTCGGTTTGTCGACGGACGGAATGAACCCACATAGTAACATGAGTAGTCAGCATAGTACCTGGCCAGTCATACTTGTCAACTACAATCTCCCACCAGAATTGTGCATGAAGCAAAAGTTCTTGATGTTGACATTATTGATCTCAGGCCCGCAACAACCGGGGAATGACATTGACGTGTACTTGACACCATTAATCGATGACCTCAAAAGCTTGTGGAAAGACGGTTTACAAGTTAAAGATTCTCACCGTCAAGATACGTTCAATCTTCGTGCAATGTTGATTTGGTCAATTAATGACTTTCCTGCACTTGGCAACCTATCTGGTTATCCTGTGAAGAGTTCTATAGGTTGTCCAGTTTGTATGAAGAAAACATCTTCCATCCGGTTGAAGAATGGTAAGAAAACCGTTTACCTTGGTCACATGAGATTCTTGCCAACAAATCATCGATACCGCAAACAAAAGAAGGCTTTTGATGGTAATACCGAAGAAAGATCAACTTCTCGGATTTTGTCTGGCGAAGCCATTTATGAGATGGTTAAAGATGTGAAAGTAGTTTTGGGGAAGAGAAAACGTAAGGCTCCAGATGTCGATGGACCTTGGAAGAAGAAGTCAATCTTTTACGAACTTCCATATTGGAAGTCACTTTACATTCGTCATTGCTTAGATGTTATGCATATTGAGAAAAATGTTTGTAAATCGATAGTGGGCACGTTACTTGACATTCCAAACAAAACTAAAGATGGTGAAAAAGCACGGTTGGATCTTGAAAAGATGAAGATTAGACCAAATAATTTGCTCCCCGAGAAAAGATCGAACGTCACATACTTATCTCCGGCAAAGCACACATTATCAAGACAAGAGAAGAGAAAGCTTTGTGAATTGCTTGCGTTCGTGAAAGTGCCAAGTGGGTACTCTTCCAACTTCAAAAGGTTGGTGTCGATGAAGGATTTGAGGCTCATTGGAATGAAAACACATGATTGGCATATCTTGATGCAACAATTATTACCTCTTGCATTGCGGGGAGTTTTAACGAAAGATGTGCGATATGCAATTACGAAGTTATGCTAATTTTTCAATTCAATATGCTCGAAGGTAATTGATCCACTGATGCTTGATCCGCTGCAATCGGAATTGGTGATGACATTGTGCATGCTTGAGAAGTATTTCCCACCAGCCTTTTTTGACATCATGATCCACCTAACGGTGCACTTAGTTCGGGAAGTTAAACTATGTGGACCGGTTCATTTGAGGTGGATGTATCCTTTCGAAAGGTACATGAAGGTTTTGAAGTGTTATGTGAAGAACCAAAATAGGCCGGAGGGATGTATAGTGGAAAAATACATAGCCGAGGAGTCAGTTGAATTTTGCTTTAAGTATTTATCTAACGCGGACCCAATAGGGTTGCCAACGAGCAGGTAAGTTACGTCGAAAAGACTATCCGTGGGCGTTCATTCACCAATAAATCGAGATGAATGGGAAAAGACTTGTCTGTACGTTTTGCACAATGCTAAAGCAGTGCAGCCTTTCATTGAAGTTCACATGACGGAATTAAGAGTTGCAAATCCAAGAAAAACCAGATCTGAGAAGTGGATTCAAGATGAGCACAATTGGACATTTCGGGAGTGGCTAAGAAAACATTTGCATTTGAAAGGCTGGCCTTTCCCAAGACTTAATGAAGCTAGCAAGAGGACCGTCATCGATAGTCACACGATATACATCGTACTTTGTCAATGGCTACTCCTTCTACACTCGCGAAAGAGATGAGAAGCATACCGTCCAAAATAGTGGTGTCAGCCTCCGTGCCGAGTCTATGCATATTTCATCCGCAAAGGACAAGAACCCGGTATACGGTTGCATGAACTACTTTGGGTTCATTGAAGATATTTGAGAACTAGATTATTGCGGCTTGCGGATAACACTTTTTAAATGCAATTGGGCGGACAATAATTTTGTTAAGATTGATAGGGACGACGTGACAGTGGTGGACTTTAGGCGTTTGGGATACAAAAATGATCCTTTTATTATGGCGTCGCAAGCGGTACAAGTCTTTTACACAACGATCCCGACAATTTAGAGTTATCTTTAGTTGTGCCAATGAAGCCAAAAATGCACGGGGATGACCAAGAAGATGTTGAAGATTGCACCGACATTCCATCTTTCACAAACGGATTGCCACCGGTGGAGGAGATTGATGATTTGGACGATAATGCCTCACACTTGCTTCGTTTAGATGTCGAGTGGACACGTGTTGAGAAGACCAAAAAGAAAAACAAAAAAACGTGGTAGTTTCTTTTTCGTTGTATATAATTCATGTATAAGTTGTTATATACAAATATGTTAAATGTGCACATGTACAATATATTAATTATTTATATATAAGTCCACTATGCATGTGTGAATTAATAGAAGAACATGAGTTACTGATGTGGGCTGGTTCGTGCATAACACACAGGTTTGCCCGCCTGTGGGATTATAGGTGGACAAAAGTTTATCTAAAATATTATCTTCGATGTAACCACGTCGGTTTTTGACAAAAACCGTCATGGTATCTAAGAAACCACGACGGTTTTAGTGAAAAATCGTCTTAGTATCATCTATTAAAAAAAATTTTAAAAATTACTTTTTTTATTTTTAAACAACAGAAACCACGACGGTTTCTGCAAGAAACCGTTATGGTATCATATAATTTTTTTTTTCAAATTATTATTAAAAAAAATTTAATTTTTTAATTATTTAAAAAGAGCAACCACAACGGTTTCTGCTAGAAACCGTCGTGGTTTATAGGGATACCACGACAGTTTCCTTAAGAAACCGTCGTGGTATCATATAAAATTTTTTTTAAAATAATTATTTAAAAAAATTTTAAATTTTTTTTATTATTTAAAAAGAGCAACCACGACGGTTTCTCGGTTTTTTTTATTATTTAAAAAGAGCAACCACGACGGAGAAACCGTCGTGGTATCGTATAATTTTTTTTTAAAAAGTATTTAAAAAAAATTTAAATTTTTTTTAATTATAACAAAGAAACCACGACGGTTTCAAAAACCGTCGTGGTATCCGTGAAAGTTTAAATTTCCCCCAAAAATCGTGCGCGCGTATTTTTTTTTTGCCAATTTTTGATTTTTTTTACCCTCCCATCTCTATTTCCCTCACTTTTTCGGCATTCTCCCCTTTATTTTGCTTTGGTTGTCTTTCCAAGCTCCATTAATTCTCTATCTCATTTTTGGCACTCTCCCTCCATTCTCTTAGTTTCCTCTCTCTCTCTTCTCGCCGACGCCAAGCAAACCTTCGCTCTCTCTCTCTCTCATTTGCCTTCGCCTACGCCTTCTCTCTCTCTCTCCTCGCCGTCGCCCAAGCCGCCTATCTCCCTCTCTCTCTCCTTCGCCTTCGCCCACGCCTTCTCTCTCTCTCTCCTCGCCGTCGCCCAAGCCGGCCGTCTCTCTCTCTCGTCGCCGTCGCCCACTCAAGTTCTTGGTAAGCCGAAATCTCTTTTTCACCACACGATTTTTGGAAATAAATTTGGTTGATTGTTGTTATGATTTTGGGTGAATTTTTCCTACAATATATTCTTTGATTTTGCATGCTAATTTTTTGCATAGTACATGTTTGACAAATTGCCTATTTCATTGAGACTTATTTGCTTGTTACACAATGATTGGGTGAGGCGACGGTAATCGGAATTTTCCGGAAAAATGTGTTGATTTAGTGACTTATATGTTGATTTGAGATTTTTCCGTCCAATTTCCCGGAAAAAGTTGTGATTATGTGACTTCTATATATGTTAGCAATTTGACATGTGTGAACAAAACCCAATTTTAGTTCGATTTATTTTTATGTTGAATTAAAAAGTTTGTGTTACGAACGGAAAAATGGTAATTTTCCGGAAAAGTTTTTGATTGTGTTAGTTAAATTTTCGCATATGCCATGTTGGCTAAATTGCTTTTTTGCGTTCTAATGAGTTTTAGATTGAACTAAATTCCTTCGGTAAGGCACGGAATTGGGGATTTTGCGGAAAAATGGTTGATTTTGAAACTTATATGTTAGCATTTGACATTGTCGATAAAATGCATATTTGATTATGCTGTTTGTTATTTCCGTAAATATAAGTAAATAGTTTATGTTAAGGATGAGTTTGGGAACTCAGTTTGAACTCATAGATTTCAGTTCAAACAGAACTGAAATGGTTTGGCACAACGGTTCAGTCCAAACTAGTGACTGAATCGTTATACAGTCAACTGAGCTTGTGCACTGTTGCCACCTGCTCGCCTACGTGCTACGATTCCCTTTCCTCTGTTCAACCATTGATTCAGCCAAACGAAGGTGCACGAAGATCCCACTGGTTAGTTATGTTTATTTTGCTTTCTCTCTCTACTTTCTCTCTCTAGATCAGCTTCTCTACCCATCCATTTGACGTTTACAGCTTCTGCAAAAATAACAATCACAAAAAAATCTTGAAATTTCGGGCCATTGTGAACCGATTCACTTATGGTTTGGCCGCAGAGAGAGAGATCGGAAGCGAGAGGTCGAGATAGATATATAGGGCGAGCTCGTCGGAGGAGGTGATGCCGCCTGCAAACCATGGGTTTGCTCGACAAGGCCAGACATTAATGAAGGGGATTATTATCCCAAACGGCGCGTCGTTTGGGGATGGCAGGCGCAAAAAACGACAAGGCTGTATGTGAGTTATTGTGGAACGGCACACCAAGCATGGGGACGAAACGGCGTGTCGTTTGTGTGGCTGAAGGAAAAAAGTGTGGCTGTAGGAAAAAACGACAAGCCTGGGCACACCAAGCTTTCTTGTCGTTTTTTCTTTTCTTCTTGGTGATTATTGTCGCGATCCCTTTCTGTTGTTCAAGCCAACCCACGACATGCCGTTTCTCATCCAAAAAATTGATAATATGAAAAAAGACAGTAATTGAGGTGAAAAAATTCCATTTAGTTGGAGTTTAGATAAGTTACCAAACACAGAAGGCAAAAAAATTAGTTAACTCAATTTTTATATATCCAAACAAGGCCCTTGTTTTTTTTTTTTTTTTAACTTTTTAACTCAAACTTTTTCACCAAACAATCAACTCAAACTAAATTTTTTATCTCAAACTTTTTACGAAACACTCACATTTTAAACTAAACTTAACTTAACTCAAACTAAACTTAAAAATTTCAACTTGAACTTGTGCACCAAACAGGCCCTAAGTTGGACGGATTTACAATCTCTTTATGTGTTTGGGTGCCATGATTATAAGTTCAATTCGATGACAAATATTTTTTTGTTTGTAAATGCGTTACGCTCTAGAGTTGCCTTAGGTTGATTTAAAATGTCACAAGATCACGAGGAGGAATGCTCAACGCAAACTCATGTTGGAAAACCGCGCCAAACCAACTCACCTAGATTCAATCCCAATGAATATGGTAAACGAAGAGCAACTCTAATGACAAGAGTCCACCAGGTGAGGACAAAGGGGCAAGGAATTGAAGTTTCGTTTGACGGTAAAGGGCAACCTTTAGGGAAGGAAGGTGATGAATTACAGAGTTGGATTGGAATGCTTGCTCGAGAGCACATACCCATTTGGATATCCGACTTTAGAAGTGCAGATTTAGCTCCAATGAAAGAAATAGTGTGGATGGAAGTTGTAACTTCATTCACTGTTGAAGAATCCTACAAAAAACAAATTTTAAAGTCTTGTGGGGAGTCAGCTAAAGGTTTTGAATACGATCTCTACCAAGCTTTTGTCAAAGATCATATTGATGACGAAAATGTGTGGCAACGACTGCCAAAAGTTGTTCACAATTACCCCACCATCACTCAGGATGATTGAGAAAAATTCATTCAGTATCGACGTACCCTGGAATTTAAACGGCTGTCCGAACAAGGAAGTAAGATAAGAAAGAAGAGCAAATACGGATCAACCGTGGGCCGAGACGGATATAGGAAACGTGGCCAAGCTCATGTAGGCTATTTACTCGAACAAAATGTGTAAATGGTATGTTGTACTTCCAGTTTATTCGTTTATGTTTACTAACGCTAATTATTAAACTACAGTTTGAGAAGACGGGAAAATATGCAGAACGGTATGAAAGGTGGCTGGACATGCGCGTCAAACCAGATGGACAGTTCAAGAAGGAAGAATTTAAAACTATTGCCGAGAATATAGTAAGTTTTCGAAACCATTTATAATATAATCATTATGTAAACTCTTTTATGTTTGCAAGTACATAACATTTTCTCTAATTGTTACAGGAGGAGTTTACTTAACAAGAGATACAAGGAAGTTTTGAATTTGTGGGGACAGAGGACATATTGACCAAGGCATTAGGCAATGCCGAGCATTCGGGCCGGATTCGGGGTCAATCTAAGTTTGTCAAGCAGTCGCAATACTTCAACCTTGTGCAACCGTCAAGGGAAAAAGATGAAGTCTCGGATATGAAACTAAAGATTGCCGCATTGGAAATAACCGTATAGGAACTTTGTGCGAAGCACGGTATAAACCGAGAGACTATGGCCGAGGAGATGACCGCACCGACTGTAGATCAACACAACAGCTTCAAAGCTAGTTGCACTATACGTGAAAAAGAAGCTGGGCCGTCGGATCCGAATCCCATGCCGAACGCAAGTAAGGAATGCCAGCTCTTTATTCCTGATTTAGTTAACGGAGGAGTCGTGCTTGTTGCAATCGGCAGGGCATACATGGACTGTGTTCCAACCAACACAGTCCATGGGATTCCTTTAGGTGAGGAGAATGTACGAGTGATAATTACAGTCCCAAAACTAAATCGTGCACTCCTACCTATTCCAACGAACGAAGTCACATCTATTGAAGAAGTTGTCGGTGGGTTTGTTGCTTGGCCGAAAAGTTTAGTCGTCGTGCAAACAAGTTTGAGCTAGGCAAGTAAAGGTCCTAGTTGTGCTCTTGAAAGAGAAGCTGAGGGAAGCAAATGTACGAAAAAGAGAGCAGGGAGGAAGAAAATGCAGTCACAACCGGAGGTAGAACAACAACCGGCGCGACAAGAAATGCCTTCGTTTGACTTTAATGCTATTTCCTACGAATTGAGACCTTTGGCATTTTACGCACAAAGTTCCATGCGGGACGGTACACAAATAGTCAGCCCACAACAACACTTCGTCATGGGTGATGAGATGCCCATATATATTGGGTTTGAAGATGTATATCATTTCATTTTATTTAAAGAAATTAGTGCAAACAGCATAATGATTTACATCAGGTAATATATTTATCCTTAAATAATTTAATTATTTATCTTCTTAATCTTATATATGTTGTTTTTCCATAACAAGTGTGCCTAATTATTTTGCAGATACTTAGTCGAGTGTTGTGCAAGAACAGGTATGGATCAACGGTTCGAGTTTATTTCACCAGTCCTTATCTCACCAGTCCAGCAGAATGTAGATCGGGCCACCTACGTTCGAGAGAGGGCCGAATATATTCTACGGATCTTAAGAAACGCACCAAAGGGAAAGCGGTTTCTTATGCCATATAACAGCGGCCAACATTGGATATTGACAGTTATTGATCCGTGGGATGACTCGGTCATGTACTTTAATCCTCTAGGAAACAAATCGGATGATGATTTTAAAGACCTATTTACGACGTAAGTATTCTTTTATATGTTCATATCTATGATTAGACATAAAATAATTGTTCTTGTAATTACTTTGAAATTTGTAAAATTGATAGGGCACTTAATGATTGGAAAGTGTTGGTGGGAAGCGGAATGAGAGAGCGACGCAATTGGCAGACGTTGATTGATACCGTTCGATGTCCAATACAGGAAGGTTATGTAGAATGCGGTTATTTTGTGTTAGCTTACATGCGAGAAATAACCTATACTGTTGATGGACTAGCCATGCTTCAAACAAAGGATTTTTATACTGATAATGACATGAGTTTGGTTAGGCACGAGTGGGCTACATTTGTCATGCGGTTTATACAATATTGACTAGAAACAATATAGAGAATTTTCACTCTCGTTATATTAGTTGTTGTTGTACAATGTTATCCAAGTAATTACATACTATTTTTGGAAATTAGATTGTATGTGTACTAACGTATTAACACAAGGGATTTACCACCCGTGGGAAATGAAACGAATTTACAAAATTTTTTTTTTTTAATTTTGTAACCACGACGGTCTCACCCAGAGACCGTCAACTTTGAACCGTCGTGGTATGTTCTTAAAATCAGCCAGAATATGCCATTATTCCATATTACACGACGGTTAAAAAACCGTCGTGGAATCTCAAAAAATTTCACGATTCTGGATTCCCTTTTTTGTAGTAGTGATAAGAACGAATAAATAATTAATTAGAAACTATAAATCTCTTCTCTTTTCTACTTAAATTTTTATGTATAATACACATATATATATAAATACAAAAGAGAATAAAGCTTGTTTGAGTGGTTTACTGTTTTACTATTTATATACATATACATATATATATATATATATCATGTTATATATTTTTTTTGGCTCCCTGTAACACATTGTCGTTTCCAGTGTATTAAAACATACGAGCGTGTATTTTGCCTTTCCTCATATATACAAAGTGTCTAACTTCAAATTACCAAACACACCACCATTGTCTCCTCTTCTTCGTCTTCCTCTCTTCCATTTTGTTTTGTTTTGTTTTTGTTTTTGTTTTTGTTTTTTTTTTTTGTCCCTAATAAATCAAAAGCATCAATCAGACACACAAGAATTCAACAAAGAAGAAAAGAAAAGTAAGACTTAAAAGGAATTCAATGGTAAGAGGAGAAAAGAAATAAAAAGTATAAAATTAGAGATTTTTAACCTTATTTTGTCAATTACTCTATAATTTGAATTGATTCTCCTTCAGATGGTGTTTGCTATTGTCTTAGATTTTGGCTTGTGACTTTAGGTATTTGCTACACCATCATGATAGACGTTCCGGTAAGGCCTCACTGGCTTCACCTTACTCTCCCCTTCCCCCTTCCCCCTTCCCCCTTTTTGGATTCTACGATTGTTTTCTACACTTCATTAATTGAATTTATAAATAATAAAAAATATCAAAATAATAATACAAAAAAGTATGATAATAATAACAATAATAATAGTTAATATACCATAAGAACGAACAAATAACTAACTAGTAACTATAAATCTCTTCTCTTTTCAACTTAAATTTATATGTATAATACATATATATAAAAATACCATAGACAATAAAGTTTGTTTGAGTGGTTTACTATTCAATTACTTATATATATATATATATATATATCATGTAATATATTTTTTTGCTCTCTGTAACTCATTGTCATTTTCAATGTATTAAATACACACGAGCGTATGTTTTGCCTTATCACATAAATACAGAGTGTCTAACTTAAAATTACCAAACACTCCACCTCCGCCTTCTCTTCTTCGTCTTCCTCTCTTTCATTTTGTTTTGTTTTTTATTTTTTTCCTAATATATCAAGAGCATCACATAGTCACACGAGAATTCAACAAAGAAGAAAAGAAAAGTGAAACGCAAAAGAAATTCAAAGGTAAGAGGAAAAAAGAAATAAAAAGTAAAAAATTAGGGATTTTTAACTTTATTTTAGCAATTGCTCCACAATTTGAATTGATTTTTCTTCAGGTGGTGTTTACTGTTATCATGGATTTTGACTTGTGACTTCGGGTCTCTGCTCCACCAATACAATACATAAACGACAGAAAGGATTTAGTCTATTAAGATAAACGACAACCACTCATTTAGCTAGTAAGAAAAAAGACACTAATGTGCCTGCCTAGTGGCTGAAAACTAGCAGTCAAACTGCTACATCAGAACTACCCTACGCAGAAAAGATTCGTCCCGAATCTTGAGCAGCAATAGGAGCATCATCAGGCGGAAAATACTCAAACAGGTCGCGCACATTGAACCATGAAGAAATGGACAGATCAGGAGGAAGTTCCGGTTGGTAGGCGTTGTCATTGATCTTGGTCAGCATACAAAAAGGACCAAACTTCCGGTCTTGGAGCTTGTGGGCAGGAAAACCAGCAGGGAGACGGTGTTGCGGTATATAGGGCCGCGTCCCATTGGCGAGGGTGTTCTCCCGCGATGCAACGAAGCATAGAACCAAGTGTCCGGTTAGTGACTTCGGTCTAACCGTCTGTTTGCGAATGGTAAGCACTATTGAAGTTCAAAGAAGTATCGGAACGGCGCCACAACTCTCGCCAAAAGTGACTAAGGAACTTAAACGTCACGATCAGAGGTAATAGAACGTGGGACACCATTGGAGGCGAACAATCTCATGGAAGAAAAGGAGTGCCACATGCTTAGCGTTCAATGTTCAGCGACAATGAATGAAATGGGCCATTTTGGAGAATCGATCCACCACAACCATTATAGAATCCATACGATGGGCTGTCGTTGGCAAACCGAGAACAAAATCCATACTGACATCCTCCCGAACATTCTCAAGTATGGGTTACAGTGTGTTAAAACTTTGTTCTGTGTTTGGCCCTTGGCACGTTGGCAAACGGAACAACGTTGGACAAAACGAGTGATGTCACGCCGCATGTGAGGCCTAAAATAGCGCTCCTCTAGAAGGGTAATGGAATTTTCCCGACCCGAATGGGCAGCAAGATCGCCGGCGTGAAGCTCATGGATAAAGAACTCCCTCAAGGACCCCTTCCGAATACAAAGCTAGTTCCCATAAAACAAGAAACCGTCAACCAAAAGAAATCCTGTCTCGGCAAGATGTCCACAGAACTCCAAAATCATTGTCCTCCTCATATTGATCTCGGAGGCTATCAAAGCTAGTAATCACAGAGTGAAGAGTAGTCAAGAGACAGCGGCGAAGACTCAAAGCGTCGGCTACTTTGTTTTGGTAGGGGATGCCATTCTTGAATGGTACGAATCTTGGCGGGATCAACTGCCACACCTTTGGCACTCACAATGAACCCGAGGAAAAGAAGCTCTGAAGACCGAAAGACACACTTGCCCAATTTAAGGTAGAGTTTATGCTCACGAAGGGTAGAGAGCACAACCCGAAGATGTTCGACATGCGATTCGTCGTCCTTACCATAGATGAGTATATCATCGAAGTAAACCACCAAGAACTTCCCAATGAATGGCTTGAGGACCTCGGTCATGGGCCGCATGAATGTGCTAGGCGCGTTGCATAACCCAAAGGGCATTACTTGCCACTCGTAGAGACCTTCCCGAGTTTTGAAAGCTGTTTTCCACTCATCATCGGGCCGAATCCGAATTTGATGATATCCACTTTTCAAATCCAGTTTGGAGAAAAGTTTGGCACTCGCAAGCTTGTCCATCATGTCATCAATCCGGGGAATAGGGAAACGGTATTTGACCGTAATCTTGTTGATCGCCCGGCTATCCACGCACATACGCCAAGAGCCATCTTTCTTAGGGACCATTAACGCCGGTACCGGGCTCAAACTTGGGCTGACGTGTTGTTTTTGGAGGAGCTCATTAACCATGGTTTGAAGCGTTTCAAAGCCAATTTCTAAGAAAGATAACAAAAACTCAACAAAAATATCTATCAAAGCGAAATTAAATTTTTTTTTTTCCAAGAGACAAGTTAAGAAGCTGTCCCAAAGCTATAACTTAAAGAAACTAAGAACATAATATATAATAATAATAATAATAATAATAATAAGGCTTCATAATCTCTTGCAAATAAATCACTTTTAGCAGCACAAGTCTCATGTGTCGGTCGATATTTTCTTTTCATATATATGTTTGGTTTCGAAGGAAAAGCATAAGAGATTATCTCCATGCTTGAGCAAGTATTACCTTGTAATATCGAAATCGTCATCTCTTCCTTAGAGCCATCATTGCAAGAAAGACAGCAAAGAGTATAAAATCGTTTATTTTTTGATGCTCGAGATATATACATTGCACTGAAAAAAAAAAAAAAAAAGTAAGAAAATTTACTATATTTTATAACGGATGATTCTTATAGGAAAATGTAAGGGCACTAGTAGCGGAAGGAACGTCGTCTTGGCATTGGAAGAAGCCTTCTTATATTGGATTATTGAGTTCAGGGGCGGAGCAAGAAGTATATTTCAGTAGGGACAAGCACCAAAATATATATTTTTAAAGATAAAAATAAATTTTAGTTGGGGTTATGTGAAAATTTTTAATTTTAGTGGGTTTATAAAAAAAATTTTAATTTTAGTGTGGTTAAATAGTAAAAGTATAAACTTTTTATCATAGAATTAATATTAGTAGGGATTATGTAAGAATTTTTTTATTTTAGTGTTGGTAGAATAGGGACTGTATGAGATTTTTTTTTTTTTTTTTTTCAGTGGGATTAATTATAAAAATTTTAAAAAAATTAGGACAAAATTAAAGAATAAAAAATTTGAGTGGGGGCTGCTCCACCTGATCGCAATCCTTACTCTGGATCGCAAAGGAGAAGCACACAAGACGGTCATATTCTGCAAATCTTTTGCAGTAATCTTCAGAATGAACTTTATTAGCTCTAATTCCCATGACAAATAAGCTCAATTGTCGCAAATTGCAAATTTTGTAAAATCAAGACATCTTCTAATTCCTGTCGTCCCAAGGCTCTATTATCTTCCTACATTGCCAACAAGTGACCATCAAGAAAAAAAGATTAAAAAAAAAAATACTGTATTTGGGAGAAAAGAGCCTCCAAGTTCGGCGTTCTTTTCGAAAAGGATATCAAAATTGCAGTAGGTTGTAACAGGAATACGTCCAAACGCATGCTAAGTTATGTCATGTGTAACAGGAAGCTAATAGAGTCGTTCATGTATTGACATCTTATATTCTTAACATAGATGATGAGCTTATTTGATTAGATGATTCACCTTCCCATATATATAAACTATTATTGTATCATACATTTACTGTTTATAATAACAGATTCTATGTTCTCAAAAAAAAAAAAAAAAAAAAAAAGAACCGGTTTTGAAAAATTAGGAAAACTGCATTGCTTTTAAAGAATGGTTGATTATTTATTGATTGACATTCATTAGTGTTTAATAAACAGTAATTAACAAATTATTGATTACTTTATGTTTAATCACAATTGTGAACAGAATATTGATTTATCATTGCTTGATTGAATCTGATTCCAACAATTTAATTATCACGTTTTCTAAAAAAGATATTAAAAAAAAAATCTACCATTTTTATATGATTGACCATCTCACCTCAAATTTTATCCCTTTACATCAAAATCAAATTCATACCATATGAATAAGATGCATTGCATATGGTCTATTTTGTTAAAAACTTAACGAAAATGAATAGAATGTGTTTAATTATTAACATTTATAGCGTTCGGGAGTCCTTTGACTAAAATTTAAAAAAGAAAGAAAGAAAGGAAAAAAAAAAAAAAAAACAACGACAACAACAACAACTTCGACAAAAGGTCACCTAGAACAGAGTTAACAATGTAGACACTAATCAATGGAATGAATTGGTACTGGTCTATATGTTCGAATAAGGCACTTGTCAATTATGTATATAGATGAGAAATGCTAGGGTAACTTTCTTTGTCATTCTCTTCATCGCTTGCCACTTTTCTTCTTATTTTCCTAGAATAAATGACACAAAAAACTACCCTTTGTTTTGTCATTTATTACCAAAAATGCCATTAGATCTCACTCCTTAATATGCTTTTCTTACCTCCATTCTTGAGCCGTTTTAATTCAAAATTTGAAAATTTATACATTTAATATTTCGAAAAAGTCCTTTACAACTGTTCTTCTTTATGATATTCAATATTTTGTTACAGTATTTTAAAGAAAATTCACAATCATTAAAAAAAAAAAAAAAGTTCCAAAACACAACTTTTATGGTTTCATAAAACGTGGTTTCATCAAAAAAAAATTTTTAATGAACAGTTACAGAACATAAAACTTTTGTTCTATATATATATATATAATATATTATATAGAAATATGATTTCATAAATGAAGCCACCTGTTATAACTATTTTTTCCTCATACAAATATGAGTGCAGTGGCAATGGTTGCCTTCCACAAGAATTAAAAAATATATATAAATATGAATAAGTGGCTGCATGTATATGAAAAAATTTGATGTGGGAAAAAAAAATGTAATGGCATGTTTCTATAAATAGGAAAAGATTGGTTTAAATTTATGTTTGTTTCTTTTTGGAAATTGGAAAGACAGATGACAAAACGAGAAGCTAGCAAGTGATAAAAAAGTGACAAAGAGAGTGAACCTAGCATTTCTCATGCAGAGGTGCTGGTACTTAAGAATGACCATGCAATTGAGGAAAAAAAAAAGAGAGAAGTGACCAGAGCAATGACAAAAATTAACATTGAACATTCAAAGATCAAAAATGCTTAACACATCTAAAACAGATTTGGACCATTCTTGGCATTGCTTCCCGGAGATGAGAGTGTAAAGAGACGCGATAAAGGTGATAAAAAGACGCATTGAATAGCTCGGATAATGTGTTTGTAGGAGGTTCACATCTTGTAGCACGCAATTTCTAGATGAACATTTCTACCAAAAAAAACTTCTTAGATGAACATAGTTTTTCAGTCATGTACAATGACTTTTATTCCGTGATCATGATGTGTAAGCTATTTTGCCAAAATTGAGTGTACTGTGTGTAATAATTTCATGTCCATGATGTGTAAACTTTTCTTACAACAAATTTGTGCTTTCCGAGGCGCTGCCTGTGACTCAGCTTGGGAGAAGGGGGCGGAACTGCACACTTTCGTGTTCAGAGCATTGTCCGAGTGAATATGCAGCGCCTACCAAGCAAAGCTTTCTTGAAGAGGCTCGGCTGGTTCCTTCTCAGCGCCCGCCTTTTATTTAGATGTTGGGGCAAGGCTAGCCCCCAGGAAAGTATAGGTTGTACTCAAAGCCAATATTCAATAAAGATAACGAAAACTCGACAAATCAAGGGTCAGATAGAATAGGCCGAGTCTCCAAATATCTAGCAGGCGAAACAAGTATTTTCGCTCCAAGAGACAAGTTAAGAAGCTGCCCGAAAGGTATAAATTACAGTAAAAACTAACTAGGCTTTATCTATTGCAAAAAAAATTACTCTTAGCAACAGAAGTCTCATGTGTTGGTCGATATTTTCTTTTCATAGATGTTTTGTTCCAAAGGAGAAGCATAACAGATTATCGCCATGCTTGAGCAAGGACTACCTCGCAATATCACAACCATCATCTCTTCCTTGAAGCTGTCACTGCAAAAAAGACAGCAGAGAGTCTAAGATCCTTTAATTTGTGAAGCTCAAGATTAGTAAAAAAAAAAAAAAAATTTTAAAAAGGCCTTTTACTGCTTAAGGAACTTGAGGTTGGTATTGGAAGAAACCTTCTTATATTGGATTATGGCTTTCTAAACTTTGGATCGCAAAGAAGAAGCATACAAGACGGTCATATTCCGCAAATATTTTGCAGTCTCAAGAATGAACTTTATCAGCTCTAATTCATTCTTCGCTTGATTCACGAGCTCGATTGACGCAAATTCCAAATTTTGCAAAACCATTACATCTTGTGGTTCCCTTCGTCCCAGTAGAAACGTCACAAAAATTGTCGAATGAAAAAATCGTTTATTTGAGAGAAAAGAAATAACACCCCACTCCGTTAGCTATAGTGTCATATACACTCTTTCTGATGAAAAGAGATTGCAAATTCGGCGCTGTTTCGAAAAGGACATCAAAATTGGCAGTAGGTAGTCACTGGAACCTGTACTCCATATATGTATTACTTCCAAATTTGCGAAAAAATTTGGCAGATAACCGAGTTCGAGCAGTCCCTGCAGCGTTATTGTTAAGGCCAACTATATTAAAAACATGAAATAAAGGAATATTTGAAGCATAAATTAGACATCCAAACGCAAACACAAAACTATTTCTTATTTCTTGATACAATTCGACTTTGCATAATCGAAGTGCATTTCCGTCTGTCTTGCAGCTGCGATCATACGCCATACTAATTGAGATTGTGATATTGCACTTGATCTGAGTCACTCACAAGCCAAATTATTTTTTACTGCATAATACAATTCATGAATTTAAATGACGGACTCCTGAAGATTCACAAAATTGAGAGAGATTTAATTTACCAGCACAGAATCATCAGCCAGAACAAGACCTTTGACACTGCCGGCTACATCACGAAGAACATGAACTAGGTTCTTATCAAAAGAGGGTTTTGGTTCCGTTGAATTCTCAGCCTTATACGCAAAATATTCGAGCTTCGGAGCAGAAATTCATAGCTTGGACTTTGAATTGAACGTCCAAGATATAGCCATATGCACAAGTTCTTCTGCAGAGATGTGAAGTTGTAAGATGTCAAAAAAACAAACAAATATCCAACACTTTGAGAGAGGAACTGGTGATGGCGATGCTTTTTATCCCCTTTATATCTGTAATAGATAATCCTCGAGGGATTTGCAATACGAAGAAATCAGTTCGCCAATGCCCTCGTCAATTCGAACAGATCTCATCATTAAGCACTGGAGAAAAGAAAATCCACAAGTATCGCCAATAGAAGGCGGTATCTTCAGAATACCGGTGCCATTTCTGAACCTCAAGACTCCACGAATTTACAACAAAGTAGACTAGACGGCAACACAAAATCCGAACCACGCTTAAGATTGACATCAATAACAAGCTGTTTAAGGTTGCATGTAACAGCATAATGCAACAATGAGAGAACGCGATGCTTTTCTTCACCAAAATTAAAACTGTTTTCCAGACATACGACAATCTTGACTTGAGTATGCATTCCTTGGCATCGAATCAAAAGCCTTTCACGATCGTTCATTAATTGAGCTCGTTTACGTGCATCTGTTTTATATGGAATGACATCAAGAGACAAGGACGGGACTCCAAATCGTTGACCATCATTTCTTCATCTTTTGATGCACGGCCTGCCATGGCACAAGTTTCTTTGTCGTTGTGCTGGGGCAGGGGGCCCAAATCAATGCTTTTCTTTTTTGTTGGCAGCTCCAAAGTACCATATAGTTAACCTTGGCATGAAAAATCTTGCGTAGAACTTGATATTCTGTCGTAATATCATGAATAAACTGATGAAGGCAGCAGTATTTCGGATGTTTGTCTTCTTTTGTAGGTGGTGGTCACGGCGGAAACAAATTCACCACTCCATCTTGGATCCATTGGTCGAGGATGGCGTGAAACTCTTCATCAGTGCAAGGGACAAGAGGTTGTGTTTCTCTCTCTTTTCTCCCTCGATATGGCGGCCTTGGTGGCCTTCGGAAATTGCCAATGAGTACGGTCTCTCCTTCCTTTCTCGCTTCCAACCACGAGCTCCGGAAGAGACTTTAATTGATAGAGAGGCTCTTCTAGCCAACTCCATGAACCTTGAGAACTGCTCGATTCCTATGTTCTTCAAGTACACCCTATATTTCGGCATGACATTATTGATGCATATCCCGACTAGAGCCTCCTCATAGTCACCATCGTAGCAATCAAGAGCAAGATCCCGAAATCTTTGGACGTAATCTATCAAGTTCTCGCCTTGATTCTGTTGGATGCTGCTTAATGTGATAGTAGTGACTCTTTCTTCATTTTTGAAATACTTTCGACAGAATTTCCCGACAATTTCCTCCCATGTGTGGATAGTCTTAGGAGTCAAGTTGGTGTACCAAGCGTAGGCTCTATCCGTGAGTGACTTGGAAAGTTCACGAAGCCTCAAGCTTCTATCTCCAGCGTGTTGCCCAAAAGTGTCCATGAACCGACTGATGTGTTGTTTGGGATTGCCTTTCCGGGCATCAAAAAGAACGAAGTTAGGGGTCTCGTACCCTTTCGAGTATGGCTTTTGATAAAGCTCAGTCGGATATGGAGGTCATGGAATGAATTCCAAATCTTCTGGATGGGTGTTGTAAAGGTGTTTCTCTAGAACTGACAGCACGTCTGTCTGAGTGAGAAAATCCTTCTTTCCTTCTTCCGATGCTGGGATTTGGGCTCTTCAGTGGCCGAGGCCCCTTGCTGGATCCCTTTATCTTTTGATGTTGTCGAGGTACCTCGTTGGGAGAGGGATCCATTTAGTTCATTCACCTCCTGTAGAAGATCATTTTGGGTTTGAACATGCCCATGGATTGCTTTCACAAGGTCAGGAAGCATGAGCTTGATATCGCCATTGGTATCGGTATTGTGTGCGGACATTGAAATATTGTTGTCTTGAGAGTCCCATTCATCTTTTTGGCTTTTGACAGAGCCATGAATCCTAGTCTAGCCTCCCCAGTGGAGTTGTGAAATGATGGGACGCTTTTGTGGTGGCTGTGCTGATGTGGAAGGTAGATGTTTGTGGCCTCCTTCAGTTGATCCAGCTGGCGTCCAACTGGTGTCGATCAAACGTGTCATCGAAGGTACTATGGGCTACTTTAGGAGGGCTTCACCTTTCAAGCCACAAGGCTAGTCCGCTGGGACGAGCTAAATCCAGATGACTCTGATTAATACTACTCTATTCAAGATAATTATAAGATATTTTATGGATATTCATTGGACTTTTATTAGATTTAATGGACTTTTCTAGACTTATTGGATTGAGTTAAAGCTTTTAAGGTTTTTTAATGGTTTTTCTACATCCTACATTATTCTAATTTTCATAGACTCAAAGATTACTAAGTAGGCTGCGAATCTAGTTCGGACGAATGAAGCGGGTTCACTCATACTCCTTGGCCTTTCAAACCATGACCCACTCAAAGATCCCCGAAATGAGACTTGGGTTTATGCACCACTTTTCGGCCCACACTAAGTGATGTTGGTTGAGTTCAAACCTCGTCAAATTTCGAGCATCAACAATGGGAAGCTAATTGAAAACTTAGTAGTAATAACGTCATAGTTATCATTTTTACATGAAACTATAGGACTTGTTGAAATCAACAAGAGAAAACAACAACATTTTGATTCAACCTAAAACTTCCTTATTTTCGAAGTATATTTTTCAATTCAGTAGGTTTTTATTTATTTATTTATTTATTTTTTAAATTCAATTCAGTAGTTGATATCAAATTTAGAGTATAAAGGTATATTATACATGATGCCTTAGATACTTAATATATAGATGTATTCATTATATTTATATTTGTATAGATTTATGTATGCATGTACATTTGCATTATTTTCAATTACGTAATTGACCCTAACATAAGGGGTGTCATATGAAATTCATATGGGGGATTTATTGATGCGAAACCTGATAATTTAAATGCAACTATCGCGCTCTCTTGTGATATAATAAGTCTCCTATGATAAAAGTCGTCAAGAACATGTTAAGCTTTTTCCTCACGAATTTCGACAGAGATGAATAGAATAGCTATTGTCATACTCAAATGCAATATACATATGTTTGAGTTACTATTTCACAATAATTCAACTCAAACGTAAATTTAAATTTTTACTTTTTTAAAAATTCATACTATATTTTCACTCCTTTTTTTACTTTTACACTATTCAAATGTTATTTTTAACATAAATTATCCAAACGAATATTTCATTTGTTATATCAATTTGAATAAATATTCAAATGTTATCTATGATCTAAACAAACAAAAAAAAGTCAATATTTACAAATTGGTTAAAATTTGATGAAAATTCGATCCTTTATTTTGAATAGAGTAGTATTACATAATCCTCCAAAAATTATTTTTTAGAACATAGAAGGAAAGCTAGGCTCTAACTATCTTCCACACCTCTTACTAGCAAAAAGAACTATCTTCCACATCTCCCACATAGTGCTAATTATTTTCGAAGATTTAGGAAGCTTTTTATCCCCAAAAAAAAAAAAATTATAATTAGGACTTTATTGTGAACCATCGTATATATCAATTTATACAAACATATATTTTTTAATATGAATTTGACTAAATTTAATGTTTAAAAAATACACTACATCATAGGTAAGGATGCCCTGTCACTAAAAAACTTTAAAAAAAATGTTTTTTTTTTTTTTTTTTCCGTTTTTCTTTGGATGAAATGATTTAAAGAAGAAAGAAAGAAAGAAAGGAATGGTCTTAGATCCAATACTTGATGGTATCCGATAATGTGAACTTCAGTTATTGTAAATTTAAACTTTAGTTACTGTGAATGTGAGTTCATACAGAAAAAATAAAATAAAATAAATGAAATGCACATTCACTTTAGTTATATTTTCTTATACATAAATTCATATTTCTAATAACTGAAGTCAGTACTGAATTTAAGACTTTGTGTATGTGCATATAGGTTGGTTTCCTATCTAATACCGGATGATATGCAACAATGTATTCAGTTAAGAAGATATAAAATAAAGAGAAATTATATTTATTTTAATTATATTTTCTTATGCATGAATTTATATTTTTAGTAATTGAAATTCATAACTGAAATTTATACATGAGATATTATTCGATATCAGAATGGAGACTTGGCATATATTTTATATATGTGGGTCATCTGACGGCGCTATTCCAATGCAAACGTCATGATCCAATCATGAGTGCTGCGCCGACCATAAAAATGTCTCTGACTTGGGCATGTGATAATGGGAGCCATTCACATGACCAGTTGGGCCCAGGCCCATTAAAAGGATATATAAAGGAAGACAGTGCTCAAGAAAAAGAGAAGATTTTTTATTTTCTAATTATTATATTCTTTTATCCTTTTACAGTAACAATGGTGATTAATTACGGTGAATCAGTCAATCAATTATAAATAAAAAAATTATTATTTTTCTCATTTTACAAAAATTTTATCATTTATTTAAAAGTTCTTTAAAAAGATCATTTATCCATATAACCCCTAAAGAAAATAAATAGCAAAATTTTAAAAATTTTAAAATAAATAGCAGCAAATAGTAGATTTATTAGGTAAATAATATATTTCTTAAAATAGATAGAGTAAATTTGTTATTTACTATTTAAATCCTCTTTTTATTTCAATTATTTGCTATAAAAAGTTATTTACTTCCGTCCCTTTATTTTACTTGCTAATCCAAAAATGAGAAGATTAAAATTGATAGAGAATAATATCTTGGTGCAAAATTAACTTAACCTTGCAATTCCAAGGTCACCCTCACTTAGAAAAGTAGTCAAAAGCTGTTGGGTCACTCTCATCACAACATGAAATAACACAAAATTCTCCCTTCCCAAAAAAAAAAAAAAACGAACAAAAACTCTTATAGCATTATTTTGAGGCATGTATATATGGTTTGTAATAAATTTTATTTTTCTGTATTTCAAACTCTCTAATTTTTCTTTTTTTTTTATTAATAGGTTTTATTTTTCTGTATGTGTTGTCACCCTCTACTTTTCATAACAAAGCGCGTCTTATTCTAGTAATTTGCTCCTTTAATGCCTTTCAACAAATTTATTTTCTTTAAAAAAGGAATATTAAAAAGAAAATTATCTTTCTTACGTTGCTAAATCCTACTAAGATCTTTATCCAATACCTCATTTCACCTTAATTTTTAATTGTAAAGTTTTAATATCAAGGTCAACTTTGTAGCGATGGGCTATAGTTTAATGATATTGATTGGGGAATTTTTTTATTTTTGAAAAGACAAATTGATAGGAAATTAATTACAAAATTATAAGCCTATGTGCAATGAAGTCAAGAAAATGCCGATGAAATAGAAGTTGAGGAATGGGCGATGCCCGTTGACCATTTGAATCACACTCTTTCCAATTGGCAACTTGTGTTTTGTTTTGTTCATTTGTTTGGATTCTTGAATCTCTCTTAAGACTTAAAAACGATTTTATTTTAACACTTTTGGTTAATCAATTTTCTTTTTTTCTATATCTTTATGTCTTGGGATATGTTTTGATGCACCATTATTGTTAGCATATTTTTTAGAGGATTTATTACTTAATATTTTTGCACTAATTTAATAAAATTAAAACAATAGTCAAGTCATGACCGGCTCCCATAACCAAGAAAAGGGTATTATTTATACCAAACTAATTACTAATTAAATTGTTTTAAAAAAATAAATTTGTAATTAAATTGATTGAAAAGTTGCCTATGTCGTGAACCATTTTTTTTTCCTTGGATATGCAATATTTGTTATAAAAATTTTCTGCCCTTTAATTTACTAAAGTTTTGTTTGGCGTTTGAGTTTAACTCCAACTAAACTATATTTTTCATATCAATTTTTGTTTCTTTCTGAAAAGTCAACCAACTCCAACTTAAAAACTTCATCTCCAACCGGCAAACCAAACGTAAGTTAAAACTTACAACCAACACCAGCTCTCAAACCCAATTAATAAAAGGGGTTTTTTTTTCAAGAAACGAATAACAGTATACGGGTGTTGAACATGACAACTAGTAAAAAGTAAGTCCTATTGTGAACCACGTACTATAATGCACGATATTCTTTAATGTTGTTCTTTTCTTTAAACAAAATTATTTAGTTGCTTATTAAATCAATAAGAATAATTGGTGTTAGTTACACTAAACCCAAAATCCTCTAAAATATTGCCACATAGCTATTGTAGGTAGAAGTAACATGATGAGTAGTGACGAGCCCTTGAGCAACTAAAAGAAGACAAGGACAAATAGAACAACGATTATAGTAGTTGCTCTCTTTGAATTTAAGAAAACTTCTATTATCATTAATGTCAATAAGAAGCTAACTCAAAAATGATTTTCTTTTCTTTTCTTTCTTTTTCCTTTTCTTAATTAAAGTTTGGGAGATACCTTGAGTAGTTATTAATCACAAATCATAACATTCCTCTCTTAAGGAATTTGCTATTTTGTCTTATGTAGTACTTCTTACTCATCATTGAAATGAATAATGATTGTTAATGAACTTCCATATATGTACTTCTATATATTCACATTAAAGAGTCAAATTCTTCTAGTTGAGGGATTTTCTTCAAATAGCAAAGCAAATTCAAGAGGATGAAATATCACTATGTATGGTCTTGCTTTATAAATTTCTACACAATGCCAATATTAATTACAAGGCCCGTTTGGAGAAAGAATCTGAATGGAGTTATTTAGAATGAAAAATTTTGAATTAAAATATTTGAATTGTCATACAAACTAATATTTAGATGTTTATATTTCAAACATAATATGTGAACATAAATATTTAAATATGCATTTGAAGAAGTTATATGAAAATATATGAGAGAAATAGAAATATAGCAATCTAAAATGGTTTTCAAATTTTTTTTTTTTTTTTTTGAAAAAGAACTGTAGAGGATATATCAGAATGGATGTAAATTTTTTTGGGATAACTTTTTATCATTCAAGAACAACAATATAAGAGATATTTGAATGTTCTATTTTCAATTGTGCCAACCAAATACATATTCGGATGGATCATTTGAAAGAAATGATCAAAATATTGATAAATAATTAAGTCAAACGGGGGATAATCTGATTGATGATCTTTGCTCATCGATATCCTTCAATTCATGCGTTAGTCAATTATTTCGAGTTGCGGATCTTTCTCCTAATAGCAAGCTAATTCCAGAGGTTTGCGATTAAAAAAAAATAAAAAAATAAAGGGCAAATTCCAAAGGTTTCAACCAAAAAAAAAAAAGGGCAAATTCTAGAGGGTGAACCATCAAGAAATTGCTTTTTTTTTTTTTTTTTTTTTTCATGCTTCTTTGACTTTATCACATAACAGGTTAATAAGTAAGTTTTTTTTTTTTTTTTTGGTACTTTGATTCTTGAACTTTTAGTGAATTGATAATTGATTGTTGAGATTTTAATTTTGATATATTATCTCTAAAAGATGATCATAAAATATTGCCAAGTACCGAAAATCGATGAGGTTTAGTAGCATTAAAAAAAAACATCGACACACAAGATTTGACATGTTTTATTAGCATCTATAATTTAACTATTTATCTGGAAACTAACTTACATGATATGTATAAGGGTATTTTTATATAAATTTTTACTGTCATTATCAATTTAGAGGTATATGTAACATTTTTTTAGTTTCAGGGATAATTGGTCAAAATTAGAGGTTAAACAAATAACATATCAAATCCTGAAAAGTTCAAACGCAAATGACAAATAACGCGTAAAAGGTGTAATAGTGACTATAGTGTAGATAATGTACTTTATTCTAAATTATTAAAATGCGCACTTCTTATGCCAAGTTCAGATGGTACTTCACTAGGCCTAGATTTTGATTTTGATTTTGATTGTAATTTTTTTTCTTAGAACTTGATTTTAGAGGAATAGCCTGATATTGTGATATGAGTTTTTTTTTTTTTTTTTTTTTGTTAGAAATGTAATTGAAGGATTCGAATTTTATATTTTTAGATGGAGTCAGGTATAGTATTATTGTTAGATTATGTCTGTAATCACTTGTAACACAAGTTATTTAATAGAGAAACCACGTATACACGCTCGCGAAGTCGTGCTCTTAAAAATATATCCGTGATAGACGTGCATGTTGCCCACATTCAAATTATAGTTACTTACTTGTGGATATATGAATGCTATATATTTATTTATATACACACACAAATAGTGAATATCATATACATATATTATATTATGATAGGTTCTATATGAGATTCTTGAAAACATGGATTGACAAACACGTTTAGTTCTTCGTGAAGAAACCAAGAAGTGCGTAAATGTGCCGTAGCTGACAGTTACAAAAATGGGCGGTGGTTGTAGTAAAAAGAATACACGGTTAATTAATGAGGCAAACACAAATAGGACGGTTTTGTCAGATTTGCTAAATTGGGTATAAATAATAAGGGGACAGGGGAAGAAGGTATACACATTTTTCCCCTAATTTTGGGTATTGAATACTATTAAGGAAAATACAAAGTCAAATCATTTTATTGAAATCATGAGAAGATATACACAAATTACGATGATTTATGCCTCGTTTGACGTTCGAACTCAAATTGTACTTTTTTATCTTAGTTTTTTTCTTTTTCTGAAAAAGTTTTTGTCTTTTCTAAAAAGTCAATAAAAATTTTCAACTCAAATTGTACTTTTTCAATTCAAACTCATTCACCAAACGGACCCTTAAACTCTCACTCTCACTGTTTCAAAATCTTCTTATTTAGCTCAATATACATAATACAAATATATTTGTATATATAAGAAATTTCTTCATGAGTAATTCTTATTTTTACTACTAGTAGCATTTAATGTTAGATTAATTTTTTAATAGTCTGATCTTATTATTAGAAGTAATTTTTTTTTATTGTAAATTATTAGTAGTTATGTGTTGTGAGTGTTACAAAAAAAAAAAAAATTTTTGAAAGGGATATTGTCCTTCAAATTAAAATTTGATACACACACCAATATCAGATATGAAACAACCCTGTGATACAAAAGAGATAACTCTCGACTAAGATTGATTCCATCAATAAAATCTGATGAAGCTCAGTGAGGAGAACATAAGCTGAGACTCGGTGACGGGAAAATTATTTGAATTCCTTAACAATCCTACAATCAAGCATGTACAAAACTCTTTTTTTTTTTTTTTTAATTACAAATGATGGAATATTCCAATCGATCAAGAGACAGTCACTCGCAGCATAGAGACTGCAACAAACTCTGCACAACCCTAATACTAACAGAACCCATAAGCATATACCGTTAGAAAACAATTCAACCGGAATACACACACAAAAACAAATCGGAGGTAGGAGAACTACCTTCTTTACTACAAAATTAAACCTAAAACACAAAAACAAAGCATGAATGTAAAATAACATCGCCCGCAAAATTCTCGCCCAATGTGAAACAACCACTCCACCGCACACTACAACTTAAAAGAAATCAATTGGCTCAATTGAAGGTAAGAGATCGCCGCACCAACCATCGGATCACCAATGTCTCGTTGGATCCCAAACCGGTGGAAGCTTGTTGGGTTAGATCTTGTCAAGAAACTCCCAAATCTGACGCCATCTCTGTCAAGATCACCAAACCGCCAATCACCTCTGCCAGCCACAGTGACGATGACGACGAAAGTTCCACACCAAAGGAAACCTTAATTTATGAGAAATTTGAGAGAAAAAAAAAAAAGGAGAAAGAAACGACACCTTTTTTTTTTCCCCCCTTTTCTCCTTGACGTTGTGTTACAAATTTTTAATATGAACCTTTAAAGATACTGTAAAAAAAAAAAAAAAAAATTTAATGTCATAGTTAAAAAAAATTACTACCATGGAAATTATCATATATGTACACACATATTTAATTTAATTTTGTTTTTATTTAATAAATCGTGTTATTTTCATTTAAGTATCACTATAGTGTAAGATTAAAGACGAGTTCTTGCACCCAAAATTTTTTGAATAAGTCAATATAAATGCCCTAGTTGCTCAAAGTTTCCACTTTCATTGACATTTCTTCCCATGTGGACTTCAATATGAATAAAATTTTGGATAAAATAAAGACACCAGACTCATCCATCCAATCAAAACTCAAATTAGTGACATGATTTGAGGAACAAACAAAGAAGACAATTCTAACCGAAAGTTCCAAGTTAGTTTCCAAAAGTCTTTAAAAAAGTCTTAAATTCGTGGTTGCATGTATATTTTAACGATAGTTTTATATTTAACTCCTTCGTAAGACAAAAAAAAAAAAAATCTAAATCCCTTATTTTTAAATTCTTAAAAAAAACAAAGAAAAAATATCAATTTTCTTTGAAAAAAAAAATAAATTAGTGTCTATTTCTTTTTTTTTTTTTTTTGTTGAAAGAAATTGGATCATAAAAGTAGAAGTTGAAATGTCCAAATAACCTCAGAGATATATAAATTTTTCATAAAATAAATTATTCATATACTCTAATTAATACAATGATGATAATTTGAATATAAATATTGGACGAGAAAGACAAACAGCTTATCAATCTACTAAAGGACGTTGGCTTTGATAGGAAGTTTCTTTTTCTCTCTAGAAAGAATTTTAAAATTTACAAATGCAAGAAAAATAACAATAAAGATGCTCCCCGAGACACGCTTTGGCGAATAGAGAGCTGACTTCTATAGTATTGCCTATTGCCCTAATTTATTCAACAAAAGAAGTTTAATGTGGGGACTCAATGTTGGGGGACTCAATGTTGGAGCCCTTACAAAGATCACCTAAACCACAGTGTCCCCACCGTCCAACGATCTCTTAAAGCTCAAGATATTAATTTGAGAAGCAATCTAACGGTGGATATCCGAGGAGAACGAAAAAGCAAGTGTAGACCCCACCACAGAAGAAAAAAGTTCATCTATGTCCAGACCATAGGAAGACCATAAGACACGCACAAAGTCGTGAAGAGAGAGAGAGAGAGAGAGAGAGAGAAACATGGAAAAAGCAAAGCAAATTAAAGAAAGAGGGGAGAGAAAGTAGAGAGAGAAAGAAAGAAAAAGAAAATTAGAGTCTGGTTTTTTTGAAATCCAACCGCTCCAATTTCTCCAATCCCTCTTCACCAAATCCCATGAATTTAAAAACCCATCTCCGGTTCTCTCCTCCCTCCAACACCCAGATCTTCTTTTCCCTCAGAATTTGATAAAAACTCTTTTCTTTTTTCCAATCAAATTCTTCAGCTTCCCCTGTTTTTTTTTTTCTTTGAAATCCTGTTTCTTCATACTCTTAAAACCAGGTATTTCCGTATAGTTTCTTGATAATCTTCTTCTCTTTTCTCACATCGTCGCTAATCGTTGAAACAGAGCGTTTCCCAATTCGGGTTTTTGTCAATTTACTTTTGTTTTCTCTCCAAGCAAACACTTTTTCTTTTTATTTTTTTGCGTTTTCCATTCCGAATACTCATCCTTGTTCAGAATTTTCCCCGGAAAGTTCGTTTCCAATTTTCCTCTATGGAAAGCTCAAAATATTTCAACCAATCCCATTTGTTTATCCAAAGTCTTCAGTACATATTCTCATTTCTCCCCTATCAAACACTTTGAGAAAGGAAAAGAAAAAAGAAAAAAAAGAAGAAAAAGCTTCCTAGAATTCCTGAGTTTGATTCCTATCCAAATATCCTGCCTTGCCTTTTTTTTTTTTTTTTTTCTCTCTCTTTTCTTTTTCAGTTCCCTTTTTTCTTTTTTGCTTTTCTCCTCAGAATTTTTCCCTGGAAAATTCAACACCAGTACCAATTTTCCTACATGGGAATTCAGAGGGACAGGGTGAGATTCAATGTCGGAGGCAGAATCTTCGAGACAACATCGACAACCCTCGCCAACGCAGGCCGAAACTCGATGTTCGGCGCCATGTTCGACGACAATTGGAACTTCCAATTCAACAACTCCGGCGGCGGCGGTGGCGGAGAGTACTTCATCGACCGAAACCCGGATTGCTTCTCCGTCCTCCTCGATCTCCTCCGAACGCAAGAACTCAGCATCCCGTCCAACATCCCAGAGAAGCTCCTCTACCGCGAGGCCGCATTCTACGGCCTACTGGACCACGTCCGGTCGGCGAAATGGGGGCAATTCGACGGCAACAGGCTCCGCCTATCGCGCTCCGTGGCGGGGCAGGCCCCCGGGGACGGCACGGCGATAAGGGCAGGCCCGGACGGAGGCTGCTGCGTAGCACACGGCAGTATGGTTCATGTCTATGATTGGATGCTGGAGGAGCACCCGCCAATTAGCCTCGATTACCAGCGAGTGAACGACGTCGGTTGGGTCGATGCCGATAACATTGTGATCAGTGTCTGTGAGAGGCTTGGGAGAGGAGATGGCGGGATGGGGCTGTTCAGTTCATCAAGTGGCGAACTTCGGCATAAATTTCAAGTCAGCCATGAGAATCAGATTAAGAGTTTCACCGCCGGGGCATTGAGTTTCAGCCCGGATAGAAAGATCTTCTCAAGCTGTAAAGGGAGGAGCAATGAGTATGGAATCGGGGTTTGGGACCAAAACACCGGGAAACAGATCGATTTCTTCTACGAACCACCTGGTTGGTCGCTTGGCGACGCGGACAAGCTGCAATGGATGAGTGGCACAAACTGTTTGTTGGTGGCCACATTGTTCCCAAGAAAGGACAATTGTTACATAAGTTTGGTTGATTTTAGGGAGAGGAAGATGGTGTGGAACTGGTCCGATATCGGGGCACCATTCACCGTGGATGAGAAGCGGGTGAGGGATGCGATCGCGATGGGGGAAGGGAATTCGGTTTGTGTGGTGAATGAGTTTGAGGATTTGGGGTTCATTGACATGAGGATTTCTGGTGGGAGTGTGAGGTGGAGCTCAAGAAGTAGGCTCATGAAAGGGAAAATGCCTGATGAGCCTTGTTATCCCAAGCTGGCTTTGCATGAAGGCCAGTTGTTCTCTTCCATGAATGATTGTATCTCTGTGTTTTGTGGACCTGATTGGGTTTTGACCTCTAGGCTTAGGAGAAGCTATGGAGGCTCAATTTGTGATTTCTCCATTGGTGGGGATAGGCTTTTTGCTCTGCATAGTGAGGAGAATGTGTTAGATATTTGGGAAACTCCACCTCCGCCCATTATATGATTTGGAAGATTTTTACTTAGGAACTGTCTTTTTTCACTATCGGTTTGAACTGCAGGATAAGCTATGAAGACCTCGATTTGTGATTTATCCGTTGGTGGGGATAGGGTTTTTGCTCTGCATAGTGAGGAGAATGTGTTCGATATTTGGGAAACTCCACCGCCATTGTTTATATGATTCGGAAGATTTCTACCATTAGAACTGTCTATTGAGGCTCAACATGTGATTTCTCCGTTGGTGGGGATAGACTTTATGTGTCATGCACCGGAAATTCTCACCGCTCAAACTGGTGGAAAAATTGATTTAACGATTAAAACTGTAGTTCCTATAGTGAAAAATGAAGAGTTCCTATTGTGAAAAACTATGTTTAATGCCACTCTCTTTTTTATTTATTTATTTTTTTTTTTTTTTTGAGGGGGGTGTGAGTGCTTTTGATGTGTCTTGACATGTATACATAGTTGTGGCGTATTCTTTTTGGTCATGTAATTTGGGAGGAATACCATTAACAGATAATAGGTTAGAGAAGCTTTAGAGATGTATACTTTACTCGAAGAGCTCTTATGAGCTTTTGATATTTATAGGGGTTTGAAATGAAAGTGATGGCTTAACTATGAACAACATAGCTTTGGTGAGACGTGCACATTTTCAAAGAGTATGTATTGATGAGATGTGACATGGCTAAAGAGAAATGAAATCGATTGCTTAACTTTTAAAACCATTCATAGATAGCTTGAAATTCTGGCAACCTCTTCAAGAAGGTTCTTTTTTATTTATTTATTTATTTTTTAAAAGTGAAAACTGAATTTGATTCAAAAATTAAGGAAAGGTTTGCTTTTACAAAAGATTGGATAAACCAAGGAATTGAATCCAATCAGAAAATATCAAAAGATGGCGACGAAGCAAAATTAGTTAAATAGTGGACCACTCTATTCCCTCTCACAAGGAAAGTAGCCACTACATTGAAACATAGCTACTCTAATTCCTCAATGACAAAAGCTTCACAAGCTTTGGAAGCTGGACACTGAATCACATTAAGCACTTGCGACTCATGAACCCAATACGTGAAAACCACACTGAATGCCAACTTAACACCTTCTCGGATTACCAAACATTATGGAGAAAATTATCCAAATAGCAACCTTTTTTCATTCATTGATCAACATAACACAAATTCTCCACCTTTAACTAACGTGACACAAACTTTAGTGGGGTTATAGCTAAATGGCCTTTTTTTAAGAAATGTTTTAAAAAATGACCAAAGTTTTTAAAAATTGATTAAAATGTCATTTTTTCTAAAATGGTTAATTGATTTTTCTTAAATGAGCAATCAGTGAATCACTTATTAATCTTAACGTATATAACTAAATTTCATAATCAATCATTAATTAACTATTAGTCAATCACCAATTTTTATAGTTAATTTTTATAGTCAATCTGAAAAATGACCAACGACTATTTTCTTAAATAAATAAAATTAGGTCATCTATTAGATTAAGTGATTAAAAAAGACTATCTAATTTAATTTTTTATTATTTTTTTAATCTTATTAATTTAATATTAAATTTTTATATCATATTAATAAAATAATTTTTAAATTTATATTATTCGGATGCTTTCTAACATTCGGCAACACGGGGAGTAAACTGCTAAGAAATTTGAATAACAGCTGCGCCAAGATCATGTCCCATCATGTCCCATCTCGTCAAGAGCAACGATCCCAACACCAATAAGGCGCCTTTTTGTTTTTGTTTTGTTTTTGGTTTTTGTTTTGTTTTGGGACGGAGCTTCTAGTATTTATATTATGTTAAACGAATGATTGATCTTCTTAAAATCTGTCAAAATTAAAACCTACGTTAGAGAGTAATATTCTCACCACCAAGTACCAACAGATTTTTTTTTTTTTAATTTCCTCATTAATTTCTATGATTGAAATCATCCTCAATCGTTTTAACTGTGAGATTATTTTTCATCTACCTTATTATTCTGTATCCATGTTTAAGATTCAAATTATCCTATCCAAAACTGCTTACATTGATAAATTAGATAGGTTTAGAAATTAATCAATATTAGGAATCTCCCTTTATTTAACATCCTAACGTGAATTCTCACTTTTTTCTATTTTTTTTTTTTTAATTTTTGGCACAAAAAATTCATATTATCCTTTCATTGATGAACCCATAAAGAGATATAGATGGCTCTTTTAATTCTTAAGTTATTGAACAGAACCCTATAAACAACTTCTTTTGACCTCAACTTTTCCAAAGTTTACTCTCTCCCTCTGTCGTTCAAACGCGTTAGAGAGAGAAAGAGAGAGGAGAGGAGAGAGAGAGAGAGAGAGAGAGAGAGAGAGAGAGATAGTGTTTCCATGTCATGTGAGCAGTTGCAACTACTAACTTGGCTGACAGATAGAATTGTTATTATATGATTCGAATCACTTTGGATAAAGTTGCAAGTAGTTGCCTCATCGCAGCCTTATCATAGTTTCAGATAGAGCTCTGATTTTATGCTTCTTTAATATCAGTGCTTATGACTTTTACTCGTGCAACAAACATGCTCATAATCACATGGGACTCTCAATTTCATGAAACCTTTAGACCATCCAATTTGTTTTTAATTTTTTTAATTTTTTTAGGTAAGTAAAAGGAAATCGATGATGTATTCAAGTTCCGTGTCCAACGTTATTGACATAATTAGAGGTGTCTAGTCTATAATTAGAATAAAAAAGAACAATTATATATCTTTAACAGTTTTCAGTCCAAGATTTATAGAGACTACCAACACATGATCTATTTCAAAAGACAAATTTTTCCGTTTGATATAACTAAATTTTGAAGAGATAAAAATGAAAGATTCCAAGTAAAACGTCTTCGCTTAGACCAGCCAAAGTTTGCTTTAAGTCTTTTTTCTAGACAGACTAACCGCAAAACTTAAGCAACAAGATTTCCTCTCATGACCCTTTTTCTAGCTTTTTCAATTACTAATTTGATGAAACAATGAACAAAATCGTGTGAAGGACAAAAGACAATATATATATATATGTATGTATAAAAAATAAAATAAAATAAAATAAGGAAATATAAATATCGATCTGATCTTTTGTCACAATTTGTACGGAGTAAACGACAAATAAGAGTTAGATGCCATGCTATAGTTTAAATTATCTTTTAGTACCTTGATTGCTTCAACGCAACTAGCATGAGATCTATGTCTACACCCAGTGTCAAAGTACTAAATTGATATATTTACGCACACAATTTGTAGAGATCATATACCGTAACATATATATATAAAAAAGATGTAAATAATATTTATATTTTTTTTATACAACAATGGCATCCAAAAAATGCTACGTTATAATGTGATTTTTTTTACGTAATTATTTTTAATTTAAATATTATATAAAATAAATATCCTGTAATAACTTTCACTCTGAATAGCATAATTTACTCACTAACACGTACATATATATATATATATATGTGTATACATACATACAAACATATATATATATATATATATATAAAAAGATGCTCTGAGCAAGAAGGAAATCGTGTCAGCTCATCAAAATAGTGACTGTAGGTCCGACAGATCTAGGGGTTTTGTTTAACTTAGAAGGTCAGTATGTTCCAAGCCCAAATGGGCAAAAAAATCAGAGGTAAGGAAGGTCTATCTATGAATAAAATATACGGTGAAAACAAAGGAGGTTCTGTTCGACCAATGAGAATCCTCCACGACAGTGATTATTTTTGTATTAAGCATCTTTTTACCTTCTAACTACAAAAGAGGTTCATTCCCATGAAATCCAAAACACTTAAACGTCATTGCCGTTTGCATTTTTGTAATAAACCCATTTTAGTGAGTTTCCTGGAAGGTTCCGTCATACATTTCCATTCTCTATCTCTCTCCCACCCTCTTTTTTATTTTATTTTATTTTAAGATAAATTATTCGTTAGATCTTGAAACTTTTTATGAAATTACGATTTATCTGCCAATCTTTTTTTTTTTTTAATCAAAAGATACCTAAACTTTTTAAAAAGTATAATTTGATCACTTTAATAACGAAGGTTAAAAATTGAAGGAATAGATAACGTGTATAACACATTTAGGTTAAATTGTATAATTTTTTTTTTTTTTGTAAATTCCCTTAAATATTAAATTATTATGATTAATGTGACATCTTTTATTTAATTTTTAATGTCTAGTAAAAAAAAAAAAAAAAAACCATTTTTCAGAGTTTAGAGACCTGTAGTGACCAAAAAAGAGAGAGAGAGAGAGAGTTGGGAACCAAATTGTAACCTCGTAAAAAGGTTAAAGATAACAAATAATTTACCCTTTATTGTATACATTACTAGTTGTTCTCGGAATTTAAACCTACAATCTTTCTCTTAAACCACCTTACCCCTACCAACTGGGCCCAATTGAAAAAGGACAAAAAAAAAAAAAAAAAAAAAAACTTGTGCTAGAAGAGTATAATCAAATGAAGAACCTTGGGAAATATTTTACCTACTCAATCAAAATATCTTTAGAAAGAAAGAAGAGTACAATAAAATGAAAAGCTTGTAAAAGAATAATAGGATTCCATTAGCATACCTATCTTGACCCAAGAAAGATGAGGACAATTGAGATATAAAGAAGAGATAAGAAAAGAACCAAAAATGGGCTTGTGAACCCCACAAGGGCACACAAAAGTGTGAGAGAGAGGGAGGCCAAAGTCTCAAGCATAATCAGGCATCACCTTTTTGAGGAAGCCAATTGGTTGAGACTCTTCCGGGGCAAGTTGATCGAAAGCGGCGTAGTTTTGATCCTTGTTGTATACATGGCACACTGTCATTATCGTCTTCATCAAGCGCCAATTCCATGTAGCCAAGTTCAAATACTGCGATTGGGAAAAAGACAAAAAAAAAAAAGGAATGAAATCAAATCAAATCATATTATCATGATGTATCAACTTTTTTCATTTCGTTTCGTTTTTTGTTTTGTGACATTGCTGGATGTTCCTAGGATTTAAAAATAAGATCTCTTACTTAACCCGCCCCGTCATTACCAACTGGACTAGTACTAGTTGGCATCTTATGTTTTTCTTGATAGCAATAACTATAGATCCGGTGACAAAAAGAATATAGTTTCACGAGTTCTCAGCTTAAATTTGCTCCATATTAATCTCTCATGGAAAACAACCAATCAGTTCTTGATAAAACTATTAATAAATTGCGTAAATCAGGAATTTACCATAGTATGTCATAACTTTACGACTATAAAACTAAAGAGAGAAGTGTCTGAAACAGACATTCATCAGAATTTCTCTTGATTTAGATAATATGTGGAAGAGAAGAACTAAATGTACCTTTCCCCAATTTTCTTGGATGGACTTGTGAGCTGCGCGCAAGTTGTAACTCGGAATCCTTGGAGAAATATGGTGAGGGATGTGGACATTGATGTGATGGCATAGGATCTCAATCCTGTTCAGAAGAAAACGGACAAATGAACACTCGCATGTTACAAGCAGACAATTGTAGAATGAAAAAAATGAAAAAAAGCAAAAGATTGACACTATTAGGTAGCATAAATACAAAAAATATGATTAATAAACAAAAGAAGAACTAAACAAGAAAGAGAATTAGGGCATGAGAAACAGTACCAACTGGGGTAATCGCAGTGAACTGTTCCATTAAGTTGAGCCTGAGCCGCGTTCCACTCGTCTGAGCTTTTAAAAGGTATATGAGGAGCCGTATGATGAACCATCGTGAACGTGCTCATCTACAAGTAAAGTAGAAGAAATTCTAGAAATGAATATTGAAGATTTCTAACTTCAATTAGGATTTTCAAGTTGAAAAAACAATCAAAAGACCACTGAGTCAAAGTATTGAGCTTGAACAACTACAAAAGACCAGATAATGTTAGAATAATCGGAAAGAAAAAACATCATCGTCAACAACATTCAAGGATGAATTTGCAAGAGAGAAGAAATGCGTAGTGCGGATTGAATAGAACGGCATATAAATATTTAATTGACGAGGTAATGAGGAATGACAATGTTGGTGCCATGTTTTGTTTATCATTTCCACAAGCTATATAAGAACAGAAATATAACTACAGAGTTGAGAAAAAAATTCAATACTTTAGTTGGAGGACTACCCGTCCTCCTTGTTGGTGTTCTTTGTACTTCATGGTTATTTTACTGAAGAAATATTCGATGGTTTTCTCCAAAATAAAATGTTTTAAACTGCAAGGAAAAAATAAGTAGAAGACACCAGGAAGTAGCGTTACCCAGAAGTGATAGCCCAGCCACGGCATCAACCAGAACTTGATCCATCCAACAATCCCCGTCTTATAAATAATCAATGGCCATCCAATGAACATAAACGCAAACACACAAGCCAAACTTATCTTAACTCTGTTGACTTCATTTGGTCGGAACTTCTTCAAATCAAAGTGCCAGATCAACCTGTTAAGAAGCAAAACAGTATTGACATGTATACCGGTTGCAAGTCCAATGTTTACCCCCGGTGACATAAAGGCCAAGAAAATAGGTATCATACATACCAATGAGCTATCGACATCCAAGGTCGAAACGGGCCATATCCATATATAATGGCCTTGCGCAAAGCAGGAGATGAATTGAACTCTTCTTCCCAAACCGGATGCCAAGCAGTATCCTCAAAAAGCCTGAAGATTTAAAAAATAAAAGTAGTTAACACCAAAAATACAAGAAAAATGAATAGACCCAAGTCATTAATGGAACAAGTGAAAGTTTCAATACAAGATTTAGTAAAAACTAGCTTGGAAACCGAGAATAAAAGAACATGGTTATGACATAAGGGTAAAAAAAAGAGATAAGACTTGTACAAGTAATATAAATATCTAGCATTAAGAAAGAAAACCTTTTTAACATAATTTATGTAGTTATTGGAAAATCTTGGTACTTAAAGTTAGTCAAAGACGCAGACATGCTCATCAAGAGAAGATATTCCACTATAAAATGACACGGGAAGATGGTATACAAGGCGCTAAAAAAAAAAAAAAAGATAAAAGTTACTTAGATAACAAAGAAATTAATAAGGAAAATCACACAGACATGTTTGTTTTTGCATGATGCCGATCGTGCTTGAACCTCCACGGTTCATAAGGGTATATCAGCGGCAAAAAGGCCAGCGTTCCAACAATGTCTTCAACCAATTTGTTTCTTGAAAATGATTTGTGTGCACAATCATGACCTATAACAAAAAACTAAAAAAGCAGGGCAGAAAATATAACGGAGTTGGCTTGGATTTATATCCAGTAACGAAATACAAATTGATAGAGTGAAGAACGAACCCCAGTAACCGCAGTCCCTGTCCATGCCCAAGCCAGAGGAAGCAGGTACCATGGGGCTTTCGCTATCATGTAGAGCCCCAATGCATAAGAAGTAACGGATATTAGAACTGACTTCCAAGATTTCACATCATCGATCTCAAACACCTAACAATAGAAAAAATGAAGAGAAAACAAAAAGACTTAGAAGATGTCTCCATGTTTTATATCTGAAGTGATCCATTTCCTGCTGAGTTAAGAAATTTCTCATAAATTTCCGTGTACTTGAACAGAAATCAACAATATTGCTAATACAAACAGACCACTGACAGGACCAGAAATTCAAATGCTTAAAGCTATTACATTCAAAACCTTATATATATATATATATATTTGTGTGCATTTCGAAAAGCTATATAGTACCTCTTTTGGAAGGCTTTCAATAATATCTCTCAGTGTTACATTGTCAGGAAGTGGCTCTCCAATCTGCTTGAAACCATAGGTTTCAGCTAATTGTTCTCTGCACTCAGCAGTGTCTAGAGGAGATGGTGAAATTGGAACAGCCACAGCTTGTACAACGTTAGTCCTTCTACTGGTGTTTAATAATCGCCGGTTTTTTACTCCCTTCTGTAGAAGGCCGTCCCATTTCAAACAAGACATGCCTGTCCATCACAAGAATGTGTCACACGGTGACAATGGCAATGAGATTCAGAACAACAATATACAAGGATTAGATAAATCATTACTGTCAATTAGGGGTGTTCACGGATTGGTTTGGGTGGTTTATAGGCTAAAACACAAACTGCGAAACAAAAGTAAATTCCAACATCAGTGGGTTACAAACCTAGGGTAGGGTGATAGAATTAATTATATATCTCTAAATATAGATTTTCAATCAGAGATGGGGTTATATGGTGAGGTAGAGCATACAATAACCCCTACGATTAACCAATCATCCAAACTACATCCAATACATTTTAGATTATATATACACACACACATACATAGGTTAGGTTTGGTTCGTTTTCTGCAGTTTGACAAATGCAGATACTGCAAACGAAATCAAATATGTGGTTTGTGCATAATATGAAACTAAACTAAATAGCACAAATATTTTTTTGGGCGGCAATTTAGTCGGTTTGGTTATTATCGACCAAATCAATTTAGTCGGTTTGGCGGTTTGATTACTATATCAATTCAAAAGGCTTGAGAGAATTGTTAATTTTACCAACTTCATTGTCTTAGACTCTATTGTAAATTGTCTATCAAACAATATCATAAAACCTTCATTTGAAATGATAGGTTTGATGCTTTATTTGATAAACCCACATCTTTAAAATCAATAAAATCGGATTCTTTCTCTTTAAAATCACAATGCAGCTACAAGCTAAGTGGTTGTAACTTAAGAGCAACTTCTCAACTATACCATATATATATCAACAAAAGAAGTGAAACCCCAAATACCCTTTTGGCTATACAACACCATTAACGTCCAAAACACAACAACAAATCAAAAATTTCAATAAATTAAATTATTTAAAAAATAAAAAAAACCAAAAGGGCAGAGAGAGAGAATGTGAGCCACCTGGTGAAAAATGCGCTGAAAACTTCTGAATTCGAACTGGGTTTTGATGAGGTCCCTGAAAAAAAAAAAAAACACAAACCAAACAACAAATTTTAACAAACCCAATAGAGAAAACAAAACAAAAAAACCAAAAAAAAACAAAAATAAAACTTTGGAGGGGTCAAAGTTAAGGAAAGAGAACCTTGAAAAGGAACACGGAATCTGCAATTCTGCAGGCCATGATAAGCAGAGAGTTGCAGAGGAAATTCCAGTTCAAAAGGGACCCCAAAAACAAAACCAAAAGAAAATCAGCTCCTCTTGAAGATCTTGAGGATAAGCTTCCTCTGAGCGGACAGGGGAAGAGAAGAAAAGAGGAGTCAGAGAAAGGCCTTAAAAGTCTGCTTTTATAGGAGACACTTCTCGCGTCAGTCGTTTGTTTTTCCAACTTTTGGCCGCTATCGTAATAGTGTGGCTGACTTTGATTGAGTCATCACTACCATTGGTTTTTTATTTATTCGTTTACTATTTTCCCTCGTTTAATTGTCAGCCTCCAACTCGTTCATAATTTAAAGCAAATAAAAAGAAAAAAGAAAAAAAAACCCCAAACCCCAACCCCCCCCCCTGGCGGCATGTGGAAGTGCCCAATTGTGAGGCGTTACCCATTATGTTCCCTATGAGCGCGGTTAGTGAGCTGCTTTTGACGTGAATGACTACTGTTTTGTTGGACAAACAAGTTTAAACAAGTTTAAACTCAAAAATTTTATCTTAATTTTTATTTTTTTCTGAAATTTTTTTTATCTTTTTCTGAAAAGTTTTTATCTTTTTTAAAAAGTTAAATTTAATTTCTTATTGAAACTTAAAATTTTCAATTCAAACTCATTTACCAAACGGACCTTATAATTTTGTGCAAATTTAAGATAGGTTGTACTAAATCAGAGCCATTTGTTGCTAAATATTGGATTAAATTTGTCTTTTTTACGGTGGTTATAGACATAATTTAAGAGTAATACCACATTTGATTATACCAAAATGTGTATAATTTGAATTCACAATACTTGCATGATAATATCACCTTTGACTCTACCAAAAGGTACAAAGTTTGCATCCCCTTATACATATACAGTAATACCATATCTGAATCAAATTACAGTTGGAGAGTTTGAATTCCCCCACCTCTAAAGTTAAAAAAAAAAAAAATTATGGATGACATTCTTTTCTCCTCTCTCTCAAAACATTTTTTTTTTGTGGATTCAAATTATTCAAAATTATTCGTTTTTTTTGCCCCCTCAAATAGGACTAATTTGTTGACCAATCTGATATGAGCTTTTTATTATTTGTATTATCAATCCAAGTTTAAATAATTTAAATCAGAATATTAAGCACTTTAAGCATTGTTGATACGTAAAAAATTTATGTATACAAAAACCAAGTATGAGGCCTAGGGCTAATTGTGGCTACGAGACACGTAAAAAAGAAGGTACGTTACGTGGACCCAAGCCATACTTGGGGAATTTTAGTGAGTTGTGGTTTGGTGGGATATAAGAGTATAAACATATCTACTTATTTTTTGTTCAAGTAGTTCTTAACCTACTTGGGGGTATTGAACTCATTTGGCTAAAAGAATAAGTTGGACAAATGGAGGAAAAAACAATCGGTAACTTGAATAACAACCCATCAGCTTCTTCACTTCAACTAGCCCAGCAAGACCATTTTTTTTTTTTTTAAATATCCCACTAGAATATTCATTAGGTAGAAAGCCAAAATTAAGCTTTTGGACCTGTCTAGAGACAGAGGTAGTACCCTATCACATTTCAACATCTACTTGTACGGTTGGTTATCATGTAAAAAATATATTGTTCAGCTGAGTATATTTCCTAAACGCTCAGACAATCCAAAATAGAGTTCCAAAAGAATCCTATTGGTCGTCAATCCCCATGTGCATTTTTCGCACCAAATTTAAGTATGACCGTGTCCAAATGTTAGTTTAAATCTCTTCTAGCTCTCAATAGATTGGTTTGGACAAGCGTAGATTTGTTTGCTGTACCTTTCATCAATGTGTAGAAGGGAGAATTGGCTCAGAAATTGTTTGTATTCCTGCAAATCAAACCCCATTCAGCCAAACGGAGACGCATTATTGATGCAAAGTTCTATGATAACTTCACCTCCTCTAAAGAAGGAAATGTTGCAAAGCCTATTCGGAAGCCCTCTGCCCGCATGGGAAGAGATAAAGGAAACAAGAAGAGGCAAAAGAAGATAGAGGTGACACGATGCAGCAAGGTCAGGCTTCCTAGGGGACGAGTTGTTTATCGCATATGATGATGTCGGGGGCCTAACCGTGATATGTGGGAAGGTCCAGGGTCTAGAGAAAAACATGAGCTTTATGCCCACCTTGAAAAAGCCTCAATTGACGGACCAACAGGAGATGAATCACCACTACCAGCACCAAAATGTGTGCAAGATGGTATCCAATCTGTAGTGCAAGAACCCAATGAAGCCAATCTCAATGATGAACCTTCTTTCCAGAGGCCTATTTCCGTTAGTATGCGACTTTCAACTGAAGTGAAGGAGCAATTAGTCGACCTGCTCAAAAGAATGTTGATGTGCTCGCTTGGAGTTATGAAGAGATGTCCGGACTTGATCCCAATATGGTGTGTCATGCATTGAACGTTGTAGCTAGAGCAAAGCTAGTTAAACAAGCCAAACGAAACTTTCATCCCGAAATAGAAGTCCCAAATCAAAGAATAAGTCGAGAAACTCATAGCAGCAGGTTTTGTCAAACCAATAAAGCATCCAACTTGGCTGTTGAACATAGTTCCAGTGAAGAAGAAGAATGGATAGATTCGGGTATGTGTGGACTTTCGAGACTTAAACAGAGTATGCCCCAAGGATGAATTCCCATCGTCGAACATGAATGTTCTCATCGACTCGACAACAGACCATGGAATTCTTTCTTTCATGGATGGTTTCAGTGGTTACAATCAAATAAAGATGTTAGTCAGAGACGAGAAAACCGCTTTTCGAACGCCTTTTAGAAACTTAAACTACACGATCATGTCGTTTGGATTAAAAAATGCTGAGGCCACCTATCAATGAGCTATGATGCTCATTTTTCACGATATGATGGACTAAGAAGTAAAAGATTATGTGGATGATTTGGTGGTGAAGTCCAAAACAAGAGAGGGTCATTGGAGCACGCTCGCCAAGGTATTCAAGTGTTATCGAAAATACAATCTCAAGATGAATCCCAAGAAGTGCGCTTTTGGAGTATCGGTTGGTAAGTTTCTAGGATTTGTTGTTCATCAGAGAGGTATAAATATCGATGCTTCTAGAACTTAGATGATTGCTGCATCCCCACCTCCTTCGTCTCAAAAATAATTAAAAAGCCTATTGGGGAAACTCTCCTACATCTGAAGATTTGTTCCAGGCTTGGCCGCATGCTCAAAAGTCTTCACCCCACTTCTCAAGAAAGGCGCTAAATTCCAGTGGACAAAGAAGCATCAACAAGCATCCAAGGACATACAAGACATGATAACTTGGTTACCAACCATGAGAGCTCCGATTTCACCCTTGCATATCTATATCGCCTCTACAACGATGACCATATGATCTTTTGGTGCAAGAAGACGAGGAAGGAAGTGAACAATCAGTTGTCTATGTCAGTAGGCAGTTGAATGGAACAGAGACACGATATCCGGAGGCAAAGAGTAATATTGTAAGATGGCTACCGATAACTCTAGGAATTAGAGTTATCTTAGGCACTTTTAGACTTGAATGTAGTTGGCTTAGAGAGTATTTGTGTTATTTTTAACATATTTTTCTTTGTTTTATGTTTGTGTGAACTTTTTATCTTGGGTTTAGTGTTTGGTTGAAATTATAGCAATTGTGAAGCAAAATCTGGTCAAATGAGAGCTGATTTGTGTTTTAATTCTTGAATGAATAGCATAATAAAAAAGTGGAAAAAGCTGAGCCAAAAAAAATGCTGCAGCAATTCTCACAGCATTCCTTGCAGCAAATTGTACCAGCTGGCATTATTTTGAAGCAAAAAGAATATTACAGCTCATATTTGTGGGGACCACTTTTCTACCTCAGCTAGGAGGTCACGTGAGCCTTGGGGTTTTGCCCTAAAGGGTTAGTACAATTAGAGGAGGCAGCCGCATTGGATAAGGAGAGTAGAAAAATAGGGAAATTTTGAGAGTACAGAGAAAAAAAAAAAAGAGGAAGAGTACAGGGAGAGGGAGAGCTGCAGATCTCCTTCCATTCACATCTATTTGGAGAGTGAGCTCAGGAGAAGAAGAAGAAAAGGACGAGAATGACACATCTAGCCACTTGGAGTTTTTCCCTTTCTTACTCTTTCCTTGATTTATTTCTTGATTTCCATTCTCTGTTGAACATGGGATTCGTATTTATGCTTGTTTTTGTAATCTTGAACATGAGTTAAATTTCTTTAGTTGGGATTGTTGATGGACTCAAAATTGGGAGGATGATTTGGTAAATGGTCAGCGAATCAAAACTATTGGGGAAGTCTTGTGGAGCGTTCCAAGTCTTCCATCATTCTTAAAGACGCTTAAAACAAGGAAGTAGTCAGGCTGATAACTTAAAAACAAGCGTTCTTGGGAGGCAACCCAAAAATTTCCTTGTTTTGTTATTTTGGTTTATTTTAATTTGTTTGAGTTGTTGATTCAGTAGTTGTTAAGAAATTTGAACTGATTTGATGATATTTTTCTATGCAGAAAGCGGCCTAAGAATCAGCCTTCCAAAGCAATCTGTCTTAAAATGTTGCAGGAATGCTGCAGCATTTCTGAAAAAAAAAAAAAAAAAAAAAAAGAGGGAGCAATCTGTGTTAAAATGTTGCAGGAATGCTGCAGCATCTCTGAGAAAAAAGAGAAGAGGGAGCAATCTGTATTAAAATGCTGCAGGAATGCTGCAGCATTTCTGAAAAAAAGAAGGGAGTAATCTGTCCTAAAATGCTGCAGGAATGCTGTAGTATTTCGTTAAAAAAAAAAAAAAAAAAAAAGGGACAACAATCATTTCAAAGCCCTTTATGTATACTTGGGATATAAACGCCACATATCATTTAACCCATTTTCTTCCTGTAGTTTCTTCACTCTACAACCCACCCCTTTGAAACTGCCATTTCTCCTCAGTTTTTACCCAAATCTCAAGCGCTTGGCTTCCATTCAACAAAGCTACGCCCTACAAGCCAGCCCTTAGAAAAAAAAAAAAAAAAAAAAAATATTCCGGTTGGCCGAGCTGCAGCTCAGATTTCGCGAGGGAAGACCCATAGATTTGGGTATTTTGGCTTCGGGTCACAAGCCAAGTTTGGGGGTGTTGGCTTTACAGTTCGTGCGAGCATTGTGGGCAAGATTATTGGCAGCAATTTTACTCCAATCCACAATAATTCCAAAGGGGCGTGAGTTTTCTTGATTTTTTTTTTCTAATTTACAGTTAATTTTTGTTTTTCAATTAAAAAAAAAAACTGATTTTGTGGGTTGTTTTTTTTTTTTTTTTTTTTTGATTTAAATCTCTAGGTTGGTTAAAAATTTGATTCTGTGTGTTTGTGGATTATTTGATTGTGGGTTTCATTGGGGTTGGAATTCCATTTCCTAGATATTCCATTGTCGGTGGGTTTTGTATTGTGTGGTTCACTTGGAAAGGTAGTGCTCCTAGGTGTAGATTTTTTTTTGTTATAAAAAAAAAAAAAAACAAAATGCCATTCAAGAAATGAGCAATGAGAGGGAAAGGAAAGGTTGCTGCTAGATATGAAGAAATTCCAGTGGTTCCTAAGTTTGAATCTAAGCTTGCCAGGAAAAGGTTTAATGACTCTTTTGCCGGGAGGAATCTGTGGCCCGAGAGAGGGTTTGCTTATATGTCAAGTGACTCTATGGGGTATCCTAAGTATATTTACTCAGTGATCTTCAAGAACAACTGGGAAACTTTTTGTCAGCACCCCTCGGTTGCCATCATCCCGCTTGTTAAGGAATTTTATGCTAACTTTGATGGTGGTAGCCCCAATTCGGTGCATGTGAGGGGTAAAAGAGCGGATATTAGTGGGGCAGCAATTAATAAGGTCTATAGGCTGGATGATGTGGAGGATGAATATCTTGAATTTTCTAAGCGTGTGCATGAGAATCGTTGAGTGAGATTTTATAGGAAATTTGTGTGCAAGGGACTGAGTGGATCAAATCAGCCCGTGGATCAATATCTTTATCTAGGTGTAATCTTAAACCGGGGCCTATGATTTGGAACCATCTTCTCAAGTCCAGACTCATGCCCTCCACCCATGACCACACAATTAATAAGGATAGGGCCATTCTGCTTTTTGCTATAGTTGTGGGTAGAAAGATTAATGTGGGGGATGTCATTAGTGAGCAAATTGGTGTTTGTGCAGACAGACAATGTGGGGGTTTATGGTTTCCTTCTCTTATTACTAGTTTATTCTGAGCACAAGGTGTGGAGGTTTCTAGTAAGGAGGAAAAGCTTAAAACATCTTGGCCTATCACCATGACAGTTATAACCCGATTGTTGCACAACAAACCAGCAATAGCAGGAGAAGAAAACCCAAGCCCAGTCCCTGAGGCTTGTCCCCCGAAGCATTCTAACCACACTTCTTCTGGTGCAGGGTCAAGCTTCCTCCAATAAGGACAACGAATAAGTCAGATGGAGGTCATGCAATATGAATCATTGCAAATGATGCGGGACTTTTGGAAGTATGAACGTGACAAGGACTTGGCTCTTCAGAAGCATTTCCGAGCCAATTCTAAGCGGTTTCATTCCTTTCTGCAATTCTCGCGGCACTTGTGTGACTCTTCTGCTGAGGAATCTGAGCCTTAGAGGGACGATACGCCTAAAGCTATGGCCTCCTGTCATTCAGAGGACGAAGCCCACGACGTACCCATGACTGGTCCTACCACAGTCCGAGATAAAGGAAAGAATGCCATGGCAAAACCAGTTGGAAAGAAATCAATCCTTCGAAGTGCAACCAGTTGGAAATGGAAGAATTAAGAGTGATCGTCAGTAGCCTCCGCAATTTTAGGGGAGTTTTCTCTGCCTATTGGTTTATTTTTATCTTTGTTTTTCTTTTTATTTTCCTTTTCACATATCTGGTTAGTGTGTCTGTTGTTTGTTTTTTCTTTGTATATTTTAGAAACAGTGAGGACACTGTTTACTTTTAAGTTTGGGGGTGCATGGAACTGAAATTCCATGTGTTTACCTGCTGGTTTTTGTGTTTCTGTTTGTTTTGTGTTTTTCTTTATGTGTTAGCTTATTTAGTATGCTAAACCCGAAAGATGTTTTCTGTCATATATTTGTTTGGTGTTGTTTCTATTGTTTGTTTTTAAGCTTTTTAATGTTTGTGGTTTGTTTTGTTTTGTTTTGTTTTTTTTATGTCTTGGAGAATCTGTCTTTCAGTCGGTTGTGTTTGGAAGATGGTTTTCAATGATGATAAAAAAAAAAAAAAAACAAAAAACAAACCACAAACATTAAAAAGCCTAAAAATGAACAATAAAAACAATACCAAACAAACATATGACAGAAAACATATCTCGGGTTTAGCATACTAAAAAACTAACACATAAAGAAAAACAAAAAACAAACAGAAACACAAAAACCAACAGGTAAACACATGGAATTTCAGTTCCATGCACCCCCAAACTTAAAAGTAAACAGTGTCCTCACTGTTTCTAAAATATACAAAGAAAAAACAAACAACAGACACACTAACCAGATATGTGAAAAGGAAAATAAAAAGAAAAACAAAGATAAAAATAAACCAATGGGCAGAGAAAACTCCCCTGAAATTGCGGAGGCTACTGACGATCACTCTTAATTCTTCCATTTCCAATTGGTTGCACTTCGAAGGATTGATTTCTTTCCAACTGGTATTGCCATGGCATTCTTTCCTTTATCTCGGACTATGGTAGGACCAGTCGTGGGTACGTCGTGGGCTTCGTTCTCTGAATGACTGGAGGCCATAGCTTCAGGCGTAACGTCCCTCTCAGGCTCAGATTCCTCAGTAGAAGAGTCACACAAGTGCTGCGGGAATTGCGGAAAGGAATGAAACCGCTTAGAATTGGCTCGGAAATGCTTCTGAAGAGCCAAGTCCTTGTCACGTTCATACTTCCAAAAGTCCCGCATCATTTGCAATGATTCATATTGAATGACCTCCATCTGACTTATTCGCTGTTCTAATTGGAGGAAGCTTGACCCTGCACCAGAAGAAGTGTGGTTAGAATGCTCCGGGGGACAAGCCTCAGGGACCGGGCTTGGGTTTTCTTCTCCTACTATTGCTGGTTTCTCGTGCAACAATCGGGTTATAACTGTCATGGTGATAGGCCCAGATATTTTAAGTTTTTCCCCCTCACTAGAAACTTCCACACCTTGTGCTAAGCACAAACTAGTAATAAGAGAAGGAAACCATAAACCCCCACTTTGTCTGCCTGCACAAACACCAATTTGTTCACTAATTACATCCCTTACATTAATCTTTCTACCCACAACTAAAGCAAAAAGCAGAATGGCCCTATCCTTATTAACTGTATAGTCATGGGTGGAGGGCATGAGTCTAGACTTGAGAAAATGGTTCCAAATCATAGGCCCCGGTTTAAGATTACACCTAGATAAAGATATTGATCCATAGGCTGATTTGATCCACTCAGTCCCTTGCACACAAATTTCCTTTACAATCTCACTCAATTGATTCTCATGCACACGCTTAGAAAATTCATGGTATTCATCCTCCATATCATCTAGCCTATAAACCTTATTAATTATTGCCCCACTAATATCCACTATTTTACCTCTCACATACACCGAATTGGGGCTGCCACCATCAAAGTTAGCATAAAATTCCTTAACAAGCGGGATGATGGCAACCGAGGAGTGCTAACAAAAATTTTCCCAATTGTTCTTGAAGATCACTGAGTAAATATACTCAGGATACCCCAAAGTGTCACTTGACATATAAGCAAGCCCTCTCTCGGGCCACAGATTCCTCCCGGCAAAAGAGTCATTAAACCTCTTCCTGGCAAGCTCAGATTCAAACTTAGCAACCACTGGAATTTCTTCATCTCTAGCAGCAGCCTTTCCTTTCCCTCTCATTGCTCGCTTCTTGAATGGCATTTTGTTTTGTTTTTTTAACAGAAAATGCATGCTAATTCATAAAACAACAACTGTGTAGTGTTTATTTAGTGATTCAATCCAACTTTCAGAATTCGATATCACTTGTATCATGCTGAAGGCTATCAAAAGCCTAGTTGTCCTTGACTTAATGGCACAATTCAATGCGAACAATGATCCAAGAGTGATCGATGAATTACTTGGGGAGGTATTAGAGAACACTTGTGTGACCACATAAATGGAAGATTTTTGGAGATTGCATTTTGACGGCTCATCTACAGCAGCTGTTGGAGGAATTGGGGTGGTGTTGACAAGCCATGACGGCCACACAATGACCATTTCGCACAAACTCCCCTTCTCTAACACGAATAATGTGGCAAAATATGAAGCATTTCTCACGGGGCTAGCAACCACAAAAAACGTGGGTGTCTAGAGACTCAAAGTGATGGATGAAACTTGGTGGTCAGGCAATTGGATGGTGAATTTTCTATAACAGAACCTACTTTGGCACCATATCGCACCGCACAAAAGTTGATCAAGCAATTCAAAAAAGTGATAATTGAGTACACACCTAGATCCAACAATCGCCATGCCGACGCATTAACCACTCGTGGCTCCAGAATGCTCTTCTTCAGATATGGGACGAGCGTAGCTGTATCTAGAAGAAACACTTCCATAACAAAGATTTTAGAAGAGTCTTTAGAAGACTTTGAGGAATATTAAGTTGATTGGAGAACTCCAATCAAGGAGACCTTGTTACTGCCAGAAAAAGAAGGAAATTTGAAGCTCTTAAGGGAATAGACGATTCTTGCAGGAGACTTGTACCAGAGGCTACCTGGAAGGGTGCTAGTAAGATGCATAGGAGACAACGAGGCCAAACAACAACTTGAAGAAACTCATCGAGAGATTTGTGGCATTCACAATGTCGTGAGCCTTTATAGGAGATTGCAAAGGAATGGGGTACTTTTGGCCATATATGAAACAAGAATCTGATGCTTTACAATCATCCCATCCTTATTGTCAACCAATAGCCTCTGGAAAAGAAGCTTTCACTACGGCTCTGGCTGATGCACGAATATGAAGGAGATATTTTGTGAAGGGAGAGGGAGCATCTTATTCCGCAACGGATTCAATGGAGAACCACTATAGTGCCTCGGTGACACGGAAACTCAAAAGGTCTTTGCAAGAAGTACATGCTGGAGAATGCAAAGAGCACCAGGGGAAGAAGTTCTACCTAACAAATATTGAATTTGGGATATTTTTGACTGACTATGGGAAAAGACTTGGCAATATTTGTCATAAGATATCACGCTCACCAAATTTATGGCAACCTTCACCATAAGCCACATACCGCTTTGCAGGACATGAAGATCCCTAGGCCTTTTCATACATGGGGCTTGACTTGATCGGTCCGATCAACCCTGCATCAGAAGGTCACATTTAGATTCTAATTGCAACAGATTATTTTACAAAATGGGTGGAGGCCATACCTCTAAGGAAAGCTCCAAAGAAGCTGTTGCGAACTTCATTAGAGAAAACATAGCTTTTCGTTTTGGCATCCCATACAAGATTGTGACTGATAATGAGACCTCGTTTGTGAATAAGGAGATTAGCGCCACTCTTTCGAGATATGGCATCAAGTGTAGACGCTTCACACTATCCACAAGGCAACGGACAGGCGAAGGCAATAAACAAAACTCTTTTGTGAATTTTGAGCAAAATGGTGAATGAATATGTCGGGGGCTGGAAACTTCATCTCTTTAATGCATTATGGGCATATCGTATTTTGCTTTGATCTGTAATTGGATTTTCTCAATATTCTCTTGTTTATGATGCCAAAGAAATCTCTCCTACGGAATTAGAAGTGCCCACGGTCAGAGTCCTTGTTTTAAACAAGGTAGAATGGGCAATAGAATCATGTGGAGAAACGCGGATAGTAGATTTAGAGGCAGAACAAGAAAAGAGGGAACTCTTTCACCAAAAGGTCTATTTGTAACAAAAGAGTATCAAAGTGGCTTATGATTAAACCATCTGAAATCACACTTTCAATGAAGGAGACCTCGTCCTCAAGGTGTCTTGTATTTGTCATGTCCGGAGATAGATCTCTGGATTTTCAAAGTTTACCCCTTCCTGAGAAGGACCACATGTTGTTAAAAAGGCATATGAGAGTGGCTATTATGAGATCGCCAATGCCATTGGAGGGGATTAAGTGGAGGTGATAAATGGAAAATGGCTTAAACATTATTATCCTTGAATATCTTTTTCATTAAAGGGGGTATTCAGAGATGTTTTGGAAGAATAAGAACACTGCTAGCAGAGATGGCAAGCTTAGATGATCTGTTTGTCAAAATCTGTTGTCTTGTTGTTCTTTTTCAGGTTTCATGTGAATATTGTAGCAGTTTGTAAAAAGTTAAAAAAAAAAAAAAAAAAAAAAAGGTCATGTAACTCACTTTGAACCTTAATGAACAATCTTTTGAAGTTCTATTATCTTATTACCCCATTCATAGTAGGATTGCAAAAAAATAAAAAATAAAACAAGAGAGAGAGATGAACTTCGAAAGAGGAAGCATCATATAGACCAAAAAAAAAAAAAGGACTTTGAAAAATAAAAAAGAAGTATAATATATGCGAAGTTAATATGTACATAGTAAACATAAAAATGACTTCAAAAAAAAAAGGGTGCAAGATGAATCCAACAAATATTCAGACTTTGTGTCAAAATCGTTACATAATCCAAAAAAAAAAAAAAAAAAAATCTAGGCAAGAAGCATGAAATCAAGACAAGGGCCAAAAAATAGCTCTGACGCTTGAATACCTTCCTTCTCCAATGAACTTCCAAAAAAAAAAAAAAAAAAACAGTGCAACACGAATGCAACAAATATTCAGACTTCGTGCCAAAGTTATTAAAGAAAACACTTGAAATGTTTTTTTTTAATAGGTGCCTCTACTCCCGATGTTGTCTGTAGAGGCACCTCAGTTCGATTTAGTAGTGACCCATTTGTATGGAAAAGTTCAGAGGAAATATTCTAAAAAAAGGTAGTTAGTGGCACACCACGTAGAGTCTTTATCTGACGAATCTGGCTAGTTGGACTGGAAAAACCCAAAGATGGCAGAGGAGGACTTCTATTGCCCCTCCGACCGATGCCCAAAACCTCCTTAACCACCTCTAATGGTGACTTGGAGCCAGCTTTCGTGATCTTTGCCGAAGGACCTGTCTCTGGAATAATGGTGTTTTGCTCATTTTGCGCATGCAACAAAGACAGATACGAGGAAAAAAAAAAAAAAAAAAAAGAATAATTTTCTCTTGCAAATCGATTAAAACAAATTATATGCACACAAGCAACAAGCACAAGCACAAAAGCATGCATGCAAAATGTTTTCATTGAACTCGATATCAAACTTCGGTCTAAAACTCTCATGCGTATAAAGTACATGCCAAAGCCTTGTTTTGAAGCTTCTTAGCATTATAAAACTTTGGTCTAAAGCTATTACTGTATACCATATTAATTCAAAATTTAAGTTCAATATGCCCAAGCATAAGTACATTAAGTATATATGTACATATGGAGCTTCTACGTAAAGCTCTTACATAACACTCAAAGCCCCGGTCTAGAGCTCTTATGCACATGCAACATGCACAATTCGCAGGGCTGACGAAGAAGAGAGTCTAATGCACGGTGGACTTTTAGCTCTTTTCCTTTTACGATGTCCTTTAGTAGAAGAAGGGATTGTCGAGCTTGGAATGACGGTGGTGGGCACTCTCGCATGCTTGGGTGCTCTAAGAGAAGGTATTCTTACAATAACATGATCTTCATTGTCGTCCCTGTCCAGCCAAACTTTATGACTAGAAACGATCTGGTAGGGCTGTTTTACTTTGTGAGCAAAACTAATGATCGAATTATATACCGGGGGCTTCAAGCATTCATTTGGAGGAACATTCGTTGAGAACTTCATCATCGGCGGAGATGCTTTAACAAAATGCAAAAGGGAGTGTAATTGCGGTGTGACTAGTAGCGAGAGAATTGATACGTGCAAAAATATATGCGTGCCTGAGTTGTTTCTGGAAACTCGCCAAGCCCGTGTCTTTTCCAAAGTCATCACCTTCCTGTTAATATTTGTTTCTGAAAACTTTTTGTCATTAGAAGTTTTCTTTCATTTTGTGGCCAAAGACTTTCTCTGGAGACTGTTTGTCTTTAGAAGTTTTCTTTGGTTTTGTGTTGTGGCCAAATACTTTCTCTGTAGACTCTGTCTTTAGAAGTTTTCTTTGGTTTTCTGGTCAGAGACTTTCTTTCGAAACTCTATGCCTTTAGAAGCTTTTTTTTTTTTTTTTTTTTTTTTTGCCATTTGCCTTTCTCTCTTGTCTCCAGAAAACTGTTTATGCACTCCTTCTACATCTCCATACTCGCAGAGATTCTCATCTATAATGAAGCTCTCATCCATTGAAGTTCATCAACATTTGAGTTCCTAGAGGTCATCTCTTCAGGTTCATTTGGGCCTAGTTAGATCCCTAGACTTGGGGTTCTGCATCTACCATTGGAGATTGACACTACATAAGTTCTCTAGAGACTGGACATCATATAAAAGCCAGTGTCTTTGGTCCAATCAAAGTGAACCACAGAAGCAGCATCCTCCACGTAAGCAGGTCAACGAGGTTTTACCCCAACAAGCATAAATACTAAGAAACTTTTTTGAGCAGAAACTCAAAAGACTGTGTCATGTTGCTGGGGAAGTGGTGAGGTCCTGTAGTGACAAAAGCACTGAAGCTTTAGGGGGCTTAAGCCCCCCACTCAACTTTTTCTTAATTTTTTTTATATTTATATATTTTACCAACATTTACAAATAGTCCCCTTCCCCTTCTAACAAATAAAAATAAGAACTTCGTTTAGTTGTCTATAAAATTAAAAACTTGTTGTTATTAGCTACACCTCATCAAAACTCATGTATTCATTATTGAGGGTCTCAGTTCCTTCTCTTTGGTCATGACCTAGGCAGAGGATGTAAACCGTTGGCGACAGAGGTTTCGAGGTCACAAGGGAGTGGGTTGTGCTATTGTTGTGATATGTGGGTCGCGATGCGGTCTCCATGGCCTGATCCGAAGGTGGCAAGAACCCTATAGCCCCTCCCATGGTGGTCACTGACCTCTTTTCTTTTCGTTGGAATGTAATGATCCGTGTCTTCCTTTGGTATGATATTATCCGCTTTGGGCCTCATGTCAACACGGTTTTACCCTTGAGCTCACCCAAAAGGTCTCATACCACTAGGAGGTGGTCTTTTTACTTATAAACTATCACATATATCCATCCCTAAGTAATGTGCAGACTGCACAGCTTATCATTTCTCCTTATAAGGACTGATGACTGTCACAATCACCCCTCCTTTTGGGGCCCAACGTCCTCGTTGGCCACACCTCCGGTTGGGTATAGGCTCTGATACCATTTGTAACGACCCATGCCTCCATTTGATATGATATTATCCACTTTAGGCCTCGTGGAAATTAACATAGATAATGTGACGTGATAGCAATTAGTTAATTCTAACGTTATATATTGAGTTTATTTTTCACAAGTGACGCGACGAGAACTCAATTTGCTAGAACAAAATTCATGCCAGATTGTGAATTTTTTTTTTTTATGATGATTTGATAATTTTGTGTGATAGTTAATTAAGTAAAGAAATATTTTAAATATAAGTATGTTACGTAATTTTTGTGTGCATGTGTATATTTATATAATATATTATTTATACGTTATATATGTTTACAAGATTAACGTATGTTATATACATTATAATTATAAGTATAAATATAATATACTATATTAATGCTATTTAAGTATGTAAGTATGTAGAGTTATCAGAAGAGGAAAAAAATGGGGGAGGACGTCTACGAAAGGAAAGAAAGTTGGCAAAAAAAAAAGAGGGAGGGGGGGGGGGGGGGGGGGGGGGGGTGGTGATGAACTTGTGAAAAATAGGGAGAGATTTTACATTCCATTTAATATGCTAATTGTATGATAACTTTATTTGTCCAAAATGAGCCATTGATGACAGCCCTTAACCAAATATTAATTCAGAAAATTAATTTTCAATTAATTCCCAATTAAAATCCATAAAAGTCTACTCTTGCTTTTTCCATGCATATTCTCTTCCAATCCCTCTATGCCACTTATTATGTCTTCTTCACCTCCGCTTATACGCCCAGTATATTAATATTTTCCACAATTTTATAAGCGATGAATGATTAAAAGAAAAGTCTAATGTAATGGTTCGCGAGGGGTGGTTACATGAAAATTAATAGAAATTTGTTTGTGTTGGAGAAATGGGTGCAAACCATGTGGTTGTATGCGGGAGTGTGCACTTGAGCTTTTGTGCAACTCAAGCCTTTCTCGATGTGCGATTTGATCATAATGACACACATTCAGACTCAAGTGGGAGTACCACAGCCGCTCTCGAAAGTCATACGTCTCAGATAATTTGTAGAGCAAATTGCACATGAGACATGACCATGATTATGATGGCTGGTTTTGGCAGATTTGTTTCTTTTGGAAAAAAAAATAGTGTAAGAGATACCGACTTTTATATTAATTTTTCAGTATCAATTTATTTAGTGGTGAGTTGTTATATTTGCATCAGTAAATAAAAAAAAAATTTATTTTTGATTTATGTGATAATCTTTAGTGGTATGTTTACTTATCACAAGTGTTATTGAGAGTGGACCTCATGTCTACTTATCTAGAAATACAAGTGGAAATGTGTGAGGTCAATATAAGTTTGGAATTTTTTTGGTGAACAACATAAATTTTATTTTACCATATTTTATTTCCAAATTTGTATATAAAGGTGCTGCTGCTTTTTTTTTTTTTTTTTTTTTTTTTTTTAAAGCTTCCTTCTGATCTTTATGATGATATCTTCCCTTTTCATTCTGTCTGTGTTCTTTACTCTCTCTTAAAGCAGCAAGTACTATGAATGCTGTTTCTTTCAAAGGAAATTTCTAGTTTTATTTGTTATATTTGTTGTGTTATATTTGTTATAGTTTTTTTTTTTATTGATTTCATATAATCGATGCATTTTATTTATTTATTCTATCTCTTCATGTAATGGATGCCGTTTTAATATGTATTCTTGGCTGCATTTATTTACACAAAGACTTTGTTTGGCGTTTAAGTTTAACTTCAACTAAAACATACTTTTTCATCTCAATTTTTTTCTTTTACTAAAAAATCAACAAAATTTATAACTAATTTTTAAACTAACTCCAATTTCAAAATTTTATTTCCGACCAGTAAACCAATTCCACTATATATATGTGTGTGTTCTAATTTATAATTATTTCTCTTCATTTTATCTAAAAAAACACTGAAGCTAAACTGTATTAGATGCGTATAAATTATACTAGAAATCAGAGTCAATTGTTGTTAATATATATATATATATATATATATATATATCTCGGAGCAAAAGTTTACAAGAACATTAGGAAGTTGGTATACTTCATTTCTGAACATAACAGTCATTATTAGCTTCAAATAATGTTCGATTGATTGCATGTTAACTAATATTAGATTGAAAATTCTAATAATATTGAAAATAAAATTTTCCTTAAAAAAAAAAAAGAAAAAGAAAATTAAGAAATAGTTCTAATATAAATGGTCGGCAGCACTAACGAAAATGTCAAGTGTTAGCGATAATTTTTTTTTTTGGGGGGGCTGTATACATAGTTTTTGATATTAGGGTGATGCTTTTTAGTGAAATCGGGTGTAAACATTTATATTTGAACAAAATTAAAAGAAATGACATGGTGGTATTCTATAGAATCTTAACAAAATTTTTAAATGATCAGTAGGCAGGTAAAGTTCCACTGACTTAAAGTACTCGGATTATGTAAGTTGTCTTTTTTTTTTTTCTTTTTTTTTTATTTTTTTATTTTTTAAGTACTAAAGTGTGAATTTGACCATTTGCATGCATCACGTTCACGTGTTTTAGACTTTCTATCTTGCAAATGAGTTGCCAAACATGCATTTGAACGTCCATACAATAAATTAATGTTTCAAAACATTCTTGTCAAACAGGCTGTTTAAATTTATAATCCAAACAGATTTTTAGATCATATTTAAAAAATAAGTTTAGAATCATTTTATCGGGTTTAAATTGATAATTTAATCTAAAATTTAATTTTTGGAAATCCAAACCCCATTAAGAATTTCCAAGCATTAGAATTGAATGGCTTGTTTGGTAACTCAACTCATCTCAAACTAAAATATACTTTTTTATCTCAATTTTTTTTTTCTGAAAAAGTTTTTATCTTTTCTAAAAATTCAACAAAAATTTTCAACTTAAACATAAAATTTTAAAACTCAACTCATTCATCAAACGAATCAAAAGTCTCAATTAACGTTTAAACACATTATGAGGACAGGCTTTTGTGTGTTTCGTTAAATTTGACAAAGGACAAATAAGATCAGGGACAAAACTACATTGTGTCAATTGTTTTCTTGTTTTGAAATTAATCCGAAATTTTTTTGTGATTTTTCTTTTTTTTACATATACAAAATTAATTATTTCATATAAACTCCCACTAAAAATTTTACTATTTTATCTATAAAGTATAAACTCCTTTATCATCATATCAAATAATAAATTTTTGATCATATTAAAAATGTAGTTATCATGTAAGATTTAGTATCCGTTTGGAGCTCAAGTTCAAACTTCAAGTTTGAACTCAAAATTTTATCTTTTTCTATAAAAGTTTTTTGTTTTTTTTACAAAAGTTTTTTATCTTTTCTGAAAAGTCAATAAAATTTACTATTTAAACGTAAAAAAATTTAATTCAAACCTAAATACCAAACAAACCTTAAAGTTTTAGTATACTTTCTCACTGAACTAATTAAAAGGTTAACTTTGTTGCTAACCGAGATGAAACCTAGACGCTAATGATTGGATTAACAAGGTAATCAAAATTGACTAATGATTGCTTTAATTTTTAATCCACTTGGTCGGTGATTAGTGTTTCCCACGTCATCACCGTCCCTTCGTTAACTTTTTTGCAAGTAAGTCGGTTGGTGGAATTAACGAAGAATCCAACAAGCTTCCCAAAAAAAGGGGAAAAAAAAAATCAATTTCCTGTCACACTTCTTCAATCACAATCAAAGATCAAAATCACCTGAAAACAATAAAATCAAGAAGAAAATCCGGAAATCAATTTTTATTTTTATTTTTATTTTTTTTGGTTTTAAGCGAAGTCAAAATTGACGAAACTGTAATGAGTTTTTTATTATTATTTATTTTGATGTTCAATTTTCACAAGTTTTTCTTCTGAAGTGTGATTATGGAGTTGGAATCAGCTGATGAATTGAGTTTTATTTTTATTTTTTTGCAGGGATTGGAGGAGTGTGAGAAGCTGAAAAAATGGCGCTTCTACGGAGATTCTTCTTTCGGAAGCCACCCGATGGACTGCTCGAGATATGCGAGCGAGTTTATGGTAACTGTTACTTATTTGTAGAATGATTCGTGGAGTATGTTTGGTTGCCGAGAAAATATAGGAAATTTTAGCGGAAATTTTGGGAATGGAATAGGCTTGTATTGATTTTGTTTTGTGTATATATATATATATATATATATATATATATTCCCTCTTAATGTTAGAAGCTTAGAGCTTAGCATTCCGAATCAAATGCTAAATTTCTATGTCAACGTCAAATTTGACATTCGGATAACAAAACTTTGACATATCTTATATTTGGTGTCCAAATTTTGACATTTTTAATTCCTTGTTGACAATAATGTGTTATTTTTTGGTTTCTAGTAACAATATTGTCATTTTTTATTTTTATTTTTTTAAAAAAAATTTCCTTTTAATAACTACAAAACAAAGCTTAAAATTTTATAATGGACAATAAGATATAGCATTCAAAATAGTGTTATGTATTAGAGTAAAACGACATATCAAATGTGTTTTTTTTTAATAAATTTTGTCTAATATAACAATAGGAACTAATTTTCACCGTTTTTTTCAATCTATAACAAATTATTGTGTCAAATTATGTGCATAGAGTAATGATTCTGTGGTTGGTTGATGTAAATTTTTATTTGATTTAGATTTTTCTTTGAAAATCTCTGTGTGTGTATAGTTTTCGATTCGTGCTTCACTACTGAAGCTTGGGATGAAGAGGACTACAAGGGGTATGTTGGTAACATGTTTAGTCAGCTCCGAGATCACTTCCCAGACGCCTCGATCTTGGCGTTCAATTTTCGGGAAGGAGAAGTGCAGAGCCAGGTGTCTAAAATCTTGTCGGAGTATGACATGACCATAATGGACTACCCTAGGCAGTTTGAGGGCTGTCCAGTGCTCAAAATGGAGGTGATCCAGCATTTCCTGCGGTCATGCGAGAGCTGGCTCTCACTCGGGCATCAAAACGTGTTGCTGATTCATTGTGAGCGCGGTGGTTGGCCTGTTCTGGCCTTCATGCTTGCTGCGCTCTTGATTTACATGAAGCAATACACCGGGGAGCAGAGGACATTGGACATGGTCTACAAGCAGGCTCCACAGGAGCTTTTGCATTTGCTGTCGCCATTGAATCCGATCCCTTCACAGATTCGGTATCTGCAATACGTGTCGAGGAGGACTGTAGCCTCGGAATGGCCTCCAGTCGATAGGGCTCTGGTGTTGGACTGCATCATTCTCAGGTTCATCCCGAATTTCGATAAGTTTGGAGGTTGCCGTCCTATATTTCGGGTATATGGACAGGACTTATTTTCAGGTGCAGATCCAGCTACTAAGGTATTGTACTCGACTCCAAAAAGAAGCAAACTTGTCCGGGCTTACAAGCAGGTGATTCTTACGTCCCTAATTTATCTAATCTAGTATTTCTGGAAAATTGCATTTTTGTTCCATCCATCTAGAGGAGAGGGAGATTGAAAGGAAAAGTGTAAACAATTCTTTTTGTAACTCCGTTTTGCTTCTTAGTAATTATGGTTGATTTTTTTGCAGAAAGAAAGTGAACTGGTTAAGATTGACATCAATCGCCACGTTCAAGGTGATGTTGTGGTTGAGTGCATTAGCCTGCATGATGACATGGAGCGGGAAGAGATGATGTTTCGATTCATGTTCAATACCGCTTTTATTCGGTCCAATATTTTGATACTTAACCGCGACGAAGTTGACATGTTATGGGATGCTAAAGATCAGTTTCCAAAGGACTTCAGAGCGGAGGTATGTTTCTCTGCATTGGATTGAAATTTCTGTTTTGTGGTTCTGTTCTGATGTTCAATGTTTTGGTTGGCTGTCATTGAAATGAAGATTCTTTTCTCTGAGATGGATGCTACAAATTCCGTCATTGTGCACAGTATTTCATGCTTCGAGGAAGGGGAGGGTCTTCCAGAAGAAGCATTTTCCAAAGTCCAAGAGATCTTTAGTCATGTTGATTGGTTAGATGATGCTACCCTGAATGTGCTCCAACAGATGAGCCAATCCAACATTGTTCATGGGAAGTCTGATAGCGATTCTCCGCAAAGCACCGAAGCTTGCATTTTATTGAAGTTGCAGGGTCCAAGTCCAAAAGAAAATCAAAACAAACAGAAACCTGCCAAATTGGAGAATGACAGCAAGGGAGTCATCACTGCATTTAAGATTCAGCGTTTACCGTATTCACCTAAGAAATCTACAATTATTGATGCAAGTATAAAGGAGGCAAAGCCCCAATTCCCAGCATCAGCGGAAACAGATCAAAGTTTATCACCTCAAAAGAACGGAGATCAAGCTGTTCCAGGCTCTGACTTGGCTATTTCACCTGTATCTAAAGCCGTTGATTCGGAAGGTGTTTCGGTTTCACCATTGACACCGCTACAACCTGGAACGATACTGCCTGCCTTGGTTTCCAATGCTACAGACTCTCTTCCTTTACAATCACCACCTCCATCTCCTCCAGCACCGCCATTGCCATCTTATCACCTTTCAACTTCAAAACCGGGAAATTCTGCACCTACAGACGAGATCACAACCTTTTTACCAAGTGGAGCTCAGGGATCCAAAACTAGCCCCATACCTATAGATAATGCAAATACTTTGGCTGTTCAGTCTAATAAAACTCAATCTGGAATGCCTCCGCCACCGCCAACCCCTCCTCCTCCTCCTCCTCCTCGTCCACCGTTAAGGGAAAATCTTTCTGTTACAGCTAGACCTCCTCCTCCTCCTCCTCCTTTGCATCCCCAAAATCCATCTACAGTGACACCTCCACCTCCTCCTGTCCCCACTCTTTCATCTAAACAGTCCAACAGCTCAACAATAAATTCCTCATGTATTCCTTCTCCTCCCCCTCCACCAGCGCTTAAGGGAGTTTCAAAGATTCCGTCTCCACCGCCATTCAGTTCTTCCAACAGTGGAAAAGGACGTTTGTCACGCACCCTCAGTTCAAAGGGTAGCAATAAGAAACTGAAACCGTTGCACTGGATGAAACTGGCGAGAGCAAATCAAGGAAGCTTGTGGGCAGAGGGGCAAAAAAGTGGTGACATGTATGCTCTATAATGCTGTGAAAAAGTTACATATCTGACAAAGTTTTATAGTGTCACATAATTCTGGTATCGTAAACTTGAATTTCTTTTTAATTATTTTAACTAGAGCCCCAGAGATTGACATGTCAGAGCTTGAGAATCTTTTCTCAGTAACACTTCCAATTTCAGCACATGGCCGGAGATCATTCAAGCGTGGTTCAGTAGGATCGAAAACTGAAAAAGTGCAACTGGTAATTTATGCTTTTTGCTTGTTAAGGTACTAGCAAAGAAAATTTTGTAAAGAAGCAAAAGGGTTTTTACTTTTTGCTTTGAAACTTGGAAGAGTTTAAAATTAAACCTTTAATGCTGTAGAATTCCATTACTTGATTATCGTCAACGAAGAATTGCGATTATATTTAACTTTGTCATGATTAAACATAAGGGAAGTATACATTTGTGTTGATATGATATGCTCTTCCAACTTCCTTGTCTTTCAAACCTACTAATTTTCTTGCGTCTTTCAGCTTGACCACCGACGGGCATACAATTGTGAGATCATGCTCTCGAAGGTGAAAGTTCCGTTGCATGTTTTGATGGTAAGAACTCTGCTGTCTTTACCATCTTAAAGGGTAATGATAGTTCAATCCCTTCCCGTGAGTTCTGCACAAATTATCGCGGAAACTACTCTTAATGTGTTAAAATTATTTTGTTGGCTATAGTTTATGCTTCCAGTCCCTTCTCTTTTAGCACTTTGCCATAAGTTATCTGATTCAGGGGGAAAATAATTTAAAAAATAAAAAAATAAAAAATAAAACTGATTCAAAGAGAAATTTAGCTGAGTGTTGATCCTGATAAAGTACTGTGATTCTTGGATTACTATCCTTGATGCGTCTCCTTTTTATATCTCTCTTCTCTAAACACATCATTTGGGAGATGCTTGATGACCTTAATTGTAATGACCCTAACCTTCACTTGATATGATATTTTATCTTTTGTGTTTAATCCTGCATAATTTTTATTTTTCGGCTTTACCGCAATAGACCTTATACCATTAAGAGATAGTGTCCCTGCCTATTGTTTGTTTACGTGTCCATCCCAAAAACTTAAGTTGTTAGGAGATGGCGAAAAATGGTATTATTATGTCAAACTTCCCCTACACGTGTGGGCCTTGACCATATAAAGTACCAAACATGGGCCAATCAAAGGAGGTGGGGGATGCAAGTTTCCAACACTGGCCTATAAAAGGAGAGAATAGGCCCACATGTGAAAAGTTGCAGACATTCCAATTCCATGGATTCCAACTCAAGGAACATTTTATTCTTGGTCTTTACCCCAAGAGATCTCATACCATTGGGAGATTGTTTCTTTGGTTATGAACCTTTAATTGTGTGACCGCACAGCTTACTTTTCTTGTTTTGCCCCATCTTGCCACTCTCTCAGCTTAGGCAGATTCTGCTCAAGGTGATGTGACCGCCATACTAATTGAATCTCCAAAGAAACTCAGTTTTCCTCTTAATTTATTTTCCAGTATTGTTCCTTGAAATTCAATCTCCCCAGAATTTATAATATTTTGTGTTCTTTTATTTCTTCAGTCGCATTTTCCCCAGAATTTATAGTATTATGCATTATTTTCTTCTTCCGGGTTTGATGGTTGCAGACTAATATCTACTAAGAATTTATCATTTATCACCCTTATTAATGATGAATTATTTTTGTGTCAAATTGACAGAATTCAGTGCTTTCCCTGGAAGATTCAGTATTAGATGCTGGTCGGGTTGATAATCTCATAAAGTTCTGTCCAACAGCAGAGGAGATGGAAATACTCAAGGTATGGCAGTGTTTGTAACTGACGACGGTCTGGTGTACTTTTCAAGTTATAAATTGCTTTATAATTCCTGTTCAGGGATACTCTGGAGAGAAGGAAAACTTGGGAAGATGTGAACAGGTGTGTAGGATTTTAATCTTGCTTTCCCTTTTCTCAACTAATATTATTCATTGGCAATTTGATACGCTTATCTTTGTAAAACATGAATTTATTTTATATTTTTAATCTAGAATGTCATTATTTATTTATTTATTTATTTTGAAGTTGTTTGGTGGGGGGATGTGAACTCTTCACCTTCTAGTGGAGTAAGTTACAGAATTACCGTTAAGCTATGTCTGCAACCACTAACGTCATACAAAACTAACCGCCGTATATTTTTATGAATGTGTTGTCTAGTTACTGTTATTTGCACACGTAGACCCAGTTTCGGATTTCTCTGCTTTTAAAAGCGCTACTTTTACTTCTAACAAAGGTAGAACCGTAAAAGAAATACACACACACACACACACACACACACATATAAAGAGCTAAGTAATCTAGCTTGGCATAATAACTTAAAAACAACGTTGGTATCTTGTGTAAAATGATTTTATGCACATTTTACCTGGCACTCTGGTTTCATCCTTCTGCGTGAAGTGCTTAAAAGCCTATATCCGTTACATCATTTTATGACTTTCATCTTATAGGAATATTGCTACTTTATTTTAGGTTGAAGGTTTTCTTTCCTAACTAAAAATGATTGGTTTCACTGTTTTAAAAGTTTATTCTATCTGGTAATGGTATATATTCTGTCACATGCTATCTTTTGCTCAACCATTTTAACATAATTAGGCTACTTCATGATATGAAATATATAATAAAGAGATTGTGTTTATATTATTTTCCATTACACGTGACATGCATCACATGCGGCAGAAGGGAAGGCCACGCAGAATAAGTTAGTCTCCTAATTTATTAACTTATCTGCATCATTTGGAAAGAAAGTTACAATGTATAAAGATTTGGTCCTATACCAACCAGGACTTAATTTATTTAATTTTATTCCTCAAAAACAGTGATTTTTCTGATAAAGTTCCTTGATTCGTTCCGCTCAAGAGGGGCAAAAGCAACTGTTCTGCTCCTAGTTTTAATTTTAAAGAAATAATTGGGGTGTGAGCTCCTGTGGCTATGCTACATTCTTTTCTCTTTCTGAACATAGAATATATCTAACATCAATTTATTGTTTTACATCGGTTCTTGCCGCTTCTCTTTGACGACAGTTCTTCTTCGGGTTAATGGAAGTACCACGTGTAGAAACTAAGCTCAGAGTTTTTTCGTTCAAGATACAGTTCCATTCTCAGGTGAAAATCATATTTGTCAGACCGTATTCTACATTTCTCCGTTCCTTCATTCCTTGACTGGATCTTTGGCGCCATGTAGGTTTCTGACCTTCGATGTAGCTTGAATGTTGTTAACTCTGCATCAGAAGAGGCAAGTAATCTATTATGTTCCTCGTTTACCTACAAGAGTTGCATCAAGTTTTATCTAATTGGTACCAAATCTTATAACTGATGTTTTCTTTTAATCAGATCAAAAGTTCCTTAAAGTTGAAAAGAATCATGCAGACAATTCTCTCCTTAGGAAATGCTCTGAATCAGGGAACCATTCGGGGTAAGCTGATACTAAATTAATGAGATATCTTAGCTGAATTTGTCATCAACTGTTCCATATGATCAATATCAGCAGCCATTTCATCGATGAAATACTCGTATGAATGCAAGGGACTAGACAGTCCTCTAGTCTAATACACCAAAAAATCGTTAGTTTTTTTATAATTCTTTCTTGGGGTCTGGTTGAAATACAGGATCCTTCTTAACACTAGCTATCTTTTGAATGTTGAGTTCTCCACTGCTAAGAAAATCTAAAAATGTCGTTAGTTTCATTCCAATAGTGATCAAAATAATGAATATTGCGTGATATTTCTCGGTAAGAAATAGGATAATGTGACAGTAACGCTAAAATTCTGAATGACTTTTCAAGGTAAGTCGATTTAGTTTCTGAAATAAGCAGTTAGTCTCCTTTCACTGCGAGTATGAGAGGCTTGAGGAACTCAATTTTTATAATTTTATATCGGTAGAAGATGCTAGATGAGCAACAACATGAAATGGACGTAGCTATTTTGACTTAATGGTACTATCCATAGTAACTCATTTCATGAACATTCTCTATTAGGGTCTGCTGTCGGATTTAAGTTGGATAGCCTTCTTAAACTTGCTGAGACTCGTGCACGGAACAACAAGATGACTCTTATGCATTATCTTTGTAAGGTAAAGTTGGTATGCTTCTGTTGGATTTTGTTGGGGAATTTAGCAGGACCACGGTGCTTTTTGAAAGTTTTGATTACCAAAATAAATATTTAGTAACAACTAAACAATGACGCCGACAGCGACTCTTTTATGGGCTTAATCTGAAAATTGAACCAGTTCTTTGTATGTCGATTTTGTAACAGTGTTTTTTTGTGTGTAAAACATTTTGTGTTTATTTCAACTGTTAACAGCTACGTAGATTTTCTGATATTAATGTTGATCACATTCAGTTTTTTTCAATAAGCTGTAGGTACTCGCTGACAAACTACCTGAAGTTCTAGATTTTTCTAATGATCTTGGCAGCTTGGAATCGGCATCAAAGGTATTTTTATTTGTATTCGGAAACCAGATGTGGATAAACACTTGCATCAATTGATTTTATCGTAAAATTTTCTAGATACAACTAAAAGTTTTGGCGGAGGAAATGCAAGCCATAAGCAAAGGATTGGAGAAAGTTGTCCAGGAGTTGTCTGCTGCTGATAATGATGGTCCTATATCAGAAAATTTCTGCAAGGTATATTTGTATACCATCAATATAGCGGATAAAATATTACATCGAATAAAAGAATTGCCTAGAAATTTAATTTTTATTGCTTACCTGTGGAATTCTTCACCTCCTTTCCTTTTTCATCTTGGAAGTACGGATGTTTTTGGGCTCAGTTTCTATGCAAAAGATGAGTGAAGTTTGTTCTCTAGTGAGCTAGTCGAAGTTTGTCTATAGTGCTGATCTTTGTGTTTACGTATTATAAGCCAAGATACGGCTATGCTAAGAACGAGGATAATTGTATTCTATGCTGTAGCCTAGCATCTTCTGTTCCGGTTCTGATTACTCGTTTTCTCCTCGCAGAACTTAAAGGAGTTCCTTCAATCTGCTGAAGCTGAAGTGAGGTTGTTGGCTTCGTTGTATTCTGCCGTGGTAGGTCTTGCTTTCCTAGCTTATAATTTTCATTTCATGTGATTTTGAATTTACCTTTGATAGTTTATCCCCTGTTCTGATACACGTCAGTTTACTATTTTCTCCCCAAAGCTTCAGTTGTTAGAAGGTGGTTTAACTTTTTTTTTTTTTTTTTTTAAATTCTAAAAACGTTGGCGTTAATGTTTTTCAGGGTAAGAATGTGGACTCTTTGATTCTTTATTTTGGAGAGGATCTCGCTCGATGCACTTTTGAACAAGGTATTATCGGAAAACTAACGTGGCGATGTTCTGGGTTCGAGTTTAGTACTTTTCTTAATGACTATCTTTCCGAAAGGAGGGGCAGGTTGGATAAGGAACTTTTGTAGTCCATCTCTTTCTGAGTTACTGGATACAGACTTCGTCAACATGTTGTGTTTTGGTCTACGAAAGACCCTCTAAAAGATATATGCTTTCTTCATTTTCTTAATTTTTTCAACGTAATCACAGACGGCCTTATTTTACTCCAAAATTTACTGTGACAGTTGTTTCATCTTTGTTCAACTTCACAAAGATGTTCAACCAAGCCAACAAGGAAAACTGCAAGCAGCTAGAGCTGGAGCAGAAAGCCGCCGAAAGAGAGAAATTAAACGCTGGTGCTTCACCTAAGCGGTCCGAAAAGCCTTTACAAAATCTGGCTTAGGATACAAAAGATTTTCTTTGCTAATGTTTGAATAAAGAGTGTATATTGTCCGAGAAGATGGAACCGCATGCGTAAATATGAAGTTCTGAGAGATGGATAAGCACGTTGATTCTGTCGTTGGAGAGGTAAATAAGTTTTCTATACACCAAATTCATTTCTGATATTAAATTCTACAATTAGTAAATAAAAATATTGTCTGTCGCATTTTCACTCTTCTATGCATCTGACCCTGTTAGGTTTGCTAGAGCAGATAACGCAAAACCGGCCTTTATTCGGTATGCAATTCGTACAAATCTCCACACACCAAATTCATTTTTGTAAGTGAAATAATGGGAAAAATAAAGTTGTACATCAAAGAATAAAGACCCTGCAGGTTTGAAATTATAATAATTATTTTCGTACATTATATTTGATTCAATGTGTTTAGTAATGTGTGTTGGGTTGTAAAATAGTTTTTTTGGTTGGGTTGTATAGTAATTTTTTGGTGAGTAAATATCTGGTTTTGTAGTCAAAGGGAAGATTGAAGAACTACTTAGAAAAGCTTTAATGAGCTGTTTGTAGGCGATTTTTATTCCGTCTTGGAATTTTATGTAATTTGTAATGAGAGAGACGGAATCACAATTATTATTTCTTGATAACTAATAATGCATAAAAATCTGTTCGTTAGTGGTGCTAATATTGCTGTTGAATGGAGCCTTGTAAACTGTAAAGTAAATAGCATGATATTTGAAAATAAAAAATAAAAAATAAAAAAGAAGACGGTTGGGGATGGTAGTTAACGGAGTTTATGACAGGGATGGAGACAAGTTCTTATCCCCAAAACGGTCTGTAGTATTAATCTTGATCTCTAATATTTTTCTCTGTACTTATTTTTTATCGAAATTTGATGTCTTTTGTGAGATCATTGAATTTATGATTTTTTTTTTTTTTTGTTGTTTTTTTTTTTGGTCTAACCTGTTGAAATTTTTGTCAAATATGACTCTTATGATCGGAATTAAGGCGGGTTGGGGGAAGGAAGACACCCCTAAATCTAATGGGGATTCCTCAGCCCCGTCCCCACCTCTCCTTAAGTGTGGATGGGGATTGTTTTGAAGGGTACCGATGAGGGGAAGCATTTCTCGTCCCCGTCCCATCCTGTCCCGTCCCGTTCCGTTGTCAACTTGCCATTCTTAGCTGCATTGGAAATGTTGTTGAATTTCTGTTGCCTTTTTTCGCTTTTTAGGTGAACCGCATAAGATCAAGTAATACCGGAAACAGTAAGTTCTGAATGTGGTAGTTGATTTGTCACAACAGACGGTTAACTTGTCATGTTATCTAGCTTTCGTTTCTTGGTATGGCTTGCTAGCAGATTTTGCCAATTAGGACAACCAAAAAGACGAAAAAGAAACTAGTTTCTTTCTTCCTCTCTCCTCTCTTTCCTCCCTCTCCCCTCTCTCACTCTACCACTTCCCGTGGCGCACTGCAGCTAGCCACTCAAATGTGCCGCTAAACCGAGGCTCCTTGAAACGGCAAGATCATGACCTTGCCGGAGTTGTGAGGCCGCGATCTCGCCAGACTTTGGCCAACGAACTCATATTCAGATCTCGGTGTAAAGATCTGATAGATGTGATTTTAAAAACGACTTGTGTTATAGGCGAGTCGCATGCTTGCAACTTGAGAGCTCTTCCCCATGGCCAAGCACACGGACAAGCGCTATTCACAACGCCTAGATCTAGTAATATTAGGATTTTTTAAAGAGAGTTATTTTCCAACAACCTTAACAAGTATAGTGTTGAATCACATAGGCAGTAATATTAGATGAACAAATTGGTGTTAGTATTAATCAAAGAAGATCACTCCATGTATGGTTTGTCTACGTACCCACTCAACGGATCACAGATCATAGCACCAATTCCAATTATTTCATCATTATTACGATTATTTCACTAGTTAACAATAAGATAAACGTACCGCAAGTTATTTAATAAGGTGGTAAGATTGTAAGTTCTCCTTGATAAAAATTTTATGTTTAAGCGGAGATGATAACTTTCACCACATATCCCACCCCTAACAAGGTGGGGTTGGGAAATGTTGCCCCCGATATACAAATTAAAAAATTATACATCTTTTTTATTTCTTAACATTTATATACCTTTAATGATAATCATAATATTATTATTTATATATATTTGTTGCAATTTGGTTGTTTTATCAGAACACCAAATTGGATTTTTAATTTGGAATGAATTCCAAATTATTTTTTGCTTCCAACTGATTATATAAATGCCCAGAATATCCCATGTGTTTGTAAAGTCAGTCAAAAAAATACCCCCCAACTCAATTACAATTTTGAAAATATCAAGATTATCCTTCTCAATTGATCTTGAATTAATTTAATAGTTTTAGTTCAATATTACTTCAAATTGTACTTAATAAATGTTGGGAAGGAAAACTTGGTACTTTCAAAAAAAAAAAAAAAAAATTTATTGCTTTAGGAGGTATTTCGTTACTGATGTTACAAACACAGAAGGTGCTTTGAGAATTTATATAATAAGAGCGACAAAAATGATATTTAGGCAAAACACAACGGAATGACCAATCCTTTCTATGAACAATAATATAAATTCAACTATAACATGAAGCTAATTGCATGGATGCCCATGAACTTTTCATGTTTTGTAAATCAGTCTTTAAACTAAAAAATTTGGTAATGAACTCTCAAACTTCAAAATATGTTATATAAGTAGTCTTTTTTTATCACGATTTATTAAATCATATTGATATTTATCATGCAACGTTTTTGTCCCTCATTTACCGTTCATATCCAATGTATACATCAAGTTCTAGCAAATGAAAATGATCAAAAGAACCATGAAATGTAATGGATTTTAAAATTTAAGGGATTTGTCAAATGTTTAGTTCGGGAACTAATTTGCTAATCACGAAAAGTTCCAAAGGTAATGATGCAGAAAAACTTTAATTTATTATAAATTAAGAGGCTGCTTAATAATTAAACAAAGACAACCCTTCTCTTGTCAATTCGATGTGACATAATAACATACTAATTTTTTTTTTTTTTTGGGTACTTACATACTAACTAAAGATCCGATGGTTGACCTAACAGGTCAAACCATCACCTAAATGTCCATAGGTCATGTATGAACACATATGTGTTTGTTAGTGGAAAGTGACCAAATGGTTATTGTCCACTATTCTTATCTTGTCCCTTAAAAAATGGTTATGAGTGGGTGACAAAGCATATAGTAACTATAATTTAGTAAAGTTAAGCTTTGGTTTGATTTTCAGGGCTAAATATAAATTTTTTATCTTAATTTTTTTTTGAAAAATTAACAAAAATTATAATTAATTTTTAAAAAATTAACCAATTTCAATATAAAAATTTTATTTTAAACGATACACCAAATGTACCCTAAACATTTAAATACACAAGTTCAAATATATATATATATATATGTGTATATATCTATACATATATAAGAAGTGCCAATATTCATTACTGACGAAATTTTTTTTTCTTTTTTCTTTGGTCCTTCTGTTTTCTTTTTTTTATTTTTTTCTTTCGGCCCATTTTTTTTCATTTTAGTTCCTTTTTTTTTTTTATTGATATACTTTTAATATTTTAGTCATTTTATCTTTTTGGTCTTTTTTATGCCTCCTTTTTTTTTTTTTTAGTTTTAGGTACTTTGTTGTTGTTTTTTTTTTTTTTTTTTTGCCAAAACTTTTTTTAATTTTTTGGCGCTTCAGTTTTCCTTTTTTTTTTTCTTTCGGCCCAATTTTTTTATTTTAGTCCTTTTTTGTATTGGTATATTTTTAGCATTTTAGTCCTTTTATCCTTTTGGTTTTTTTTTTCAAGTACTTTGTTGATTTTTTTGTTGGTCTATTTTTACTTATTTATTTTTTTTCTTATTTAGATAAATTTTCTCAAACATGTTCAATCATATACATCACTCATGCTTTAAACTTATATATATATATATATATATATATATGGGGATAGTCTTACATCCGGTAGGGACAAAATACTGGATGTGTCCGGCACATAAACCAAGACCGTTCGATAAAAAATGAACCGCTGGATTATGATAAGTCCGTTAAGGGTAGGCTAAAAACATGGCTAACAAGTGTACAATGAAGGTGCAGGGTACGAAAATAGTTTAAAATTCAAATATTTTGGAGACCGAAAATTAAAATGAGGATAAATTAAAAATAAAACAATGGAAGACTGAGAGACCTGCCCTTTGATTAAGTCTAAGGGAAAGAAAATCCCCAGAACCTCACATGAAGCTAACTTACTAACTACATACCAAATAAACAGACATGCCCTTTGACTAAGTCTAAGGGAAAGAAAGTCCCCAGTACCTCACAAGAAGCTAACTACATACCCAACTTGTCTCATCTCACGCTTGCAGATTTGGTGCCTTTTTGATGATTTGCTACTGCCTGAATTACACACAGACTAATCATGCAGTGTACATTCTCGTCCATACAAGTTTACAACACATTTGCTCTTACATATACATTCCTTTTTTCTCTTTTTTTTTTTTAATTAATTGCTGTTTACATATACATTCAGTAGGACTTTATTTCACTAATTACTAACTATTGACTTACCATTCATCTTTTCATCAAATTAACTAATTTCTACCCTTCAGTTGAATACCTGGTCCTGAATTAGTCATCCAGTTAATCTACTGTTTATTATTGAGTTGTTGTTTTCTTCCCCCAACCCATCAATTATATATATTTATGCAAGTTAATTAATTCACTTCTTGATTTTTTGTAGGTTTGATCTCCGTTTCCAGTTGAAGATGGTTACGCGGCTAGCTTCGATATGCAATTGTTCATTTCTTAAATATTACTTTCTTGATTGTTGTGTAACTTGTAACTTTTTTTTTTTTTTGTCCAAACTATCTTCGTGTGACTATTAAATACTTTCTATCTTAATCACTCTGTCATATATGTATTACATCATATTAAGTCGACTTCGCTTTACCCTTATCATGTCTTAACTATCCAACTTCCTCGTGTACGAAACATAGAACTATGTTATTTTCTTATGAACTTTCATCATTAAGTTTATTTTTTGTACTTTTATTCATTTCTTATGCTCTGAGATCTCTGTTTCATTGGTTAGCCAATTTATTTCATTTTTTTCATACATTATACCATGTTTCACTTTACGTCCCCTTCACATGTAGAATCGAATTCACTTAGATCACCTCAATTTGTTTAACCTAATTTTGGTCCTTCATCTATACATGCGTTGTTGCCAATTATAAATTAATTGTATAATTAGGCAATTTACATGAACCTGTAACTTGGCTAATTTTGGTCCTTCATTCACATCAGTTTTGAAACACAATATTAATATTCCCTTACTTTCCATATACGTGCTCCAGTGACGTTTTACTAAATTTATTTTTTCTTACAATTTGTGGGACAAACGAACCAATCTCTATATTGTTATAGAGCTTTTCCCATTCACATTTAACGTTTTTTCACTTTTAAACTCAATTAAATCAGACAATTCAACCTCAATAATGTCGATTCAAACCCAATCTCTGCCTTCCAAACCCATGCACCAAACGCAAACAAAATTTATCTATTAATTATCATGCCCATTTTCTATTCGCTTAAGTGTTATTCCTCCATTCTTGCTTAACAACACTTTTATACAGATACCTAATTTCATATTCTCTTCCAAAAACTTGTTCCAATACTTGAAATTCCCTATCCCATCCACATGCTTGCTACTTTTTCATCTTATCTCTTAATTTCCCAACTTTTTTTCCCTTTTATCCTATCTATTCAAATCTATCATCGGCACCACAAGTTACAACTTCCGTTCCCAAATGTTCTTCCCCTACTTGCCACTGTCCACATGCCAACTACAACCCTTCTTCATTTTGCATTGTATTTACAATATTGTTACACTTATGGTTACCCTACTATACAAACAACAACCTCCAAAATTTTTTCCCCTTAACTGTGACATACACTTTTGCAGTTCACATTGGTTATACCATAATTTTACATTTCCTTTCTCCTAAATATACATTATTTCATTTGTGCTTCCACATTTTGCCTATTTTTTAATTTACTTATTTTCCTTCCATCTATAAACCTATATTCATTACCATTCCGCCCCTCGTTCAATTAATTTATATTATACTTATCAGACTTCCAAGCAACCTTTTGATGCGCCAACTTCCCTCTTCCCAACACGTGTTCACTGCTTGACAGAAAAAAGAGACCTTGTAGGTACCGTTTTCCCTCTGGTGTCGGATTTGAGACTTTTGCTATATATATACGATACCGGATATGAGACTTTATGTTATAGGATTGGTCTGTTATCCGGTACTTGATGGTATCCGGCAAATGTAATCTTTAATTATTGAGAATGTGAATTTCAATTACTAAAAATGTAATTTATGCAGAAGTAAATGTAAAATGAGGAAAATTCACATTCACTTTAGCTACATTTCCTTCTACATGAATTCATATTTCTACTAATTGAAGTTCACATTTACAATAATTAAAGTTCATACAACATATATCATATGGTACTGGATATGAGACTTTGCGTTATATATATTTATATGTGTGTGTGAAAGCACGTCAGGCTAATGTTACTGGCTAGTCGTGGCCTAACATTTTTTTTAATATTATTTTTATGTATATACGTTGGTGTGCATACATGTGTCGAAGACAAAATTTTCAAACTTTAATTTAAGTCAAGATGGTGACTTTTGCAGTTGATCGGAATTTAAAATATAAATCAATTAGTTTTGTATTGTATCGGGCGTTGGGCTATTTTATTTATTTATTTATTTATTTAAGGTTAGGTTTTGGCTTCCTTTATTTTCTTTTTTAATTTTCTTTTCCTTCTCCCCAATTTTCACGTTTTTTTTTTTTCCTTTTGGATTATATATTATAATTCGAAAAACCACGTTGGGGGGGGGGGGGGGGGGGTGTGGTGTTTTGTTGATTCAAAAACAATAATGTTGATTGGATGAATAATATTAATATTTAGGAGTTGTAAGGTTGATTCTGTTTTAAGAAATTGCATCAAAATATTAGAACAAATACACATGATTTGGTGTTGTTTTAGAGATTATGGGATTCATTGAGTTGAGGAAAAGATTCTCTCAATATATTTATATATTGTTTAATTTGTACCATGTATTCTCGAGAAAAGATAATATAAGTGTAACAAATTGTAAAATCCATTTATCAAAAAAACAAAGTAAAGTCACTTTGACAAAAGTTTCTTGTAGAAGTAAGATTGTACAATAACTAAATCACTTTGGAGTGTGAAAAATAATTAAAAATAATAATTGGCATTGAATTACTTTCTCATCTCAAACTCAAATAACAAATGTGTAGTGTTGATTTTTTTTTTTGCCCTTCTCTTTTTATCAAAATCCAATGTCATCCTCTATCTTGATCTTTAAAATAAAAATAAAATAAAATAATTTAATATAGGACCTTTTGCACACTCAGTTTATTATTTTGAAAAAAAAAAATCTTAAGTTTCGAATCCGATACCTAAGACCATGAATCTTATTTTTCCCACGGGTTTAGCTAGCTCCTTTGAGGGTTTTTTTTTTTTTTTTTTAACCCTAATTCCTGACTTCCAATTCCAGCTACTGTGGTCTGTTTCCTTATGGTTTATTTTAAGTTCTTAATGGTCTTTCCAAGGCTATATTCTTGTAATAATGTTGCTTCTTGCGAGAATCTCTTAAACCATAGGAGGAAGAGGGTTAATATTTTTTTTAGCATTAAGGAAAAATATATTTTAAAATTAATATTGGTTTTTATTTTTTGAATCTATCTTGCCAATATAATTATTCAAATAATCTGATATGCCAATAAATAAAATAAAATTATCAATATATACACACTAATTTTTGTATATTAAACATTAATTCAACGAAAAAGGGTTGAATCTAATAATGAAAATATTGAAAATAACAATTGAGAAAAACAAAAAAAAATGCATAGGATCTGGGTTAGGACTGTGTTTGGGAATGGTGAGAGGAGAGACTTTGGCATATCTTCCTCTTCCCAAACAATTATGTCTTTTGTGACGTGCAAGTCACGTGCCTTCCACGTTGCAAAATTATACGAATGCTTCTACACGTTGCATTGAATAGAAATATTCAAATATCCATTGTTTTTAGAGCTCCGGATTTTTGTTTTTATTTATTTTTTAAAAAACTTTGATTCCCTTCTCTTTCAATCCCAATACATTTTGGAAATTATTGGCTCTCTCTTTTTTTTTTTTTTTTTTTTTTGTGTAAGGAAAATCCCAAGATAATGGGCATCCATTTCCACACCAAAATTAATAAAATCAAAAAAATGTTATCTAGATGCTTTGCTATTATCAAAATAAAGTCTTTGGAAACTTGTTAGAAACTTCAAGTTGGAGGCACACTTTCTTATATAACAAAAAAAAAAAAGATTTAATTTAGTAAATACTTATAAGCTAGATGGATTTAGATTGCAAACCACTAAACAAAGTACATGTACTACTAACATATGGAAACCATGCAATTACCCCAAAAAAAAATTGCATTAACATAATAGTAATTAGTAAATTAATTTAAAATGTATATACATCTGGAATCAACATTAGCTTTCTTTTCTTTTCTTTTCTTTTTTATTAAGAGCCTTTTTTAAAAAGGTATTTTTGTTATCATGCATGCTTCTAAATTTTAAATTTAATCAAAATTACATCAAGATTATTTTCTTACATAAATCTAATGATTAAAACAAAATTCAATTAGTATGGCACCTATTGATTTACATGGAGACTAGCCAGGCACGTATCCACCGCTCAGTTTTTTCTACTTCATAATTTAACCTATATGTTTGCTTAATTTTTCAAATATACCCTCCCACAACAAACTTTTCTTTTAATCAAATGTGCCCCACTAAAATAAAACTATTTAACTGTTTTTCTTACTTAATATCCTTGTCACTATTTTTTTTTTTTTTGGCTAAATTATCTTAGCTATCATTTATTTATTCTATTATCCACTTTCGTCTTTCTTACTTAGGATTAGTTTGGTGTATGAATTTGAGTTAAGATTTGTAAGTTTAAATAGTAATTTTGGTTGACTTTTTCAGAAAAGACAAAAAACTTTTGGGAAAAAAGATAAAAAAACATGATGAAAAAAGTACAATTTAGTTTAAACCGAACTTATCAACCAAACAGGCCCTTAATATCAACACTTCAATAGAGAGTTTTCAACTAAAAAAAAATAAAAAATGCTAGTACCTATAGAAAAAATTTCAATGGTGAAAAATCAAAAAGAAAAAAAGAAAAAAAAAACTCGTCTCACTGAAATAAAATCCTAACTCGGCCTCTGCAGAAAGGTTTTCCATCCCAACTCAACAAGTGAAAACACTCTGCTGACACAAATTTTTTTTCCCTTGACAAATTGCTTGCTTTATAGTTTTCACGTGTGATTTCTCCTTTTGTTTTGTGGGGTGGACAGTTATTTTTCAGTTCTTGCCATTACGACACGTACTTTCTACAGATTTCTGTACCCAGAAAACCAATAATTGCAAAAAAAAAAAAAAAAAAAAAAAAAAAAAAGGAAATGGGGATGTGTCGGTGGAAGCTAGGGGTTTGCAATATTTCTTGTCGCCATCTGTGGATATAGCCCCTCCTGTCCCTTGGCAAATCATCTACACTAACTTGTTGTGGCCAAAGTGTGGTGGGGTCTACTCTAAAGTTGGGGCAGCTCTCTTGGATTCCATCAACCTGTTTTTTGATACGTTAGAGATATTGATCTCCAAATGGATTAACTTTTTAGTTTTTAGGCATAATCTAATGAGATATGATTGCATCAATTGTTATCATTGTTATCTTTTAACTCTTTAGCATCTTTAAGGGGATAATTTGGTTAAAGTTGAGGAAAATTCTTTGTTAAGACTTCAACCAAAAAAAAAACATTGTCAAGATTATATAAATTTTAATGATTATATTAATTTTGGTTACAATATTTTACATTTAAGATAAAATATGATAATTTAAAGGAATCCGATATATATTTTATGGCACAAAATTGTGTCTTATCCTTTCGATGCAGTTTTAATAATCAGATCTCTTATTCTGTATTGTCGGTATGAATTTTTGTTTTAATAACTAGATTAATTTTTTAACAGTTAGATGTATAAAGTAGTTTTGTATTTTTAAATTTCATTAATAATGTAAATTAAGAAATCTTTCCACGCTAGTACATATCTTTTTTTTTTTTTTTTTTGGAAAAGGATAATTGTATTTTAAATCAATAAAATACAAACACTAATATTTTGAATTACCTTATAACACAAGGCAATTTAACCCCAATTATAAATCGATTTCACTAATAAATTTTAATGAAATGCATATTGGGGTAAACGTGCAATGAAATCTAATAATAGGAAATCAAAAAAACACATTGATCATCAAGCACACAGATAACTCTTTCAACAATACCACTATAATTGATGGAAAACTCCGATCGATCAAGAATAAAAAACCTATAGCAAAAAGATCACTCCAACGCTGTATAAAATTAATTATAATGGATTGGACATCCAAACAACTTATCTTTTGTTACCATATTCAATCATTTCATAAGGCCAAAAAGAAAGATGTAAAATAATGTAGTGTAAGCTTTTGTTTCCATGCAGCAAATATGGCATCTTAGTTAACTAGTGCAACACTCTTTGAGTACACCTGTAATTTGTTTGTTTGTTTGTTTTTAAAATTTTTTGAAGTTGATGTGAACTTGAAATAGTTTAACACAACGTTGCAATAAAAAGTATTTTATAATACATACATACGTATATACATATATATATATATATATATTTTGCTAAGGTTAAGAAGCTTTTTAAAACGACCCTTGTTGGATTTTATGAACTTGTGAGTTTTACTTTGTCAACGTTCATTACATTTGCATCTTGGTTTATTTTTTATTTTTTATTTTAAGGGAGCATCTTGGTTTATTTTACTCCTTATTTTTATATGATACTGAAATTGATACATGGTTTAAAAATATAAAGTATCAATAAAGATACCCTATTATAATTCTACTTTTATCTTTAAGTTTTCCCTCTCTTTTTTTTCCCTTGAGATATGTAAGATAGAATACTTCTATTATAGCGTATCATTACTTGTATTGCCTTTTTCTAAACATTAAGGGTTCGTTTGGATCGCAGGTTCAGTTTGAGTTGAGTTGAGATTTTTAAGTTTGCATAGTAAATTTTGTTGACTTTTTCAGAAAAGACAAAAAACTTTTTCAGAAAAGACAAAAAACATGATGAGATTTGAGTTGTTTAGTTTGAGTTGAGATGGTGAGGCAAACGGAGCATAAATTATGTTTAAAAAAAAAATGGCAAAACCTGTCTATCCAAAACAATGCAAATACCAGAAAGCATTTTCTATACTAGATCAAAAGTCGAGTAGTAAGTTGTCATTTTTTTAAATAACAGATATTTTTAATTAATGTGACAATCATATCAATAAAAGAATGATAATTGACATTTTATATAAGATAATAATAGGATTAGAATTAATACCCTTAACATTTTTTTTATTATATAGATTTATGATTTTTAAAATAGGAGATTAGTTATGATTTACAAAAGGGATTTCTAGTTATAAGGATGTAGAAATTGATGGCAAGGAAAACACAAATGAATGAAAAACTATCTTTCCATAGAGAACAAATGAGGAAAACTGAGTCCAAATTTTAGATGATAGGAATCAAATTTTAAATTCTTTTTTGGATTTTTGCTGATGTATAATGACAAGTATGTCTAACATCACCAAACTAAAGAATGTTCCAAAACCAAAACCTAAACCACTACACAGGCATATTTACGTCAGCAAAATCTTGGCCTCTACTCTCTTTTTCTCTCGTATTTATAGCCTTTTTTTTTTTTTTTTTTGCTTAATTTATATTTTTTAGGTGTCAAGAAATTAAAACATAAGAAACAACAGAAAAAAAAAAATATATAGTGGAGGAAAATTGGTGTCAAATACCTGGCCTTGGATTCATTAGATAGGCAAAAAAAGCAAAAAAAGCAAAAAGAGAGAAATTCCTTCCCTTTTCCGTTAAATTGTTGTACAACAATAAATTTGACCTTTCATTATCACTTACAAGTGAAAAAGACTTTTCTTTTAATTGAGGATCTATGTATTGTCTATCCAAAATGAGAAAATGGGATTTTTAAAGAAGACAAATAAGAGGAGAAACAACCTAATACCAACATGATTTTGCCAATTTACAGCTTTTAAAAGGGCTAACGTAAATTATATCGTCAAATATTAAAAATTAAACAAACAGTTAAAAACAATTTTTATCAATGATATAAAACAAGAGAACTTATGATAAAAGGACCTAAGGGATCGTTTGGTGTTTGGATTGAGTTTAAAATGAGATGAAATTTTTAAGTTTGAGTTTGTTGATTTTTTAAAAATCAGTTATAAATTTTGTTGACTTTTCAAAAAAAAATAAAAATTAAGATAAAAAAAATACAGTTTAATTAAAATTAAACCTGAATGTCAATCGTGAGCTAAATATCATCACGGGTAATTATTGTCACTGCCCCTTAACGTTCACATAATAAAACACTGTATGATGTGACAAACAATTAAAGTTGCAAAATTTCAATATGTTGCTATCAATGAAACTCGAATGCAATTATTAACTTCACCCTTTATATTTTTAGAAGAATTTTATCAGTAATCTATCAAAAAAACACCCTGTCATTATAAAAACATCAAAATCTTTATCGAATTTTGCTAAATTATCTTTTTTGATTTGATAGGATTAAATATAACAAATAGGACATAATTCTTCATATTTTTTTTTTTCCAATAATAGATTATCGTTAAGGGACTCCTAATCTATTGCCAATATTTTTTTTTTTTTTGAAATTTAAGAATGATCGAACTATATCTTATAATGAAATTAAACATAAAATTACTAGATACAATCAAACCATTTATTTTAAAAAGTTATATCTTCAACTAGAACCTCATCGTAAGAATTATAACATTCTCGATAAGAATACCCAACCATAGAAAGCTCGCATGCATTTGTTATCATTGGTTACAAAACTTAGGATTTGATCTTTCGGACCCGCATAATAATCAAGTGCCTGGCTTATCTGCAGTGCCAACAAGCGACAACAAATAAAGGCAAAGAAAGGAATTGCAATCTTTTAGTGCCAAAATCCATCTCTACTATGCTAAATTCAGCCGCAGTCAGTTATGTCCTCCTCTTTCGCATGGCATGTGAAGATATGACTTTTTCATTGCCTCGTTTACAGTGCCCCTACTGACAGATCCTATACTAATAATAAGTATATCACAAAAGTTAAAGAAGAACATAAGTACCTAAAATAATATTATAATAACATAATAACCCAAAAAAAAAAAATAAAAACATTATTATTATTGTTATCTCTTAAAAAAATCTTTAACACACCCCCCTAATCATTTCAACCCACTTAATTAATTTATTTATTTTTTCCTCTTTTTCTTTTCACTTTATTAAGAATTAAAAGCAGAAAAAAAGTAAAAAAAGGCAAGAAAACCAGAATCCAGAGCGACCAGGAGGAAGGAACACAAACACAAATACAAATCTTGCCCTCTACTTTCTCTCTCGTGCCCTGTTTTTTTTTTTTTTTTCCCCTCTCTCTCTTTCTTTCTCTCTCCTCCCCTGTTTTCTCAATTTGCTTTACTTTACTCCCATGGAATCACCACCTCCACCAACCTCCATAACCATTTCTTCACCTTGAAGCCTTCTCTCCCATTGGTACTCCTCACCCAACATCCCATGCCCCATTGTACTCATCATTTCTAGAGAGAAAAAGAGACACAAAAAGAAGAATAGGAGAGAGAAAGGAGAAAAGGGTGGGGGTAATATAATGGATGTGGGGAAGAGAAGAGTTGGAGGGGTGAGGACAGGGTCTGTTTGGGAGAGCAGAATGAAGCTTGATGAGGTCAGAGGTGGAATTAAGGTTTTCAATGGCGAAGAAACTACTGAAGAAAAACAAAATCAACTAAGCGAGAAAAACAATGTCGGGACAAAGGTGAAGAGAAATCAGGTTGGTACTCCAAGTGGGAAGAGAAAGACATGGAAATCCGAGAGTTTTGAGGGGTTTGAGAAGAACCCAATTCAGATTGCTAGAGGGAAAACTGAGGAGAAGAGGAATTCTGATGTTCCTCAGCAGACAAGGAAGGTGGCCAGATCTGAAATTGAGAGGAGCCCAGTTGGGAATAGGAGGCCTAGGTCTGAATTGTCGAATCCGAAGCCGAAATCGGAGCTTGTTAAGGTTTCTGTTGAGAAAATTAAGGATGTTGTTGGCGTGTCTGGTGAAGAGACAAGTAAGGAGGTCGTTGAGGAGATTGAGAAGAGCACAATGGAGAAATGTGAGGAAGTTGGATCTGAATCTGACGACGCTTGTAAGGAATTCGGTGTCTGCCAAGAAAAGGCGATTTCCGGCAATGTTGAGGTTGCGAATTGCGCGCCAAATTACATTCCTGATCATGATCATGATGATGATGGTGATGACGAGAAAGATGGTGAGGAAGAGGTTGTCGAAGACGAAATCGAGGTCGAGGTCGAGGTCGAGAAGAAGAGTGTGGAGATGGTTAAGGAAATTGAGACCCCAATTGAGGTGAAATCGAAACCGAACAACAAGGTTGAGAATGAAGAGAAGAGTATTGTGAGTGATTGTCAAGTGAAGAAGGTCAATTTTGAGAGGAGAGAAGTTAGGAAAGTTCACCAAGTCCATCACCAGAAACAGCCTGACCCCATCTCTTTGAATGTCAAGAAACAGCCTCCTGTTCTTAGAAGATCCACTCTTCATTCAAGTTTCGCTAAACGGCCTCCCACTAAATCATCCCCATGTAAGAATTTTCCCTCTTATATATATATATATATATATTATATTATATATATACGTATGTATATATTTATATAATTGATTCCATGCATAAATTTTCTTCATATTGAATCCACACCAATTCGCTATGTATGGATGATGAGATTCCATCCATACAGAACCAATTCCAATAGACTTATTGGAGGGTCCCATTGATGTACATCATATATATATATATTTATATGTATAGTCAAGCATTGATAGTTGTATGTTGCCTTGAATTTTTTTTTTTTAATGATTTTTTGGTCTTGAATTGTGCTTATTTTTTATTTTCTCTTTTTGATGCATTTGATTTATGTATCTGATTCATTTCTTAAAGTTTTGATGGTTTTTGGTCTTGAATTGTGTGTCATAATAAAAATGCAGCTTCAAATGAACACCAAAGTTTTCCAGAAACACATAGCAGATTGCAGAGTTTTGGTGAGTTCTAATTCCTAGAATTGTTAATTCCAAATTCTTTAGCAATAATTTCAGTTTTTAGGGAACTGAATTTTTGCTCTTTTTTTTTTTTTTTTGGGTGCAGTGGATTTGATAATGTGGAAAGAAATTTCAAGATCAGTGTTTATATTTGGGCTTGGAACATTCACCATAATCTCATCTTCCTACACTAAAGATCTCAACATCAGGTTAACAAAATTTTTGAATAGAAAAAAAAAAAAAAGAAGTTTCGCATTTTGTCAGTTTCAAAACTGAACAATTTTTTTTTTGATATTTTTTTTTTCATTTGCAGCTTTATTTCTGTAATGTCCTATCTGGGTCTGGTTTATCTTGCAGCCATTTTCCTCTTTAGATCCATTGTGTGCAGGTAAATTCCCTCAAAAAATCACCCAAAAAAATAAAATTATAGAGAATCAAATTGCCATATGGATGTTTTTATTTATAATAAACCCTTTTCTTCTTCTTCTTCTTTTTTTTTTTTTTTTTTTTTTTTTTTTTTTTTTTTTTGGAAAAAAATGAAATATTAACAGAGGAGTTATAGATATAGACTATACAAGTTATGTTCTTGGAGAAGAAGAGGCAATTTGGTTATTAAAGCTGGTACTTCCTTACTTAAATGAGTTTCTGCTAAAGCTCAAAGCTTTGTTTTCTGGTGACCCTGCCACTACAATGAAGGTTATTCCTCTCTCTCTCTCTCTCTCTCTCTTTCTCTCTCTACTTTTTTTTTGTTTTTTTTTTTGTTTTTTTGTGTTTTATTATTATTATTATTATATATATATATATATTTGTTTTTTTTTTGAGTAAAACTACGAAAGGGTGTATAAGGTTTTGATAATGTGTGTCAATGGCAGTTGGCAGTGCTGCTCTTCGTTTTGGCCAGGTGTGGCAGCTCTGTAACCATCTGGACTATGGCAAAATTGGGTAAGTTTTTATTTTTATTTTTATTTTTTTAAGGGAAAATTCGATGAGGTTTAAAACCTTTTTAAATTCCTACTCAGATGACCCACATTTAGTTACTGCTTTGTTTTTTTTTTTTTTTTTTTCACTTAATAGTAATTCTACTTATTTCATCATAATGTATGAAGTTTAAATCCTCAGTCTCAAATTAAAAAAATAAAATAACCAAAAGAAGTTTGGTTGTTTCTTGCCCCTCATTTTGGCCTACTTTTTTAACCGTAGAATTATCGTACATCATAAAAATATTGGAAAATACATGCATTCTATTTCTTAGCCGTTGAATGATGGGAAAAAAAAAAGGCGATCTTCAACAGTTGAAAATAAAAAAAAAGGATGTTGACTGCCATGGATAGAAGGTATAAAAACTTCAATGGATGAGATCGTTCTCAAGCTCATCCTAAGGCTGAAAAATGGGGTAGTGTATATATTTAAAAAAAAAAGAAGAGGAATTTAGGGTAGCCTTAATTTTAAGGGTCCGTTTGGGGGAATATCTGGAGATGGTATTTTGAAAGTTGGGTTGAAAATGTATTTGGGGGTAAAACTTTTGGAAAAGTTCTATAATATAAAAAATAATAGAAAAATTTAAAATGTGCTCGGAAAAAAAATATATAAAATGGATTTTGTCTTATTTCTCTCGTCGTTATGAGTATTTTGATATAAAAATTATTTCATTTCGATTTGAAATGAAAAAGATTATGAATTTTTAAAATGTGACTTTTTTTAAAAATAAAAGAGAGATAAATTTAATATAGAGTTGAAATTTTGAAACTCACATAGTGTTTGCCATCTCCGACCAAACGGGTCCTAAAAGTTAAATACACGTGGAAGTAAATTACTGTGTATTTTTTTTTCTGTTTGTTTACACAATTAACCCCCTGCCATGGTTAGTGTAGAGAACTGCCAAAATTCTCTGCATACTTTCTTGACTTTTGTGACGTACACACTTTGATGTTGTGCTAAATTAAATGTACAGGCTTTTTTGGCGTTTTCACCGTACCAAAAGTCTGCTCTCTGTATTCCACACAGATTACTGCATACGGTAATAATTCCTTGACATTTACGTCTCTTATTTCTTTCATACATAAACCACCACCTCTTTCCCGGGGGACGGAATGATTGGGGCCTCGCCTTCCTTGACCCCAGTTAAAGAAAAAGATCCAAGAACTTATCTATTTTTTCCATTGAATATATTTTAAAATCGCATAGATTTTTAAAAGAAATAAAATAAGATTTATATTAAATATATATTTAAATTTTTACATTTTTTCATTTTAAGAAGTTAAAAAAAGAACTAAATATATATTTTCAGAACTCATCTTAACTCTAATCTAATTTCTCTAAAATTTTGTCTCTAATACCTCCCCGAAAAGGACCCTAAGTTTTGAGTCTCCTATTTTATCTTTAGGTGTTCTCAAATATAGAAAAAGGAAATGGATTGCATCCCTGATTCCATTTTCTTTAGCTAAAAAAAAAAAAAAAAAAGTCGCTATTATCACATTGTATGTATGTTGAATAATAAATAGATATAACTGTGTAGTAGGATATCACATGTTTCTAAATATAATTTTTGCTCAAAATCCAATCAAAATTAAAAAAAAAAAGTATATAAAATTAATGGAATCTGATAGTTCAAAACCAAACCGATTTTTTTTTCATGTCGTAGCATAGAATCAGCCATACCATTTTGCAGACAGTTGGTCCACCAGGACTTTAACCTGCAGAAGCATTGGTAGTAGGGTACAAACCAAACTCTCACCTAAAGCCAACCCCACCCCAACATAACGGCTCTATTGATGGGGACCGCTTGGGATTTACTATAGTAGTAACTTGTGTGGTCTTAAATCTTGTAACTTTTTTTTTTTATCTTGTCTTCTGACTTTTATGATTTACCCTTTATTATCCGGCCTTTTTATGTTTTAACCTCACTAAACACCCCGATTTGGGTCGAGTCGAGATGTGAGATAATTGTCAAACGTTAGGTAAGGGCTCTGTTAAGGTTAATAGCGCCTTATGTGACCGTTTATTTGATCAAGGATTAAAAATAAATAGTTGCATAAGATGATACTTTTTTAAGAATCTTGTTATTTTTATTGGGTTGGCTATATATCTAAGTGGGTTCGCTCCATTGTTGAAAGGGGCCCAAAAAAGTTTTTTTTTTTTTTTTTTCAATTGTTTATATATATATATATATATATATTATATTTTGTGTTTTTTATTGTGGGATTTTAGTCCTTTGGCGTGATAGTATGGTCCAAATAGATCTTTATGTTCTCTGCGGAGTTTTTAGGATCCCAAAAATGACCTCGTTTGCTTGAGCCTTTTTCAGTGCTTCTAGATTTCGTAATCATTACATAAGCTACCCAATAAACCAGAATATTTTGACCTCAAAATTAAAAAAAAAAAAACATTAAAAAAAAAAAAAGAAATCAATAAAGATGAGATTATATCTTTGAGATTTTCTAGTGTGGTGGCAGTTTAGCCTCTTGGTATTCATCATTCCCTAACAGGGCAAAAAGATTATATTTAGGAATATTTTCCATTGAGAGTATAGGAATCCTCTCTCTATATATATATTTATTATGCATGTCTGAAATCCATGAAAAGTGCAAAATGGTATACTATGAAGTTGACATTCAATAATTCTTAATTGTGAAGCTAAATTTTGGGTTCGACGCTTTCGGGACGCTTGGGACTCTTGCTCGCACAAGAAAGCCGTGACGGTCGCCGTCTTCCTGCTTGTTTGGAACTTATCCTCAATCGTTGCTCGCATTTGGGCAGGTAAAAATGAGAGAAAAGAAGAAAAAGACGTTCATTTTTTAATTTCAAGTACTTTAGGGGTTATGTCACAATATAATCACGAACATGGGTTTTGATAGTGTGTGTGATGGAATAACATTGTTTTCAGTGTTCATGCTGTACGTGGCCTTCCGATACTATCAGCAGACATTAGTGAGAGAAGATTGGGTGGAAGATGGTGCAGAAGATGAGGACACGTGGTACGAGCCCAATGGAGAACAGAGACAAGAGCATGGGCCCACTATAGTAGATACTAATACCAAACAGAAGAAGAGATTATAATGATATAAATATGCTTTGCCATTTTTCAGCAATAAGGAAGGAAAAAAAATGAAAATAAAAAGAAGAAGAAGAAAAATAATATGCCATTTAAATTTTACTATCCTTTTGTGCCCGTAGGTTTTTTATTTATTTATTTTTTCCTTACAAAAAATTTTCTGTGTATATATTTGGTAATTGGTGATATCTTTATTATCTTATTAATAACAAGTGTAATAGGGGATATAGCCAACAATTAATTATTTTTTTTATTTTTGTTTTTGAATTAAGGATGGAGAATTCGAAATCTTTATCTCCTATAATCATAATCATTTATTACTTAAGTTATGCGTTTTTTCAACAAAAATTTCTCATTGAGTTACTTTTGTTAATAAAAAGTTTTCTCATAATTGATCAAGAATGACAGACTCTTATTGTTTCCAACTTGTTTTCTCAAATAATGTAGTTATACGAAATTGTTTACTAAATTTTATCAATCAATTAATTTGGTAATTGGTGGTTAAATATTTTAATTTTGAAAAATCCGTTTATTAAATATAGGATTTTTATTTTCTAGGGCCCGTTTCAAGGACATTTAGAGATTGTGTTTTAAATATTGGGTTGAAAAATATGTGTTTGGGGGGAAATTTTTTTGAAAAAGTGATGTTATATCGAAAATAGTGTAAAAATTTGAAATATTTTTGGATAAAATATGCAAAATGGATATTGTATTATTTTTATCGTTGTTACAAGCATTCTGACAAAAAAATCATCTTATTTCGATTTAAAATGAGAAATTTATGGACTTTTAAAATTTGAGTTTTTTTTTGAAAATGTAAGCGAAAATTTGATATAAAGTTGAGATTTTGAAATTCAGATAGTGTTTTTCCATATGGAGATGACGCCCTAAATGAGCCCTAATTGAAATGTGGTAGTTTAGCTTTATGTAAGAGCAACTCCACTAGAGTGTCAAACCAATACATCAATGTCAAATTTCGGTTTTAGAGTGAAAATATTGTTCTTTAATAGAATGCTATCTTTGATGGAAAATTTGCTACCAAATATAACAAATGTTAACTTTGACATTTGATTGTTGTTGATGGGGCCCAGTAAATCTGGAAAGTGACGTGTTAGGGTGTAAATATTGCGATCTTTGGCTAGTTGGTGGAGGTTTCAACGTGCCAGAGATGTCGAGAAGTTAGTGTAAGGATTAGAAAAGAGCCTCCATCACGATATGCGCTCGATCAAGCTCGAAGTAAATCGAGAGAGGATGACCCCCCAAGACATCCTCCATTGCCAAATCATCAAGAGAATCTACAAACACAAGAAAATCAACTAAAAGAAACCGGTGTGATCGAAAAATACTGGGAGAAATAGTTAAATAGATATGAAGATTTGATAAGGTAAGCTGGAGATGAGGTACTGTCTCTGAAGCGTTCCTAGAGGTAACTCAAGGTGACTCTGGAGACTAACATGGGTCACCTCCGTGGATAAACTTTTGTGATTTGACTTGGAATGTTTTCAAAAGCCAATAAACTTCTAGAGATTGCTCTTCACGTGTTTGGCACTTGTCCTACCATTTCTGTTGCGACTTGCTATGAACTGATCCAAAGCAAGCAGTCAAAGTAGATATGAAAAAATTGTCTTGTCTCTAGAGTCAGGTCAAGGAGCTCTCTGGAGACTGGTTAAAGAAATGTTAAAAAAATTGTCTTAATCACTCAAGATGCTGATACAATTGTCGGAAGCTTCTAAAACCAATCTTTTTGGGTCACTATGGAGGAAGAGATGGATTTTTAGGCTATTATTCATGGTGGGAACATTTTGGTCTACCTAAGGTAAGATGTTAGATTTTCTTGGTTATTTCTCATTTCTCCATCACCTATTTTATCTTGCAAACCAATTTGAAATCCCCCAAATGGAGAAAAATCCAACTATGATCAAGGATAACCGGGTCCATTTGATTACTCATGGCTCACCAAATCAAAATCCATACGAGTATCTTGAGTGTGGCTTGGGTCTATGGAATGAGCTCATTTACATCTCAGGATACCAAAATTTGACTTGGGCCTTAGGATAAAGCCTTGTTAAAAAAAAAAAAAAAAGATATCAACAATTGTTATTGGTGGGTTTATCAACTTTTTCATTTAATTATCAGAAAATTTATCATCTCTAAATTATTTAAATATCTAACTTTTACTTTTACGAGTTTAAAAGCTTAATCATGCTGATAAAAAGATAGTTATAGCATTGGTATATATTAAGATGGCGATGGTCTAATGGTCTGATGGCGTATATATTCATTTTGTCACATTCTTTCTCTAGCTTCTCTTTTAAAAAAGTATTCAATGTCAAAAGTTTAGTTGCTCGCATGATTTATTAGCTTCAATTAAAAATTAAAACATTGAGGCATGTAATTTTATGATTACGGGTAATATTAGAGAGATTTGTAAACTTTATAATTTGAAGATTAGTTTCAATATCTATACTTGTATATTTGTATTTTATTTCTGTAGTCATGATATTGTTTTAGAATATAATAGATTATTTTATGCTATTTATGTTGTAAAAGATATGAGACACCTGCAGGTAAATGACAATTCGTTATGTATGTTAATGATATTTTTACTAGTACTGTGATGCCCTAGAAATTCATAAGCATAATTCATGAACTATTATTATTATTTCTTCATTAATATGCTTTTAATGAATTATCTTGATGAATATCAAATTTCAAGATCGACCGATAATATATGTATCATCGGTGTGATGATGTCGATGATTTAACAATGTTAAATTTCTCTATTTAAATGAAAAATTTTAAATACATAAAATATGAGAGGAACGACATAAAAAAAAAATCTATACGAAAAATTAATTATGTCGTATTAGGGGGATTACGATAATTTTTGGAAAGGACCTCGATTATTATTATTAGGTCGATTTAATGATCTTAATATTTATTTTGATCATATCAATAGTTAAGCTTTGAGACCATGATTGGGAATTAATGTGTCACATAGATAGAAGATGAATTATTAGTATTAACTCTTAGGAAATCCAAAGGTGGGAAATTGATCAAAATCTATGCTTGATTTGAAATCAATGGTGTAGATTTGATGCTAGAGAATCCTAGGCAAATCAATGGTCAAAGTTTGGATTATAAGTGACCAATGAGAACTTAGGGTGAGGCTAGGTGTGATGGAAGATCCAATGGAGGAGAATGAAGATGACAACTTGGATCAAGGGATGAGATTGGAAGAAAGAAAAACAAAATAAAATGAGAATCCTAGGGGGGGGGGGGGGGGGGGATCCGGATTTTTGGTTCAAGAAGGCAAGAGGAAATGTGAACAAATGAGAAAAGAAGGAAGTGTTGCATGCATGCAACCTTGTGTAAGACATGGCATGGTCTATTTAGGCAAGTTGACCTAAAGAATAGACAAGTGAAAGTGACACATTGTCTTAACTTTATTGAACCAAATTTCACCCAAAAACCCTCCCCAAAGTGCCGGCCATTCAAGGGCTGATTCAGCCAAATATTTTTCAAATTTCCTCCCCCAAAAGACAGCTCTCTCAAGGCCAAAGTTGGCTAAGCACAAACCCCTAATATCTCATTTTCTTTCTCACACAAGTTAAGCTCTCAAAACTCTCTAACCACCACCAAGCTCTAAACTAAACCAAGAACCACCAACACTATTCTCCATCTCCAACACATCTCTAGTACCCTCCTCCATCCATTTTCAAGCTCTAAGAAACCCCGTTCCGAAGATCGAAGAAGTGAGAGACGGAGTTAGAGGACGTTTCACTAAAGGTAACCTAGCGGTATTCTTCGTGTTGTAGTCTTTTTGGGAGAACTAAAGCATGATATTTAGTTATGATCTTAATATTAGACTTTTCTTACTTAGGAAAAAGTTTTGTGAAGAACTTGGAAGGTTCGAGATCTTAAAGGATTCCTGGAGCTTTTCGGTAAGATCTATGAACTTTGTTGAAGTTTGTAGTTGTTGTGGTAATATGTCATGCATTAGAAGCTTTGGTATGAAAAATAAATTATGTATTAAGATTCTACAGAGGATAAGCTTCATTTTAGACTTTGGAATCACTTGATTTGCTTTTATATGTCAAAAGTTATGTGCCTTTGAAGTTGTGACACTAAAATGAAGAGAAAATGAACCTCCGAGACACAACATAGCCACGGGTTTACTGTACTCCGAACCCTGTAGACTCAAAATTTTGGATTATAAATTATAGATCTAAAAACTATATTCTTTAAGGTTTCCGAAAAGATATCTTACGCCTTGAACGGATAAATGTACAATTTTTGACGAATTTTACAAGTTTGGACCATGAACCGAAAATCCTGGCTGGAACCCTGTGCTAGCCACGGGTTTTGTATTTTTTTAAGTTAGTAAATCTTAACGTTTTATGAAACTGTTCTTATCATACGAAATAGACATTATAAGCTTTCCAATGACATATCTTTTGTCTTATTTGGACTTGTAAGTAAATTGTTATGATTTTTCTAATCTTACCTATGAATCTGGATTTATGGTTTAAATGTGAAACCAACAGTAACAAAACCTAAGTTGATGGTATGAATAACTCAAGTAATAAAGTAAATGACTTTACCACTGTAAAGTAGACATCTTAAGCTTCAAAATGAGATATCATGCGTTTAAAACGGATATGTACATAAATTTTAATAAATCCCTTAAGATTGTAGTGTAATCTGGTAATCTAAGATTTTATCATAAGACACTTAGAAAAAACGTCCACATTAATATTTGAAATACATGAAATCTTGGAAAACAAGTTGTAAAAACAGAAACTAGATGTTTCAAACTTTCCAACAAGCCATCTAGTGTCCAAAACGGAATTATATTTAAATCTAAATAAATCTTACAAGTTAAAGTCCTACACCGATAAAACGATTAAATAGTAAAATGAGACACAAGGGTAAGTCTTGACATATGAACATATTTAGTTATGAAATGAATTGATTTTAAGTGTATGATCAAATAATGTGAAAACCCTAACTTTATGAAATTAAATCATAAGTTTTAAATGGGCCAAGATAAAGTATACTATATGGTTACTAAGTGTATACCAAGGGATTACCGTAACCCAACTAAATGAACATAACTTAGGGATTGGGCTAGCCCAATAATAAAAGAGAGGTATACTCTTAGGTGACTCCTTGTCATCTTGATTGATTTATTAATTACTTAATTAATTAATTAATTAATTAATACATAACCAAATGAAATTAATAAAGTAATTAATTAATTAATTGATTAAAAATTAATTAATTAATTATAAGAGTTATTAAATGATAATCAAGATTATTATGTTGAATAACTACATAATTATAATATATGATTAATTAGATATTAATTATTAATCATTGATATAATCATCAAAATAATTATGAATAATTAACTAGAGATTAATCAAACATCAATTATTAGATTAATCAAATTATTAATTATTACTATTCGAATTAATAATTAATAATTACTATATGAGAATGAATATTTAAGTAACATAATTAAATTATTAACAAGATAATTATTATAAGTCAATTAAAATTATATAATTGAATTATAATTTCTTAATTAAATAAAGTAATATTACTATAACTCTATCTAATAATGAGATATTGTTAATCAGGATAATTTCTCAAATCTGCATAGTAGGGAGATACAACTCTGGAAGTTTAAGCATATAAGACAAGTAAGTACAAACCTCACCTACAGCATGGAACAAAATGTCCTTCTTTGTGGATGTTCTACGTTTGTCATGACTTGACTTGATGATGTGATGAGTATATGAGTTACGTATCGTTTTGATTAAGTATTTAATGTGCATAATTCCTATTGCACTGACATGATCAGCATGCCTCATATATATTTATGTCATAATGATATATGCATAGTGACATGTAAATCTACACATTGTCACAATTAATAAGAATGAGGCATATAAAAGATAGGATTAAGTGTCGTACCAACCTCCAATTAGTGAGAGGATATGATAAGAACGAAAGTTATAAAATATGACCTTGGAGGCTGTTGGAGGGTCGCTCCCCTAACTCCCCATTGGTTGCGCGCATACGGGTACGACATAGGGGCCTTAAGTAGACAATATATGTAAATAATAAAGCATAATTGAACACATATAGTTCACATGCATTTTTAAACATTCATGATGTTACATGTGATGATATGATTTTATGAAAATAATTTGTGAGATATTGTTTGTACTTGCTGAGCGAAAGCTCATCATTGTGTGTTCGTGCTGTAGGTAACGCGGGTAAGCAACCCATTGCTTAGATGTTCTATGGACTGGCGAAGCTGTGCGGAGGCGATGAAGGACGGAAGTGGGATACCACCACGAATTAAATTTCCGCATTTAGATTTCGTAAAACTATTTTGTATTGACTATATTTATAATTATGTTCCAATGTTTTGGTACTACTAAATTAGTATGGTATCTTACAAGAAAAGACTTTAGACTAATTCCTTTATAATTTTTATGAAGTTATAACTTTTAAAATATCATTTAGTTATGATTTTAAATTGGATAATTAGTTGTTAGAGGTTTACAATTTCTTCAATTAAAAATTTTAGTCATTCTAACTTTTGTAGTACGAATATGATTTTAAAAAAAAAGAATTTCCTGTATTTTTGGAAACAAACGTAAATGAGTGTTAAGACTAAATTAAATAAGAATAAGTAAGTTAGTTAACGGTCTGAAAAGTCGGGTCGTTACACGTACTATATGGATTATAAGATTATCCTACAACAAATTCACAATTATAATGTGTTATTAATGGAATAATTTGTTTTTACTTTTAAATTTTTTTTAGTTTATTAATTTTATTCTTATTGGTGTCTCACTAAGTTGTCTCGTACTATATATATATATATATATATATATATTTTTTTTTTTTCAAAGCGTAAACAATATTCGTTATTACAAAAAAAATTCTCTTATCATATAGAGAAGATGCCATTCCATTTTGAATGGCATGGCGTTCAAGTTTGTCCAATTAAGATTCAATTGATAACTAAAAGTATGTCTAAGTAAGATTCCATTAAAAAAAAAAAAAAGAATTATAGTGAGATTTTGTTGATATGGTAAAAATTAAAATGTATGCCATGATAGTTTTTTTGTGTGCTCAATTTTTAGTCTACTTTATGTGTCTGTTTGCAGAATTCAACAAACACTATTTTTCTTTAAGCTTTTTATTCGAGTTTTGTTGAGGTTAAAAGTCGTAACTTATCTTTTACTATTCATGTATCAACTCGGATTGCCCAAAAATCAAGGATTAATTCAGAAATGACCCGAATAACATTATCAACTGATAAGAAAGCTCGACTCCTAAGTCGACAAAGATCGACTTTAAGTCGACTGATCATCAATTCTAGGACAACAAGAGGGCAATAATCATCTAGAAGATAACTTAGATCAGCTCATCAAGCAGATTGACCCAAGAGCCAATCAAGTCGAGGCAACATAATCGAAAGTCGACTCGCAGAGCAAACCCATCCGAGATTATAGCTCAATTAGATCGGGAAACTTAACATATTCTGTTTTGCATAAGAATCAAGTGAAGAACACGAGTAATCAAGCTAAAAATGGTCACTTACCCGTTTTTAGAAAGCTTGCCTAATAACAAAAGTCAACTTAGACCAGAAAAAAGGCAACTTCCCATAAGCAATTAAGGCTTATTCTGCACGAAATCAGACAACTAAAATCAGCAATCATATCCTATAAATAAGGGGCATCATCACACGCCCCAAGGATCCCGCTCTCATCGGCTTTCATTCCAAATAATCCGCATTCTCTACATGCTCGGGTTGTTCTTCTCTATTTTCTGCATTTTCACTCTATGTTACAAATTCCGCATCTTCTCTCTTCTCATTCTTATTGTTATAACATTCACCGTAATTCTTATTAACTATAGTGAAACCCATAGAGCCACCACAAAGGACTAGCTCTAATATTGAGAGTGAACCTCTAACAAAATTATGCATATCTTATTTATTTAATGCACTTTATCTCTTCATTCATATGCTGATAAGTGAGCTTTTACTTACTTATTTAATGTTCTGAAATTGGATAATTTGCAAAATCTTCAAGTTTTTAGGTTGGTTTAATGTGTTTGTGAGTGTTTCAGATAAACAAAGAAAAATTGGATTTTGAAAGAAATGGAGATGAAGTCCGCAGCAGAGGCGCGGGCGCACCTCTAAAGGCGTGCACCCACGCGCCCGCTCGACCAAGTCAGAAGGGGGCGTACGCCCGTGCCCTCCCTAGCGCGCGCTCCACCAGCGCGCCTCACCAGCGCGCTCCACACACGCGAGAGCACACCTGAGAGCGCGCGGCCATGCATTTTACCTCAAAATCTATAAATGTCTTAAGCTCGAAAGGAAAACTTCAAGAAGGGATAAATGTCTTAAGCTCGAAGAAATTAGCTTAAAGGCTAAAAAGGGGACAAGAAGAGATAATTTCAGAAAGGTTGGCTAGAACGGCTCAAACGGTAAAAAAAAAAAAAAAAAAAAAAAAAAAACTTTGCCTAAATCATTTCTCCATGTTACCTAACTTAGGAATTCGCCTTGAGTTTCATCAAATTAGGTTCTAGAGCTCTTGATAGACCATGAACCTAGCTAATTGCATAAATGTTCTCTAGTTATTTGAAAGAATGAGTGGCTAAGATTTTGGTGCCCAAGTGATCAAGAGTCAAAAGTGTCTCTAGCTAGTGCGAGTGTCAAGCACACAGAAATCCCAATTGAAAGACGTTACAAACGACCTCAAGATAACAATTCATAGTTGTCACTATTATCGATTCATGGTCATCTTTTGCCAACAAAAACTCACACAATTTTTTTTTATTTTTTATTTTTTTTTTATACAAACACAAAATGTGACTATGCAAGAAAACACTAAACTAAATTTAACTATTCCTAAAAAAAAACATGAGATGATTAGAGAAAGTATATGAAAAAGCTGGAAAACAATTTTCATACGCATACACGCTAGATCAACTCCAAACAATAGATCACGTCTAACTATTGACACCAAATCGGCCCTCAAAACAAATAGATTATAGAAACTGATTGTAAAAGTTTATAAATGAAACTGATTGTATATCAGTGTTGTTACGAACTACGCCAACAATGTGACGAAACCCGATACCAAATCTGGAAACGGCAACCCAAGATCTTTCAAGTTTGATGGAAACCGCGACCCGTTGCTTAGCGAAGCATGAACCTTGGTATGGTGAAGACGCCACAAACGGTTATGGAAGTCCGTTTGATAAGTCGGTTTGAACGCCACAAGGAATCCTTGATAAGTTCGGATAAGTTTCTTCAAGAACTCAAGAAGAAAAACTCACAATATGAATAAATATCAAAATCATTCTATATTTTCCATCATCTGAAATCAGCCTTATATAGGCAAAGTTACAATTTGTAAAATTCCTAATATACCCTTAAGGATAAACATGCCTAAAACCTAAGAATCAGATTTAATTAAAAAAATAAAATAAAATTCGGAATTAATTCAAAATTTAAATTAAAACTTAAAACTAAAAATCAGATTACAAAGAAATCAAATCTTGATCAGATCTTGTTTTGAATTTTGAATTTTGTGAACTCTTGAAAACGTAATCTTGACTTGATTCTTTGTTGGAAAGTAATGTCCACTTTAACGTTGGAAAATCAAAACGTCCACATTGGTCTTGGCTCGCTTCCGGATCAACTTTGATGAGTAAAGTCAATCTTTGTTCACCTTTAGTAGTGAACACACTCTCTCGACGAACTGGAACTTGAATTGCTTCATTAGCATTCCTTGCAGCCTTGATGTCCTCATCATTCCCCCCCTCTTGAGAAGGATTTATCCTCAAATCCTGTACGTCAGTAATATTGAAAGAAGGACTAACATTGTACTCACCATGTACATCAAGTTTGTAGGCATTGTCATTGATCCATTCTAGCACTTGAAAAGGACCATCTCCTCGGGGCAGCAACTTAGAACGTCCATGCGCCGGAAATCTTTCTTTCTTCATGTGTAACCATACCCAATCACCGGGTTCAAAAACCAACCTGTGGCATTCCTTCTTTGCTTGCTTGATGTATTGTTCAGTTGTCATATCTATGTTGAGCCATTTTGAAATTAACGCTCGCTTAACATCACTTGTTGCATGGAAATTTCTTTGCTTTCTCTCAGTTTTAACCTCCTTGGTTGAATTCTTCTCTCTCTTTTCTTCCTCACTGGATTCGACATTACTCTCTCTATGCACGTCCTCACTCCTCTTTTCACTCTCTTTCTTTTGATCTCTCAATTTCTTTTGTTCACTCAATTGTTGCAACCTCACTTGATCCTCACAGACCTGTTTTGGTGTCATCGAAACTAGAGTGATTGTTCGTTGATTGAGCATGAAAGAATACTTGTTTGTGAGGCCATCATGTTGCACGCGTCGGTCAAATTGCCACGGTCTTCCTAAGAGAAGATGTCCAGCTTGCATTGGTACAACATCACACAATACATCATCCTCATATTTACCAATGCGAAACGGTACTACTACCTGCTTTGTAACCCTCACTTCGCCACTATCGTTCAACCATTGTAGCTTGTACGGGCGAGGGTGCTTAAGTGTTGTGAGCCCCAACTTTTCAACCATGGAAGTACTAGCAACATTAGTGCAACTACCGCCATTGATAATAACACTACATACCTTGTCTTTCATGTGGCAACGAGTGTGAAAGATGTTCTCCCGCTGTACTTCTTCTTCATCTTCTATAGCTTGCAAACTTAAAGCTCGACGTGCGACTAGTCCAAGCATCTCACCATGATCTGCCTCAAACTCCTCATCCCCTATTGGGGCGTCCTCCAATGGTGGCATATCATCTAGATCAGCTTCGTCCTCGGATTCAATTTCACCATTTTCCCGGATCACCATAACTCGCTTGTTTGGACATTCGCTTGCTATGTGCCCTCTCCCCTGACATTTGAAACACCTAATCTCGCTATTACAAGTCGAAGTAGGGGCTGATTTACCTTGAGAGTCAGTAGTAATGGTGGCTGATTTCGGTTCAGGTTTGGCCTTGGACGTGGACTGGTTTTCGTCTTTCTTTGGGTAGTTCGTCCTCCAAGGCGCTGCGCTTGAAGTTTGTGGGAATGGCCTTGGCCGTGTACCACCCCTCTTCAGTTGCCTCTCAACCTTGATTGCCATATGCACCAAATCCTCCAATTCTACATAATGGTGCAGCTCGATGGTGTTAGCAATCTCTCGGTTTAAACCATTCAAAAATCTGGCCATTGTCGCCTCCTGATCCTCCTCCACGTTGGCTCTAATCATCGCCATCTCCATCTCTTTATAATATTCATCAACACTCCTATTACCTTGATGGAGATCTTGCAGCTTCAAGTAGAGATCCCGGTAGTAGTGACTCGGTATAAATCATCGTCTCATCACTCTCTTCATCTCATCCCAAGTTTCAATAGGACGTTCTCCGTTCCGCCTCCTATTGATGCACAACTGATCCCACCATACAATAGCATAATCAGTAAATTCAATTGCGGCAAGTTTTACCTTCTTTAGTTCGGAGTAGTTGTGACAATCGAAAACCAACTCCATCTTCTTTTCCCACTCGAGGTATGCTTCGGGATCACTTTTTCCTTGAAACGCAGGAATTTTCATCTTAATACTTCTTAAGTTGTTATCCATCCGGTTCCTAGCTTCTCTATCCCAGCCATATCTCCTATGGCTGTCCACGGACATGCTATCAAACTCCTCCTCTAAATCGTCGCCTTCAAATTCACCTACTTCGTCAGTTTCCCTTTGACGCAACCTGGTCCTCCTTGGGGCGTTCGGAGCAAACGGTGGCTGTCCCCATTGTATTCCCTCTTCTACCCTATCCAGCCTCTCATGTATATGCTCCAACTCCACCCCCATCATCCGTCTCATCTCCCCCAATAACGCTTGCATTTGTAGGTTTGGAAGATTGGTTGGTGGAAGTTCTTCGTTTGTGTTCTTCTCTTGATCTTGCGACATGATTTAAATCTGCAAACAAGGTTAGAACAGTATGGAAAATTAAAAAATAAAAAGGACCTCACTACACTCTCTCACCTGTTTCGCTCAAAGAATAATTTACTCAAATCCACTCGTGTTTCACTCAAGTTAATTGGCTTTTACCCTCTAACACTCTCACACGCTCTACCTTTTTCCACTCTTATTCTTCTTTTAGTTCTTTAAAAACTAATCGAACAATAATAATAAGGATTCAAGCAGCAATTCAAGACGAGGAGTAAATCAAACGGATCAAATACTTTTTTTTTCACGTTTTTTTTTTGTGTGCTTCTCCTCTTTGATTTTACTGGAACAAGCAGAAAGAGTAGGGAATAAAAACGCGAAATTTGAAATCACCAGATCCTAATTTACGTTTCTAGGATTTGTAAACCTTGTGGGAATTGGATTAGAGTATCTGATTCCTTATAAAACTCAATCTCAAAGCAAGCAATCCAACTAAGAATCAAACACTAATATTACTTATTTAAGGATCGAACAAATTGGATTAGTGCAACAATTTTTTTGTTTTTGTTTTTGTTTTTTTTGTTTTTCGGATTTTTTTTTGTTTTTTGTTTTTTTTTTTTACTCTAATAATTGCTGGAAAACGAATTTGAAGAGCAATCCAAACAAGAACAAGAATCAAAATGATTTTTTTTTTGGATTCCTTTTTTTTTTTTCAACGAAATTTTTTTTTCTGGACGAATTTAAAGAAAACGAAAAAAAAAGCAAGAAAGGGATAGGCAAACCCGAGGAACCTGTCTCTGATACCAACTGATACGAACCACGCCAACAATGTGATGAAACCCGATACCAAATCTGGAAACGACAACCCAAGATCTTTCAAGTTTGATGGAAACCGTGACCCGTTGCTTAGCGAAGCAAGAACCTTGGTATGGTGAAGACGCCATAAACGGTTATGGAAGTCCGTTTGATAAGTCGATTTGAACGCCACAAGGAATCCTTGATAAGTTCGGATAAGTTTCTTCAAGAACTCAAGAAGAAAAACTCACAATATGAATAAACATCAAAGTCATTCTATATTTTCCATCATCTGAAATCAGCCTTATATAAGCAAAGTTACAATTTGTAAAATTCCTAATATACCCTTAAGGATAAACATGCCTAAAACCTAAGAATCAGATTTAATTAAAAAAATAAAATAAAATTCAGAATTAATTCAAAATTTGAATTAAAACTTAAAACTAAAAATCAGATTACAAAGAAATCAAATCTTGATCAGATCTTGTTTTGAATTTTGAATTTTGTGAACTCTTGAAAACGTAATTTTGACTTGATTCTTTGTTGGAAAGTAACATCTACTTCAACGTTGGAAAATTAAAACGTCCACATCGGTCTTGGCTTGCTTCCGGATCAACTTTGATGAGTAAAGTCAGTCTTTGTTCACCATCAGTAGTGAACACACTCTCTCGACGAACTGGAACTTGAATTGCTTAATTAGCATTCCTTGCAGCCTTGATGTCCTCATCAAGTGTCATGTTTCATGTTGTTGAAAGCTATATGGGTGTGGATTGGGCTTGTAGTATTATTTTCTTAAAATATATTTTGTTGAAAAAAAGAAAATAAAAGAGAAGGGAGAAGTGTATTGACATTTGATAAAAACAAATAAGAAGAGATTAGCGAAACAAAAGCGTTAGAGAAGTAAGTAATTAAGAGAAAGAAGAAGAAGAATTATTTTTTTGTGATTTTGAAGAAATTTTAAAAACAACGTAATTCAAAATGGAGAAAAATTCAATAATCAAAAATGGTAAGACATCGAGAATCCCTTATATGTTTCATTTACCTATTTGGATTTTAATTCGTAAAATAACTCAATTGAGAGTTTGACATCCCAAACAATCAATCAGAAAATAAAGATTTGAGAAACTTGTGAATTAAAATTTATTTGAGTAAATAAAATTCTTACGTGAAGAACTAGCAAAACTTATCTTATAAGAAATCCAAAAGCGACAATATACCATAAGCAATATTGCAGTAAAAGACTACTTATAAAATAATGCTATCAATATACGATATCGTGCAACAATTACATAAAAAGAGCTTGACTAAATTTATATAAAAGTTGACAACAAAATATATTGATTTGAAAGAGAAATAAGATGGAAGAAAAATTATTTACTCAAATGTATGAACATTACAAACCATTGGAGAATCAAAACCCAAATAAGTTCACTACACGTATAAGATCATCTCTAGTCTCACCCAAGAACTCTAGCCTAGCTTGCAATTCATCTCACAAAATTCTAACTAAGAAAACATGAGATGAAAAATACAAGAATAAGAGTAAAACAATACTACAATCTCAGCCCAAAAATTGGTCAAAGAAAAACCGTCCAAGCTTGCTGCAAAGACTTGGTTTTATAGGCTGTAATGTCCAGTGGCAATGGAGAGATTTCAGCCCACAAAATCAGCCTCAAATGATTGATTATTGGCTGGACCACACTCGACAATTAGCTGGGAATATGGGCAATGATTTCGGGCCAAGATTTGTGTGGTTGGAGTTGGCCCAAAGCTCACATCTGGGCTTATTTCACGCAAACTGGAGGAGGAGCTGGGCTGGAGTCACGGCCTGAAATGGAGCTGCAGCTGGAGTTGATTGCTTCACGTGGGATGGGCTGGAGTCACGGCCCGAAACTTGCGCTGGGCCAGCTGGAGGAGGAGCTGGGCTGGCAGCTGAAGGGAGTTTTGCGCGGGCTTGGATCACGCGGGCCTGACTGGCAGTTGGGGCTGGAGTTGCGCGCGCAGGGTTGAGCCACAGCTGGCGATACCTGCGGAAGAAAGGAGAGGAAAAGAAAGGAAAAAGAGAAAGACGAAAGGAAAATAAAATCAATCAAAATAAATAAAATATTAAATACTTTTAAAATAAAATATTATGAATTAAAATTATGGAAATACACATTTAAAACATAAATTATCTAATAAATTATATGAACAAAAATGTGTTTTTGTGCATTTATCAACATTCTACGTGTTTCTGTAGCATTTTACATGCATTTTGACTAATTGATTTTATATTAAAGAGCCTTACCATTTCACCACCTGTGATATTAGTAATTTCTTATTATGATATTAATTTTAAAGGCGTAAAAACATCAATTAATCTTCTTTTATTTAGCCAAAAAAAAATAAAAAATACTGATGACAAGTTTAGAATGCTACAAATGTTAAGTTCTTTGTATTTTTTTTTTTTATTAATTATGGTGTATAACATCAATAGTACCTCCAAGTATTTTTATTAAAAATTAGCTACATATTGATGATATAAGGATGGTTTTTCCAAATTAATTTGTGCTTCTCAAAAAAAAAAAAAAATTCTGTATTTTTGAGTGTTGACTAATATTTATCGGTCGAAAAGTCTTTTTTATTACCAAAACTGTTAGCGTTAGTGGAGTTTGTCATAAAAGGTTAATGGTTTGCTTAATAAACGACACTCATGTTCATGTCGTTTGAAAACCCAGCCGACATCAAAATCCCAACTCTTGCGCTCCCGAGTCTGGAAGATGAAACAGTTCACTCCAACGGAAAATCCCCCGAAAGAAGAAGAAGAAGAATAAGAAGAAGAAGAATAAGAAGAAGAGGAAGAGGGAAGGAAAAAGAAACTTCAACAGCCTCTGACAAAAAAAAAAAAAATAGAAAAAAAAAGGTATTCTTTTTTCACTTTCGATTTACTTATTCTTCTTCTCCTTCCACGCTATTTTTGAGCTTTTTGAAGATTGCCCACTTTTTTTCTTTTCATTTTTTTAATAGAAGAAACACAGCTTGTTCTTTTCTCCGCATTTGTTGATGAACAAATTTTGGTGAATTGTTTCCTTTTTAGATTTTAGGAATTGGGTTTTACTTCTCAGAGCTAGGAATCTTGTTTGGATGATTGGTTTTGATTTTTCACGATGAAAGGGTTTTTGGGTTTCTTGAGAAATTCTGGAAATTTCTTTGACATTTTCCTGCTTGTATGTATGCAAAAACAGAAAAAATAATAATCCAGATTTTAGTTCTTTTGAGGGGGGAAAAAAAAAGAGACTCTTTTAAAGAGTAGAAAAATAACTACATATAGTTGCTGTAAAATGTTGAAAATGATAGTTAACTTAAACAGGCATTATTCTTATCCTATCACTATTCAGGCTTTTGATGTTCTTTTTGTGCTTAAGTTTATCAACCGAAGCCGTGGGTTTCTCCACTCCAAGTTCTAGCTTGAGAGATCACGGGCGTTTACCAGCAGGTTGTTGTCCATCAGACTATTTGGATGATAATTCACATATTGGTATGGTGACACCATCCTTCTCCCAAATTGGGCTTCAGAGTGATCCTCCGAGCACCAACACGGAGAGGTTAACTCTAGACTCTCTTGTGGTTCAGTATCTAAAGCACCAGCATCGCCAGTGCCCTGCTCCCATAACCACACTTCCGCCACTCTCTCTCTCTTACACCCACACGTTTGTCCTGAACCAAGACGTAGTGTGGAAGCCCCAATAAATGTAACAGCCCCGCTTGGTACACGGGAGTTCATAAGTATTTATGGCAGAGTCCACGGAAATCGCAGAGATCGTTAGCTTGTGTACAGCAGATTCCGGCCATGGAGAACTTGTCGGGATGATACTGGTGCCCCTTTGAGATGCATTACTTTTCTTAGCGACTCCTCTCATATTGCAGCTGGAAGCCACTCCGGAGAGCTCAAAATTTTTCGACTCGAATGATAGCAGCATCTTGGAGAGTTGCACAAGCCATCAGTCTCCTCTTAAAATTGTACAGTCCTTTCAATCCAGTGAGACCCAGTTGGTGCTTTCTTCGAGCTCCCTGGATGTGAGGTTGTGGGATGCATCTGCCATCTCGGGCAGGCCCTGTATTCATTTGAAGGGTGTAAGTCTGCAAGATTTAGCAACTCCGGTGACGTTTTTGTAGCCCTATTAACAGAGATAGCTCGACGAGAAATTATCCTGTATGATATCCAGACTTGCCAATTGGAATCAAAACTATCAGATGCATCTGCAAGCTTTACAGGCCGGGGGAATTCATATTCCCACGTACACTTTAGTCCTTCAGATACGATGCTGCTCTGGAATGGGGTCTTGTGGGACAGGCGGGAGCCCAACCCGGTTCATCGCTTTGATCAGATTACGGATTACGGTGGCGGTGGCTTCCATCCTGCTGGAAATGAGGTGTGTGAAATTGCCTTGATCTCAATGTAATATAATTGTCTTGTAATCTTCTATAAATTTTCCCTTTTGGGCCTTTTGCAGTTTTGTTAATAACTACCTTTTGTATAGGTCATTATAAACTCCGAGGTTTGGGATCTTCCGAAGTTTAGACTCCTTTGAAGTGTGCCTTCACTCGACCAGACGACAATAACTTTCAACGCTCGTGGCGATGTAATCTACGCAATTCTTAGGAGAAATCATGAGGATGTAATGTCGGCATGTCACACCCGCCGTATGAAACATCCCCTCTTTTCTGCTTTCCGGACAGAAGATGCGGTTAACTACTCCGACATTTCCACAATCCCCCTTGATCGTAGTGTCCTCGATTTTGCAATGGAGCCTACTGATTCCTTTGTTGGGTTGATCACGATGGATGACCAAGACGAGATGTATGCTTCCGCTAGGGTCTATGAGATTGGTCGCCGAAGGCCAACCGATGACGATTCTGATTCGGACGATGCTGTAAGCGAGGATGAAGACGAGGACGATGACGATGACGACGATGATGCCGACATTGACCCTATACTTGGTCCGGATCTTGATGTGGATGGTGATAGTGACGTTGACGATATGAGCAATGATGACAGTATAACCGACCTGGATGACGACGCGCGACGACTGCGATGATGGGGATTTTAAGATGGATAAGATGGATTTTGATGTCAGAGGTGGAATACTGGATATTTTGACGGAGGGCGAAGATGATGATGGAGGTGATAGTCAGTTGGTGGAGTCATTTAGTAGTGATGATGAAGAGGATTTTGTGGGTAACGGCTTTGGTTATTGAGAAATTTGCCAAAAACTACGCTACTCATAAAAATAGTAGCTAGGGGGCAGACATCTCACTAGTTGGCCACATGACATAAATGTAATTATCGTTTAATTTACCATTGGGAGTTTGAGTTTTTCCCATGGTTTGTTTTGTTTTTTAGCATCCAAAAAGATAGAACCCAAGTTCCTTCATTTTATTATACACACATGATCTTTTGTTCTTTGTTCCAATCCAATGGTGTTTTCTGCTTCGGTTCAAACTTGTTTTGAGTCATTATTTTTAATTCAGATCTAGATAATTATAAAAAAAAAAAAAAAAAAAAAAATATCATAGATATAAAACTCCAAAATTGGTCAAATCAAACTAAACGTGTATTTATTGCAATTTTTGTTTGTAACGACAGAAGAACTATTGTACTTTATTTTTATTTTCTGAATAACTATGATAGAAATCAGAAGCACAAATTCAACCCTATGAAATTGAAAAACAGAACTCAAGCCTTCCGAGTCTGGTGCGAAGTTAGAGCTTTTAGCAAGACGAATACTATACTAAAAGCCATGGTTAGCACAAGAATGAAGATAAGACTCTTTTATTTTATCCAAAAAATTATGAAGAAGTTGTTTTTTCATTTCTCTGCTTCTAGTTACTTGAGAAATTCACTGAGGTGTTAAAAGAGTTAATTTGGGAGACTACCAAGGAGAAAAGAAAACAGGAAAAGAGAAATTTGATTTCTCTAGGTTTTCAAACATTAGAATTCCTACTCAAACTCCTTCATTTTCACCTATTACGCCAGCCCCAATGGGGTTGAGATATAATGAAACGCATAGCAAATATTCATATTAAACCTTAATTTTACATGAAGACACACATAAGATCTCCACAAACCACATCACATAAAGTCACCAAACAAATTAACTTAGTCACAGATCATCCAACACATTTCTGATTCTACTACATGAAAAAAAAAAAAAAAAACACTGTGAAACGAAGAAAACCCAAAAAGTGCTTCGGTGAAAAGCATAGTTAAGTACAACCTCAAATATTTATCAAAGAAAGGTAAAAGAAGTTCAACCTCGACTGTAAAAAGATTCCACATTTCATCTCCTCTTCCTCTCCGAACTCTATCCTTGATGAACCACTGCACAACAAGGCCAAATAAATAGTATCAAAATAGGGAGGAAAAAAGCTATAAAAACTAAAAATGTGGCTTTTTATTTTTTATTTTATTTTTCTATTTTACTACTATCAAAAAATGAAATATCCAGGGTAACATATATATTTTACCACAACTTGGCGTGTATATTTTTTTTCCTATGTGTATGAAAAAAAAAAAAAAAAAGTCAATGACCTTAAATAAAGCATGGTTAATAGTTCTCAATTCTTATAAATATACATAGACTAAACTTATATAAATGCACACACACACATATATATATACACATACATACATAATTTACTTAGTTTTCATTGTATAATTACCTTAATCTTGATACATGGACTCAATCTTCCTTCGAAGGCGATTCATATTCACTGCAATGATCACGAGAAGTCTGTCTTTTGCATTATCCATGAACCTGAAATAGAAATGCCTCCAAGACCTCTTAATCACCAAACTGCCGCAAACAGCCCAAAATCCCACGATGAATCCTAGTCCCGTGCACACATAGAACCAGAACTTGTCACGCTCGTCGTCGTCTTCATCGTTGATTGTTACTCTGTTACTTTCAGGTGGTGGTGAGGCTGAGCACTGGGTATGCAACGGAGGCCCACACAGTCTTGGATTACCCTCGTAAATTGATGCATCATCGAAGGTCCCGAATTGATTGGCCGATGGGATTGTGCCGGACAAGTCGTTATGAGACAAGTTCAGATGACTCAAGAAAGTCAGAGAAGACATGCTTGTAGGAATGGGACCCTCGATATGGTTGCAAGAGAGGTCAAGTGTTTCTAGTTGTCTCAGGTCTCCAATGTTCTTTGGTATGCTGCCGCTCAACTGGTTCATCGACAAATTCAAGGTACCCAAGTACGAAAGATTTGTTATTCCTGTTGGAATTTCCCCAGAGAGATTATTTCTTGAAAGATCAATCATGTATACTATCTGAAGTTGGTCAGTATCATATTCACTTTGTCTTCCCTTTCCATCCAACATCATCGAGATTGAAGAAGAAATTTTCACACCGTTGATAGCCAACTCGGTTTCTGAATGGGAATAGGAATTCAAATGTCGGAAGCCATCCATGTTTTCCAAGCAAGAAGGGATTGGCCCAGAGAAATTGTTGTGTGCGAGGTTCAACAAATGGAGACTAGTGAGCCCACACAATTCATCAGGAATGTTTCCTGTAAGCTTGTTGTTCCGTAGGCGTAGTTCGGCTATCGAGACAAGTTTCTTGTTAATCCATTTTGGTATGTTACCAAAAAATCTGTTCTCTCCAAGATCAAGTGCGTAGATTCGTGAGAAATCTTGTAGACACAAAGATAATTCTCCAGAAAGATCATTGTTACTCAATTGTAAGTGATTAAGCATAGGTAAGGAACACAATGATCTAGGAATTGTACCAGATAAGTTGTTCCTTGATAGATCTATCATCCTTAAACTTTTCATATTCCCCCAATGGCTAGGGATTTCTCCTGACAAGTGATTTTTTGATAAAATAAGAGTCTCCAAACCATTTAACCTATTTATAGATTGAGGAATGCTTCCATTCAAAAAGTTTTCAGAAAGATCTAGGAAAGATAAGACTGGCATTTTGTGGCCTAATTCTGAAGGTATTGGTCCAGAAAGAAAATTACTACGAAAGTTCATGTAGGTAAAAACGGACCAAAGTGGAACTGGGCCATCGAAAAGGTTGAAACTTAAATCAACCCAACCAAAAGATCTTGAGAATGAAATAGGAAGCGGCCCTTTTAATTTGTTATGAGAAAGATCAAACTCTTCAACAATTGGCAATTCCCAAAACCATTTAGGTAATGTGTCTGAGATGTCAGCATTGGAAAGGATTAACCACCAAAGATTTGTTTGAGTTCTGAGCCATACAGGAAATGTTGGACCGACTTTGCAATTACTGATTCTCAAACCAGATAAATTGAAAGGAGGGATCCAATCTTGAGATACACCGACAACTAGTGAATGTTTCGTAGATGATAAATCGAGTTCACCCAAATTTGTAAGATTCTGGAAATGAACTTCAGTTAGGACGCCTTCCCAAGAATTTTCTCGAAGAAGTAATCTCTGGAGCTTAGAGCAATTTCCTATACTTTCTGGGATGGTCCCATTCATGTTGTTCACCGAGAGGTCCAGATGTTCCAAGCTTGACAAATTCCCAAAGGACGGTGGAATTGAACCAGACAAAATATTGTGGGAAAGGTCGAGGGATTTCAAATGTTTGAGGCATCCTAGAGCATTAGGTAAACTTCCGGCAAGTTTGTTCCCTCTCAAGTGCAAAACCTCTAGACTCACGTTGCTGCATCTTGATAGAGCATTCACCAGTTCTTCTATTTCTCCATTTAACTGATTGTCCGGGAGATACAAACTTTGCAAGTTGCAAAGGGACCCCCGTCGAGCAGTTGCACTAGGACTAACGGGTCCTATAAGATCACACGAGGAAAGATCTATGTATTTGAGAGTGGTGATGTTAAACCACCATAGAAGAAATGAAGAAGAGCTGTTAAAGTAATTGCCAACAAGATCAAGAACGGAAAGTGAAGTAAAATTAATAGATGATGGGAGAGTCTGGTGAAAGCTATCAAGTTTGCAATAGGCCAAGTGAAGCTCTAATAGCGAAGGAAGCATATTAACAGCACCTCGTAGCCAATGACTTGATGCTTTGCTAAGATTAACGTCTCGCAGATTGAGATACTGCAAAGAAGAAAGGTTAGGAAGCCAATGCAAGTTTCCTACCCACAGATCATTGTAAGAAAGGTCAAGGTGGAGCAAGTTTGACAGATTGCCGAGAGTAGGAGGAACCATTCCGGAAAAGTTTGTGAATGACAGGTCCAGGTATCTCAAATTCCTCATCGAACCCACGAAAGGTGGGATGGAAATCCCTTGAAAATCATTATCGCTTACATCCAAGTAAGTCAAGTATTCCAGGTCAAGTAAAGAAGGACTTAACTTACCCTGCAAATACAGCACCTCGCATGACTGCCTTTTGTCGCCATCTTCTGGACGGTGCTCAACAAGTTGCAAATGCAGATCAAGCTTGGTGACATGGCCTGTTTGGTTGTTGCAGCTCACGCCAAACCAGTTGCAGCAGTTTTCGCCAGCGTCCCAAGAATAAAGACAATTCCCCGAGTCGTAGAGACCTTGTTTAAATATAAGAAGGGCATTCCTCTCTTTCTCACTGCAACCAACACTAGAATTTGGAGCAGCACTTGAATCGGACCATTTGGCTTCAATGGGAATACTTTCAGAGAATAAGATCAGAAGCAAAGCTACAACAAACATCATTGCAACACTCATCTTTCTGCTACCCATCTCAGAATAGCCCAGACACCAAGTTTCTCTCTCTCTCTCTCTTCTTTTCCTTTTTTTTTTTTTTTTTTTTTTTTGGTTTTTTTTTTTCTTTAGGTACTTATATCAATATATCTTGAAAGCCTAATCAGTTTTCAAATTTCTCACTAAACTGTATGTTTTATTTTATTTTATTTTTTTTAAATGATGTTTTTTTGTTTTTCCAATTAGAAATTACTAGTTGACTCAAGGTCACCTTCCGTATTAAGTGGTTTTGGAAAGTTATCTTTTGTTAAAATTTTCTTTAGGTTGATAATGCCTGTGGACCTGGAGTCAAACCATTAATGTCAATTAAGCTTCTAAAATAATATTAATTCCACTTTCCATAATCTTAGTCGATAAACCATTATCGCCTTTGTCTGCCTACTTTTTCTTAGTTTAATCAAAAGGCAAAGGCGTGTTGACTCGGACACATTGAAAACATCATGCTAGCCCATCAAGTTGGCACGGGTGACGATAATCAAAGGCTTGTGAATTGGAAGAAGTTGCTTGGGAAATTATTTCTTTAGGTTGACCGCCCGGCATGGTGGACCTAGATTCAACCATTTAATTGAGTTTATTGAAAATTTACTCTACTTTTTCCATACAAAGAATAAAATATGCACCACAATCGTATCAAGACTAGACTCAGCACTAACTTGTACACTGTGTGAAAAAGCAATTCTATTTTTAAGCACAAGCTCATTCTTCTAGTTTTAAGGAAAATTTTTTTATTTAAAAAATTGAAGTTTCTAAATAATAAATATCATATTCAAATTCGTACTTAGATAATATTTAAAAAGCCATAACGTCATGTGAGTTAAAGAGGTAAAACTCTAAGATCTTTTTCTAGTAAAATACACATATTAGTTTCGTAGTATTAAAGTCTTTAAAAACATGGTTATAAATATAGTTGATACAAAATACTTTAAGAAGTCTAAATGCGGAAATTAAATTTGTGGTGATAGCCCACACCCTTCCTTTATCACCTTTTCACAACTTCGTCGGTCTACAAAATATCTAAGTGGCGAGCTGTCTTCCTGTGTTACCTGCAGCACGAACACACACGCATGAGCTTTCGCTTAGCAAGTACAAACAATACCTCACAAAATCATATCATTACACGTAACAACAAGAATGTTCAAGAATGCATGTGATTTATGTGTATTCAATTATGCTCAATTCTATACATGTCTTGTCTATATAAGGTGTAATAACCAAATTTTTGAACAGACTCATGATTCCATATAGGAATTTAAGTTTGTACTATGTGTTTATGTAATGTTTCATGAAAATTATGAGTATCAATGTGAAATTCATAATTTTATCAGTAAATGTTTGAGTTCTCATTTAATTAACAATGAGACTCAATAAGCAGTTTGCTTAGTCAAGTATGTGACCTTTGAGCAAAAAGGGAAGAAAAATTTCATGATTTTATGTCGGTCAAAGTTTGACCGAGAAAAGTCAAAGTTGACCAGAAAAGTCAAAGGTTGACTAGAAGAGTCAAATGTATGACTATACTGTAAAATGGCAAGCAGTATGAGAAATATACTGTGAAAACCGTATTTACGGACAAGATAGCAAGAATAAGATTTAAAACAACTATAGAAAAATCAAGCACATTAATTAGGGTATCAAGGGCCAAATGGTTTCAAGTTATAAGAAAATTTTTATACAGTCCATTTTTACACAGATGAATTTTGGACTGCAGTTCAGTGTAAAAATACTGTTATTAGTAGATAGCAGTATTGAAAATATCTGTGTTAGCATAAAAATGGACTGCATATCAAGAGAAAGGCTAAACAAGGCCTTATGATGACATCACCTCACCTTGGATTTATGACATCATTTCTTGATTAAAGAAAATTGGAAAAAAATTTGTAGATGGCTCTAGAACCATGTGGCCGGCCACCTAAGGGGATTTTTGTGCAAATTCTTGTTTCTTCAAGGACTTTTTGACAATTTTGAGAAGTTCCAAATCACCTATAAATAGGTGACCCATTTGTTCAAAAAAATTGGAAAATCTAACCAAACCATGCCCAATTTTCTCTCCACTTCCTTCCTCTAAAACCGAACTCAAGAAAAAGAAAACCCAAGGAGGAAAAGGCTTAGGAGTGGTCGGATTTTCTTGTTAGAACATCAAGCCAAGGTTGGAAAATTTTGGAACCCATTGGCCTAGGAGAGGCCGGTTGTGGTGAGAGGAAAAGAAAGGAAGAAAAAATTTAAGTAGCGGACGGATTTTGAAGCAAGGGGTGGCTGAAAGTTTTGGAGGGTTTCCAAGCTTGGGAGGCCGGTTCAAGCACTAAGCAAGGGAGGGAAAAAGTTGAACCCAAACCTAGCCCTAACCTTTGGGTGAATTAAGGTAAACCTCACTTGGCCCTAAACTTTTTAAATTGAGCTTCAATTTGAAATTTAGGTGTATTTCAAGTTGAATTTGTAAGAGCATAAGCTCAATTTAATTTATTGCCCAAGTTTAGAAATTTAGGTTTTGTGCTTGATTAGGTTTAAGGGTGGTTTGATTTATGAGCTTTGCATGGTTATATAATTATGCTTGCTTGATTATTATGGTTTGCATGCTAGATGTTTGATAATGTTGTATGTCCCCAAATATGTTCAAGATTGTTGTAGAAGATGTATGCTAGGTTGCTAGATGTATGGAATGATTATGTGCAAACTCAAAACCTCATGCAAACCCTAGATGGTGCAAAATCACCAATAGGTTGCATGAATATGACTGAGCATGTGAATAATTGAACTTTACGTTAGAAAAGCACTGCATGTCTGGTATAGGCTCTCGGCTGCGGTCGATTGAGGTAGAGTGCGCGTATTAGGGCGTAAAATGAATGTAAGCATGAAAACTGCCAGTTCGGGTAAAACTGGCCAGTTTTCTGAAAAGTCGGATTTGAGGCCCTTAGAGGCCGAATTTGGGAAAACGTAAAACATGAAAGTTGTAGATAAGGGTTTTTCCTAGAGGGAAGTGCAGACTGTTTTCCAAAATGAGGCTCCAACGGCCTCGGCTTTTACAAAAATTCGAGCCTGACTGTGCTCAGACTTCATGCACGGCCAGGCATGTTCAACAGGGGAAACAAGTGGGTTAAAGTCCGAACTGGGTTTTGAATAAAACACAAAAGTTGTAGGGTTTTTTCGAGATCTAAAACTTTCGTGAAGAAAACTTTTCCAGATTCGACCTAGATTTTTAAATTTAATTGGATTTCAAAAACTTTACGGGAAACAGGAAATTCATGCACAGGATTTTCTAAAACAGTGCAGGAAAAGGACATTCCTGCACATACACTGATAAATTGGCAATGAGAAACTGTTCCTAAGGCAGTTTCCAACACTTAACAATTTTTACAAACCCTACTCTAAAAGTTACAATTTTTGATAAATTAAACAATGATTTTTAGTATTTAAAGAACATAGACAAAGAATACTAAATTTTTCCAAAACAAGAAAAGTAAGTATTGGTCTACAAGAGGTCTTAATAATTTGGTAACGATATGAAGACCAACAGTAACTGGGTAGGATACCCAAGTTACTGGATTGGACCCGAAGCTCAAGGTTACCTATAGTAACCCAGTAGAATTTAAGAAATTGGGCTTTAGCAACCCATTAAGTTAAACCCAAGATTAAGAAGAGTAACCTAATACTATTCATGTATGTTGGGCTTAGTACCCAGGGTTACTCTAAGTAACCTAACAAGTTATGATTTAAGTATGATATGCCATAAACCCTATGGTTACTTGTAGTAACCAATCAAGTTATCATGAGTATGTATGGGGACATATAACTAAGTTTATGTGTGGATATTGGTTAAGGTTACCAATATTTTATGGTTATAAAATCCTTACCCTGTGTCTTTTGTAATAGCAGAAAGAGGCATGTTATTGCAACCAGATTTAGAACAACTCAGCAAAGGACATAGTATACGAGGTAAGTACAAATCTCACCTACAGTATGGAAAATAGTAAACTATTTTTAAGTATGATTTATTCACATGTATACCATGATGTGCCATGTTTTGAAATGATGCCAGGTTTTAATATAAAGCTATGCTTTATTAATATATCACAAGTAATTAGATGTTAGTGATCTTTATGTCATACTATATTTATCTATCATGTGCATTATGACTATTAAGATCACATGTAAAGGTTCTTAGTCTTGAAAAAAAAATAACAAGGCCAAGACTAAATCAAGACAAGTAAGGTGTCGTACCAACCTCCTGTTGATACGGGAGGATCATGTATGTTCAAGAAAAATTCTCAGACCTTCTGTTCATGCGGAAGGGTTATGTTTCAAGATTCCCAGAATTGTTAAGGGTCTTGCATACCCTAACTTTCTGTGGATTGCGCGCATTTGGTACGTACACTAGGGGCCCACATGTTAAGCAAGATAATAAGTTTAAGTTTATAATTGATCATAAAAGATTCTTAATTGAACATAAATAGTTCATGCATAAGTTGCACCATACTTGTTACGTTTTGTGAGATTATGTTTGTATTTGCTGGGTGGAAGCTCATCAGTATATTTCATACTGTAGGTAAAAAGCCTGCAGCTTAATTGGTGGGTCATGCAGACGATGCGGCGGCGAGTGAAGGGCGGTGTGGGATACCACTACGCAAATTTTTCCGCAAGTTCTTTTGAACAAATATATATGTATATATATGTATTAGAATAAATTGTGTTACACTGTACATCTAAAGTATGATGACTCAAGTTAAAGGTAAGGATTTGTATGACTGCTTATTATAATAAATAAGTAATATGTGTGTATAGAAAGCTTACTTATATTGACTAGTCTATTTATATATGTTTTTTTTTTTAAAATATTCTGAAATTTTCAAGTAAGTTTAGTTTAAGTATGTATGGTAACGGCCCTACATAGGTTGGGGCGTTACATAAGGGCCCATATGTCATACCCATATGTGCGTAACCAATGGGAAGTTGGGGGAGCGATCCTCAAACCACTTCCAAGGTCATAACTCATAACTTTCGTTTTTATCATATATTCTCACTAATTGGAGGTTGGTACGACACTTATTCCTATATTTTGTTAGCCTCATTTTTATTAATTATGACAATGTGAAGATTTACATATCACTATGCATCTATCATTATGGTATAAATATCTGTGAGGCATGTCGATCATTTCAGTGCGAAAGAAATTATGCATGTAAAATGCTTAATCAAAGCAATACATGTAGTTCGTATACCCATCATATCGTTAAGGCAAATCATAGCAAACGTACAGTATCAACAAAGAAAAATATTTTATTCCATACTGTAGGTGAAATTTGAACTTACTTGTCATATGTACTTAAATTTTCGGAGTTGTACCTCCTATTATGTAAGTTTGAAAATTTGTCCTGATTAAACAATATCTCATTATTAGATAGAATCATAGTTATATTACTTTATTCATTTATTTATTTATTTATTTTATAAATTCAAGTAACTTACTTACATCATAATTAACCTTAATAATTAATTCAAATTAATTATTAAGTGAAATAAATTTATACTAATTATTATTTAATTAATTTAATTTTCACTTAATTTAATTTTAATTAATTAATTAATATATAATTAATTATTACTTTTTTAATTGAGTAATTATAATTAAATTACATAATTTCAATTGACTAATTAATCATTATATCGTTAATAATTTAATTATGTTACTTAAATATTCTTTCTCGTATAATAATTATCAATTATTAATTCTCATATTAATAATTAATAATTAGATTATCTAATAATTAATGTTTGATTAATCTCTAATTAATCATCCATAGTTATATTACCAATTAAATCAATGATTAATGATCAATTAATCTCTAATTAATCATGTAGTATAATTATGTTGTTACTCAACAAAATAATCTTACTTACACAACTAATTATTACTTACTAACTTTTATAATTAATTAATTAATTAATTACTTTATTAATTATCAATTAACTTTCTTAACATAATTATAGTTTGGTATATATATATTAGTTTATTATTTATGTATGGGCGTGTACTGATGGCTATGGTTAGCCTTTGTGGCTGTCCTGAGGACCCAATGGGCAAGAGTTGGCCCAGGGCCCGTGAGACTTAGACACTTGGTCAGATTACACATGTGGGTGGCGGTTACTAGCACCCTTTATCCTGTTGGGGCATGTGGCGAAGTCTAAGGGGATCAAGACAAGTTAGACGGAAAAGTGGCGTGCTTCAGGACAAGACAACAGGTCTGGCGGTTGAGAATTGGCTAGGCTTACCTAGGTGGCCGTGTTGGGTTGGTCCAGCACCTCTAGGCGGTTATTAGTAGTTATGATTGTTGTAAACTGCCTTGCATGGCTTTGTATAGCTTTATATTCACGTTGTCTATATAGACATGTGGATGTCATGATCCTGCAATTGTGTAAACACACTTTGTCCCCTTTATTGAGTGTAATAATAAAGGTTGGGAGGAGATTTCCCGTATGATTATGCCTTGCGTTTGTGTATGTTGTGGGTTTACTGTTATTCCTTATTGTCATGACTTTGTGTGTGCCTAGTGTGGTTCGGATTGGCTGACTAAGGGTGATTCCTTAGGCCATCACAGGGAGAAAAATCAAACTTGGTGACTGTCCCTGTGAGACTAGGAGTCACCTAAGTGTATACCTTCCATCTAGTATTGGGCTTGTAAGGCCCGATCATATTAGTTATGATCATTTAGTTGGGCTAAGGTAGTCTCTTGGTATATGCCCAGTAATCCTCTAGTGTACTTTATCTTAGTCCATTTAAACACTTGTGATTCAACTTTATAAAGTTAGGGTCTTTCACAATATTTGATCATACACTGAATACCAACTTATTTCATAACTAAATATGTCCATATGTTATGACTTACCTTTATGTGACATTTTAATGTTTAATTATTTTGTTGGTGTACGATTTTACCTTTTAAGATTTATTTAAATTCGAGTATAATCCTGTTTTAGACACTTGATAACTCGTTGGAAAGCTTAAAGTATCTAGTTTCTGTCTTTATAATTTGTTTTCCAAGATTTTAAGCATTTCAAACATTAATGTGGGCATTTTCTTAAGTGTCTTATGGTGAAATCTCAGTTTATCAAATTATAATACAATATTATGTGACTTATTAAAATTTATGTACATATCCGTTTTAAACGCATGATATCTCAATTTGAAGCTTGAGATGTCTACTATATAGCCATAAAGTTCTTTCCTTTAGTGTTTGAGTGTTTTATATCATAAACTTAGGTTATGTTACAGTTAGTCCCACATATGTACCGCAAGTCTAGATGATAAATTTAGAAAAATCATAACAATTCACTTACAATTCCAAATAAGGCAAAAGATATGTCAATGGAAAGCTTTTGGTGTCTAGTTCATACAAGAACAAGTTTGTGCAAAATTATGGTTTACTACCCCAAAATATACAAAACCACTGGCTAGTACAGGGTTAAAGCAAAAACTTTCAGTTCGTAGTCCAAAATTGTAAAATTCACCAAAAACTACACATTTATCCGGTTAAGGCGCATGATATCTTGTTGGAAAGATCAAAGAATCTAGTTTTCATCTATAACTTATAATCCAAAATTTTGAGACTAAAGGGTTAGGAGTACGTAAAACCCGTGGCTAGATTGTACCCCAAAGGTTCCTTTTCTATCTAGTTTTGTATCATAACTTCAAATGCACATAACTTTAGACATACAAAAGCAAACCAAGTGATTTCGAAGCCTTAAATGAAGCTTAGCATCTATAGAATCTTATCATATAATTTATTTTTCATACCAAAGTTTCTAATGCATGCCATATCACCATAATAACCACAAGCTCCAACAAAGTTCGTAGATCTCATCGAAATGCTCCGTGGATCCTTTAAGATCTCAGACCCCCAAAGTTCTTCTCAAAAACTTTAGACATACAAAAGCAAACCAAGTGATTTCGAAGCCTTAAATGAAGCTTAGCATCTATAGAATCTTATCATATAATTTATTTTTCATACCAAAGTTTCTAATGCATGCCATATTACCATAATAACCACAAGCTCCAATAAAGTTCGTAGATCTTATCGAAATGCTCCGTGGATCCTTTAAGATCTCAGACCCCCAAAGTTCTTCTCAAAACCTTTTCCTAGGTAAGAAGAAGTTTAACATTAAGATTCTAACTAAACATTATGCTTTAGTTCTCCAAAATTGACTAAAACACGAATAATACCAGTAGGTCACCTCTAGTAATACGTCCTCTAACTCCGCTTCAGACTTCTTCGAACTAAGTAACTGGGTTGCTTGAAGCTTGAAAATGGAGGGAGGATGGTGCTAGAGGGGTGTTAGGAGATGGAGAATAGTGTTGGTGGTGGCTAGAGAAGATAGGGTTTTTGAGCTTAGCTTGCGTGAGAATAACATGAGATGTTGGGGGCTTGTTTTTAGTCAACATTTGCTTTAAAGAAGCTGTATTTTGAGGAGTAAAAATGGAAAAATTTTCACTGATTCTCCCCGTGCATTGTCACCACTTAAGGGAAGGAGTTGCGTTGAAAATTTTGTTCAACAAAGTTGAGACAAGGGGTCACTTTCACTTGTCTTTTCTTTGTGTCATATTGCCAAACCAAGCCATATCATCTCTTATCTGAGATTGCATGCATGCACCACCTTTTTTTTTTTTTTCCTCTCATTTGTTCAAATTTCTTCTTGCTTTTTGACCACAAAATCTGGATTCCCTTTGGTTTTTCTCACTTTTATTTTGTTTTTCTTTCTTCCAATTTTTCCACCATTGATCACAAGTTGTCATCCTTATTCTCATCCATTGGATCTTCCATCACACCAATCCTTACCTTAAGCTCTCATTGGTCACTTATCATCCAAAGCTTGGCAATTGATTTGCCTAGGATCCTTTAACATAAAATCTACACCATCGATTTCAAACTTAAGATAATTCTTGATCAACCTTCCACCTTTGGATTTTCTAAGAATAAATCCTAAATATTCATCTTCTAGCTATTTGACACATTAATTTTCCCAATCATACTCTCAAAACTTAAATATTGATATGATCAAAATAAATACTAAGATCATTAAATTGACCTAATAATAAAAATCGGGGTTTTTCCCAAAAATTAACATTTATCCCTTTACTACGACATAATAAATTTTTTGTATAAAATTATATGTCGTTCAACTCATCTTCTATGTATATAAATTTCTCATTTAAATAGAGAAACTCAACATTGTTAGATCATCGACATCATTATACTGATGATACATATACAATCATTCATGATCTTAAAATTTGATATTCATCAAAATAATTCATTAGAAGTATATTAATGAGGGAAATCCATAATAATAATTTATGAATCAAGTTAATGAATTTCTAGGGTGTCACATAAAAAGTAATAACAAACATCCCGTATTAAGAATCTGTTCTACCTACACCAGATGCAGTGCCTGATTTGATACGGTTTGCAAATAATATCAAGTTCATTTTTCTTGTTTTATGATAGCCTTTTTGTAATCAAATGCGTTAGTAGACGTCCAATTGTAGAATTATTGTCGTTGTTTTTGGAAGTAAAATTCTACGCATACAAATATGAAAGCAACAAGCGAGACAAGAAGCCGTCTTGTCTAGAAGATTAAGCATAACTGTGTTCGTATCTTTAGAACATATAACATCCCTTTCAATAGAAGAAATTTCACATTCCACTACCAATTTTTTGTTAGCTAAAAGCCTAGATTTTGTTCTGACGACATTCTGCGACTAAAATATTCCAGTCGCGTACTTTTTCATAGTTTAATCAAAAGGCAGAGGTATCGACTCGGAGATATTGGAAAAATCATGCTAGCCCATCATGTTGGCACGGGTAATGATAACAGAAGACGTGTGAACAGTGACAAAATCAGGATTTATTTGTAAAGGGTTCAAAATTTTTTTTTTTTTTTCAGTCAAGCCACGAAGCTCGCTAATGTTTATGAATTTAATAAACATGTTTTAGTTCTTAAAATCTAAATTGTTTGCCTAATAAAATATAAGTGGTAATATTTACACACACAATATTGAGAAATATCCCCACCTAATAAATATTTCTTAACATAAACATAATAAATCTATCCTTTTAAATATGCTTTTTATATAATACCACATTTAACTCTCTTACACACCCACTTTTATTTTACTTACAAATCTAAATAAGAAAAAACAATATATATTTTCATTCTCAAAAAGAAAACATAAAGCCATTTCAAAAAAAAAAAAACATAAAGTATCTCTTAAAAAAAAAAAGGAGAGCAAATAGTAAAGAAGAAAAACTCTAATAATGTCTAAATCAAAAATCAAATAATGTCATACTGTATTTAAAAAAAAATACTTAAATATAGAATCATTTAAACGAATATAGCAAGAAAAAAAAATCAATAAAAAGAAAAATTATAAAAAAATCACATAAAATCATTTTCAAATACTAAAAGAGAAGGGAAAAAAACACAAAATATTAATTAATTAAAAAAATTTAAATACATATTCCAATAGTTGTTGACTTTTCAAGAGACATCTTTTTTTTTTTTTTAAATTTTTATTTCACTTGAATGCTCCATTGAAATTTTTTCATGTAGTTATAAAAATTTCTTAAGAAAAGAAATTAATGAAGAACAATTTAGAGTTTAGAACAATTTCTTAAGATTTTTTTTTTGTTTCTTTAAATATTATTTCTATTTATGCTTAATGTGGTGTATTTGTTTTTAATTATTTGATAAAAAAATATTTTCATTTATAGCTATGTGGGTTTAACGACTCATGCTTTCCTTTGGTATAATATTGTCCGCTTTGAACCTCGTTCCCCCACTGTTTTGCTCTTGGGTTCACCCAAAAAGGCCTCATATCATTAGTAGGTGGTCTCTTTACTTATGAACCATCACATTTACCTATTCCCAAGCGATATGGGACTGCACAGCTTACCATTTTCTTTGTAGGGACTGATAACTATCACAATCACCCATTCTTTTGGGGCCCAACATCTTCGTTGGCCACACTTCCGATTGGGTATAGGTTGTGATACAATATTGATAAATATCCCTACAAAGTTAATAATGATTTTTAATGTATTTTTACTCTACAAGAAAATTACCTTAAAATCATTAATAATGCTCATACCCCAATGTGACAGTCATCAGTCCCTACAAAGAAAATGGTAAGCTGTACAGTTTCATATCACTTGTAAATGGATAAATATGATAGTTCATAAGTAAAAAAACTACCTCCTAATGGTATGAAGCATTTTGGGACAAACCCAAGAGCAAAATCGTGCGGGCATGAGACTTAAAGCGGATAATATCGTACCAAAGGACCTAGATTCAACTATTTAAATTGAGTTTATTGTAAATTTACACTACCTTTTCCACACAAAGAATAAATATATGCACCACAATCATATCAACACTAGACTCAGCACTAACTTCTACAATGTGTGAAAAAATAATTCTTTGTTAGTTGCAAGCCTAGATTTTGTTCCGACGATATTCTGCGACTAAAATATTTCAGTCGCAGAGTGTTTGCGACCAAAATTTTTTTTAGTCACAGAATATTTTGGTGAGGCCCAAAACCGCTAGGCATTGCCATTTGTTTGTGAAGTTGTGGTGACTAGGCAAGCAGGGTGGAGCCAATAATGATTAAGTAGGGGCGGACCTAGTGAATTTTTTATTTTAAAAAATTTTATTTTATTTTATTTTTTTCACTTTATCAGCACTAAAAATTGATAATTTATGTATAAATTCCTTTAAAAACTTAATTTTTTAGTATATTCCCTCACTAAAATAATAAGCTAACTTTGTCTTCGTCCTAAGGAAGTAGGTTGCCATTCCCAATGAAGACACCAGTATATTGAGACTCCAGGCTTGGATGCAATTAGAGTGCTTGAATCCAATTAGAGTGCAAAGCCTTCGTAATGTGATTATAGAATTCATTTGTCTTATTCAAAGCCTAATTTTATTTTATTTTATTCTTTTAATTTTCGAACGAGCCAACCATTCAAAAAGACAAGATAATTAATACTGTTTGTGAAAACTTGGTGGAGCTTTTTCCCCGTATTAACATTATTTTATCAAAGATAAGAGTGGAGTGATTTTAGGTACTAATCAATACTGTTGATTGTCTGATTTTGTTGACAATGGACGACTTATATTGAATACTACAATTTTTGTTACTAGAGAGCATTTAAGGTGTTCCTGCAAAAATTATTATTCACGAAAATGAACAATTATAGACCAGGAAATGTTTAAAATCGAGATTATTTCTTTGTTCTTAGGTGATTGGCTAATTAAATTTTAACTAGTTTTTAAAAAGTCAAATAACTTTAATCAAAATTTAAACTCAAACCGGTCAACTAAATAGAAATTTATGCTTTGTTTGATATGATAGAAAATAGAAAGGAAGGAAGGGAGTGGATTGAAAATTGAATGGAAAGCAAAAATGTGTTTGTTTGGTAGGAAGGAAAGGAAAATATGGTGGGAAAAAAATCTAGTGGAGTACACCAAATTTCATCTCTCCAACATTGGGTGGAGAACAAAAATCTACTTGATGAATAAAATTACAGTTTTCTTTATTTTTAAATTAAAATAATACAAATAAGTGACTATAATAATATTTGTACAACTTTTTATTTTCTTTCATTTTTTTTATTAAACAACCTGAAGGAAAATTAAAATCTTTTCGCTCCCTCTTATTCTTATTATTATTATTTTTTTCAGTTTCATTTTCCTTTCCCTCTTGTTTTCTTTCCTTCCTACCAAACATAGGCTTAGTGTCTTAAACCTCTGCCTTGATCTGCATGTATGATAATTGTCTTGTAATCTTCTATAAATTTTCCTTTTGGACCTTCTACAGTTTTAGTAATAACTATATCTTTTGAACAAGTCATTATAAACTCTGAGGTTTGGGATCTCCGGAAGTTTAGACTCCTTCAAAGTGTACCTTCACTCGATCAGATGACAATAACTCTTAATGGTCGTGGTGATGTAATCTAGATTAACAAAAAAAAAAATCATAATGCAAAATATAAAACCTAATTAAATTGAGTAAAGAAAAACTTATTAAATAACTGCAAAATTGGTCAAATTACACCCAACATGTATCTATTGTAATTTTTGAATTTAACGACAAAAGAATTGTTTTATTTTTATTTTATATTCTGAATCAAGGAGCCGGATGCTCTGTCTCCTTTTCCTATCTCTTCTCGGCACTGCTGGTTTGCAATTTTTTTCCGGTTCTGGGAAAATTCGAGAAAATTTCTTAAACAAGTGTTAAAGAAAATCACCATTTAAAATAAAAATAAATCAACTCAACAAAAGCAGAAGGTTCTAATTTAAAATATGTCTGAACTTCGTATATTAACTACTTGAAAAAGAAAGATAGATATACTGGATTTACATACAACCTGATTATTTTAAAAGGTACAGAGTTTACATAAAAACAAACAAGTTTTTTTTTTTTTTTTTGGAAGTAAAAACAAACAAGTTTCAGGATTGAGGTTCTTTTTCACTTTTAGCTCACTTTACGCAATTTATCTCAGAATTTAACTAATTGGTAATAAAGGAAATTAGAGAAGGGAAAAAAATAATAGCGAGGAAAATGTTATCCACATACCAAAAATAAGTCCCTCTTCTTGTTAATACTAGTTGGAATTAGGTGATTCCCACGTGTAAAGCACATATATATTCAATTTGTTGAATATTATTTTTCATAAGCATAAATGTAAAATTTTCCATTGATATATATAGATATTTGAATTTATTATTATTTTTATTATTTTAGTGTAAATATTTTATCAACTAATAAGAAAATATATTTTAACTTGTTAGTGTTTTGATTTTTGATTTTTATTTTTTTAAAATTTGATCAATAAACAAATTTTTGCATACCTCTTGGGGCTAATTATTGTATTGAACCATATAATCTTTAAAAGTAAGTAAGTAAAGAAATGTACTGAAATAAAGTAAAATAAGAGAAAAGTAAATACACGGTCGTTAGACTTTTAAAAATAAGAAAAGAGGTCAAATAACTTATATTTAAAATGAACGTACATTAAATTGAAAAAGGATTTCCATATGATATTATATACAGAAAGATGCTTAAATAGGAATTCAATTGAAATATAAAATTGGTAAGCACAAATCAAGTTAGGGATGCATATGAGAAGGATTTTTTTTTTTTTTTTTTTTCAAGTAAGAGCACATTTGAAAAAAAAAAAAAAAGATTATCATTTTCAAAAAAAAAAAATTTATTAAAAAGCGCATTTGAAAATGTAATATTATAAACATAAGTTTGGAAAAAAAAAATCATCAAATGATTAACTACTTAAGGCTATGCATGAGATTAATATAATTCATTAAGTGAAGTTCGTTATTTAAAAAAAAAAAAAGCAGCTATATTGACACAATAGCCTATCACAATAAAAATTAAAGTAAATACATCTTTAGAAATATATTTTTATAAGCACAAATTAGATTAAGAAACTAATGCTTCGTTTGGTTTGCCGGTTGGAGATGAGATTTTAAGTTGGAGTTGGTTGACTTTTCTATAACTAGTTATAACTTTTGTTGACTTTTCAGGGGAAAAAAAAACTGAGATGAAAAAAGTACAGTTTAGTTGAAGATGAGTTGAGATGCCAAATGAAGCATAAATCTATTGAAAAATGAAATTTATGAAAATAAAAAAAGGTAAGAGAATAGGGGAAAAAAACTTAGGAAAAGTTGATGAAGAAAAGAAAGAACAACAACAATAAGTAAAAGAGAAGAAATTAGCAATAAAACAAGGAAAAAAAAAAAAAAAAAAACAACAACAACAACATCATAAAAAGACAAAATAACTTAACAAAATTTTTGAATAATAGTACTTTTAGGGAACTCTCATTTTCAAGATTGTTATAGATATAATAGGCAACTAAATAATTCTCGAGTAGAGGCTTGGTATTTGATACAGCGACTAGTAGGTGCCATTATAGATGGGATGACTAATCTATTCTAATGTTAACCTTCCCTCGCTTTATTTATTTATTTATTTCTTTCTTGAATACAACAATATCAAGATCATATCAGTATACTTTGCATGGAACTTTTTTCCACTAATATCATTTAATCATAGACAAGAATAGAATAATGTTGTAGTGTTGTGGTGCTGATTACTACCATTGACAAGAACAAGTTATTTTAATGATAACCAAAATTGATTTGACAACGTGTCAAACTAAAAAATTGAACAACAATCTTTCGAGGGGAAAAAAAAAATCAATCAACATTGTTATTGTTATCTTTGCATTTCAATGAAGCCAATTATTCATGGGGTAAATCAAATCAACATCATTGTTATGCAAACACACAAGATATAGCTTTTCAAACACATCTAAAGTCAAGATTTACTGTCTCCATTTTTATGTTTCATATGTTATACCTCACTTCTTATTTACCACATCGTTTAAATTCCTTTACTTGATCATATAAATAGAAGATAAATGCTAAAATTACTTAAGCAATGTATTGAGGTGTTAAAAATTAAGCTGAGGGAATGCCAAGGAGACAAGAAAACAGGAAAAGGAGATTGGACTTGTCTAGGTTTCGAATCTTACAATTCTTACTCAAACTCCTTCCCTTCCACCTATTGAGCCGGCCCAAACGGAATTAAGAAATGAAGAAACGCATAGCAAATTGTCACATTAAACCTTAATTTTTCATGACGACACACACGAGATCTCCATAAACCACACTACATAAAATCATCTTCCACATTAACTCAATCACAAATCATCTAACACATGCCTGATCCTACTTCATGAAAAAGACAGAGAGAGAGAGAGAGAGAGAGAGAGAGAGAGAGAGAGAGACATTGAAACCAAGAAAACCTAGGAAGTACTTGGGTGAAAAGCATAGCCAAGTACAACCTCAAATATTTATCAAAGAAAGGTAAAAGAAGTTGGATCTCAACTGTAAAAGATTCTACATTTCATCTCCTCTTCCTCTCAACACTCTGTTGTTGATGAACCACTGCATAACAAGACCAAATAAATAGCATCAAAATAGAGAGGAAAAAGACCATTAAAAACTAAGATGTGGCTTTTTATTTTTTATTTTACTATTTTCAAACTAGGAAACGCCCAGGGTAATATATATGTTTTATAACAACTTAGTTGTAATTTTTTTTTTATGTGTATAAAAATATAAAAGTCAATCTCCTTAGACAAAGCATGGTTAATATTTCTATAATAAATTTTGACTTTTTAATTTCTTATGAACACATAAACTAAGTTTCTACAAATGCATTCATATATACATATATAATTTACTTTGTTTCCATTGTATAATTACCTTAATTTAGAACTTGGAAGTCTAGGATATAGAGAATGGTTTGGCATTTAGCACTCTTGCTTTTTTGCTTGTGTCAATATGAGGGACTTAAAATATGATTTTGACTGTAATTCTAGACTATAGTATAAAGCTTTCCTTTTGATCTTAAGTTATTATGAATGAATTTAGACCTATCATGTTTTGCTTTTGATCTCTTTTTCCCCTGTTTCTGTGGTACACGATAGCTATAGTTTCTAATCCTAAGATGATTTGGCTACTTTATGTATGTGTATATAATGATTTTCACTTTTGTTATGCAACCTTGTGTCTCGTTTATCAGCCTTATGCTTGGACTTTTGTTTTCATCCTCATCCCGGTTTGTTGAGGGGGTTTAGTTATGAGAATGTGAATTTAGTGGATTATTTACGTTCAGGACTTTGTTTCCTAAATTGTTTCTCTCTTTTTGTTCAGGAGAATGATGATTTTTTTGAATTGATTTCTTCAACATATCTATCAGAAACAAGATACCCTGTCCCGGTCCAGGCAGCCGTTGCTAGGCTTCTTAGCTGTTCAGTAACATGGCTTGTAAGATTTCGTTCTATCTTTCTTTTCTTTTTCCCCTTGGCCTAATCATGCTGTTTCTTTAGTATTTTTGGAAGCTGATTGCTTATGAAATGTGACACAGTTTCCTCGCGTGCTTGGCGAAGCGTAATGAACAATATAAAAGATAGAGTGATGGATGAGTACTAGTCAGAAAGATTCTGGCCACTTAACGGAAAATAAGAATGCTTCTAGTGCTATCGGCATAAGAAGTAGAGATGAAAGTCGGAGTAAGGCTAGGCAGGTTTTGGAAGCTACTCACTTTGATGACTCAAGAATTACAGATGAAGAATCTTTAGATGATCAAACCATAGACAAGGATCAGGATAAAAACATGTGTCATCAAACATTTGGAGAAGACAACTGGGTTGATGGTGAAGAACCACCTGATGACGGTGATGATGATGACAGATGGCATACTCATGATTTACGGGAGGGAAAGACAAGGTTTTTGGATTTTGATGAAAATGGGAGAGAAGACTCCGCAAGGCGTAAACTTAGCCGTGTAAGATCTAGAGGGAAGGGAAGGGCTAATGAAGGGCCTATTGAGAATGAACAAGTGTTGACGTCACCGGAAACAGGTAGCTGAATGGGACAAGGGTGGAGTACAAGAGACAGAAGTTCATCCAAGAGTTCTGATGTGAAAAAAGTATCAGATGCTAAAAAGTAATTGGGCAAAAATACTCCTGATCTTTACCCATGGGAAAGAGGGGATAATGATGACGCATTCCAAGAGTGTAGAGTTGGAACTAAAGACATCTCTGATTTGGTAAAAAAGGCTGTTAGAGCTGCTGAAGCTGAAGCTAGAGCAGCCAATGCACCTGAGGAAGCCATTGAAGCAGCTGGTGATGCTGCTGCTGAAGTTGTCAAAAGTGCAGCTTTGGAGGTTTGCAGAATCTCTCTCTCTCTCTCTCATATTAAACTCGTCTAGTTCTTTAACTTTCTGTTGCTTGCTATCAATGTTTGCAGGAATTTAAGACCACGAACAATGAAGAAGCTGCAGTTTTGGCTGCCTCTAGAGCAGCCGCTACTGTTATTGACGCTGCCAATGCAACAGAAGTTTCAAGGTAAGTAATTTCACATTTTACTTATGATGTATGTAGTTGACAGACCAGTTTGTAACACCCAATTGGTGGGTTACAGGAGTGCGACAAGTGCTGAAACTGATCTTGGGAAACCAAATGGGTCAGAGACAAAAAAAGAAACCGCAACAGAGACCAATGTGGATGTTGAAGAATATTTCATTCCTGATGCTGAATCCCTCGCAAAGTTGAGAGAAAAATGTTGTATTCAGTGCCTTGAAAGTCTTGGGGAATATGTTGAAGTACTTGGACCCGTGCTGCATGAAAAGGGGGCAGATTTTTGTCTAGAATTATTGCAAAGGAATTCAAAAACTACAAAGCCGTTGGAGGTTGCAATGCTCCTGCCTGACATAATGAAGCTCATTTGTGCCCTGGCTGCCCACCGGAAATTTGCAGCATTATTTGTGGGTAGAGGTGGCATGCAGAAACTACTTGCTGTCCCCAGAGTAGCTCAAACCTTCTTTGGTCTTTCTTCTTGCTTATTTACTATCAGTTCTCTCCAGGTAATGGCAGTATTTGTTATAGTTTACTCCTACAATGTTAGATTCTGTTCTCGGTATGATAACCTTCATTCTGTTCATTTGCCTCTCAGTAGCGTTTGTTTATTTTTTTTAGAGGATTATGGAACGTGTATGTGCTCTGCCATCGGATATCGTGTCCCAGTTGGTTGAATTAGCTCCTCATCTTCTTGAGTGTCCACAGGATCAAGCCAGAAAAAATGCGGCCTTATTTTTTTCTGCTGCTTCTGTTTTCAGAGCTGTCCTTGATGCTTTTGATTCTCAAGATGGCTTACAGAAATTACTGGGCCTTTTAAATGATGCTGCATCTTTAAGATCAGGGGTAAACTCGGGTGCATTAGGATTGTCTGGTGCAGGATCACTTCGTAATGAGCAGTCACCTGCCGAAGTTCTGACATCATCAGAAAAGCAGATAGCTTATCATACCTATGTAGCTCTGCGGCAGTATTTCAGGGCTCATCTTCTTTTAGTTGTAGATTCTATTCGTCCAAATAAAAGCAATCGAAGTGCTGCTCGGAATATTCCAAGTGTAAGGGCTGCTTATAAGCCACTTGACATCAGTAATGAGGCTATGGATGTGGTATTTTTGCAACTTCAGAAGGACCGCAAGTTGGGTCCTGCATTTGTAAGAACTCGATGGCCTGCAGTTGAAAAGCTCTTAGGCTTTAATGGCCATATTACGATCCTGGAACTATGCCAGGTATTATTTGTTAGATTCCAAGTCTGCCACATATTTAGGCATTTCTTTTAACTTGCGCATCTTTGCTACATATTTAGGCATTTCTTTTAATTTTCGCATCTCCTCTTGTCACATTGTATTTTTATTTATGCAGGCCCCACCTGTTGAGCGCTATTTGCGTGATTTACTTCAATATGCATTGGGTGTGCTTCATATTGTTACACTGGTACCTAACAGCCGCAAGATGATTGTAAATACCACCTTGAGCAATAATCGTGTGGGAATAGCAGTTATTTTGGATGCAGCTAGCGTTGCTAATAATTATGTAGACCCAGAGGTAATGATCTTTTATGCATCAGTTGTTGCTAACTTTAGAGCTTGGTAGTGTTTTTGTCGTATTAATTACAGTTGTTCTAGTTCTTACAAATAAAAAACAAGTAAAAATATAAGCTGTTAATTCTAATTGTTGGTTCGCATCTTTGCAGATCATCCAGCCTACACTAAACGTGTTGGTCAATCTTGTATGTCCTCCACCTTCAATCAGTAATAAGCCTCCTTTACTTGCTCAAGGCCAGCAGTCTGTCGCTGTGTAAACCTCAAATGGTCCTAACGTGGAGAGTAGAGATAGAAACATAGAGCGCAATATCTCAGATCGAGCCATGAATGTGTCCAGCCAGACTGATCGAGGTGGTGAATCTGCTATTACTGATAGAGGCAATGCAGCAGGACCTGCCGCACAATCCATCAGTACCAATGTACATGTTCCTCCTCCCACACTGACTTCAGGGTTGGTTGGAGATCGCGGAATATCTTTAGGTGCTGGGGCAGGTTGTGCTGGTCTTGCCATACAATTAGAACAGGGATCTTGGCAGCCACGAGAAGTTGTCCGTGCCAATAACGGTATAAAGGTTCTGCTCCATCTCCTCCAACCACGCATATATTCACCTCCTGCTGCTCTCGATTGTCTCCGTGCTCTTGTTTGCCGAGTCCTACTTGGTTTAGCTAGAGATAATACAATTGCCCACATATTGACAAAGCTTCAGGTAAATGACTGCTTTATGTTTTTTATTTGAATTTTACTCTTGCAAGCTGATAGAATCACATCTTTAAAAAAGAGTTGGTGCAACGCCCAAATAGTAATGGTTTAATTAAAAAAAAAAAAAAAAAAAAAAAAAAAAAGAAGAAATCGTTCTTAAGTTCTTCACTTTTTGATTCGTAGTGATATTTGTTGTCAAAAGAGGGTTTTTTTTTTTTTTTAATAATTATTTTTTAAGAAAGCATTATTATATTACTCCATGTGACTATTAACCAATTAATGTCACTACTAACCACAACTTTCTGGTTTAAGGTTGGGAAAAAGCTTTCAGAATTAATTCGAGATGCAGGCAGCCAAACACATGGAACTGAGCAAGGGAGGTGGCAAGCTGAACTTTCTCAAGCAGCAATAGAGCTAATCGGGGTGAGCATTTATATTGTGTCTCTGGACATCTAGTTTTGCTTGGGGATTTTTTTTTTTTTGCATATCAAAATAATTATTCTGACTTCCCCCAATTACACCCATCCTCAGTCAATTTATTAACGGTTATTGATTTTCTGTCGTCTAGTTGTAGATCGTGACAAACTCAGGACGTACAAGTACACTGGCAGCTAATGATGCTGCTACTCCTACTCTGAGACGCATAGAAAGAGCAGCTATAGCCGCTGCTACTCCAATCACTTACCATTCCAGGTACCTGGTGCTTTCTTGCACTTGCATCGGAATAATCTAGTTGTCCGCTGAGAGTTATTCGTCGTCCTTTGCTGTTTCCCTATTGGGTTGACTTTGTTTTCTTCTGTGTGCTCTGTTGGTTATTGAGAAATTTGCCAAAAACTACGCTACTCATAAAAATAGTAGCTAGGGGGCAGACATCTCACTTGTTGGCGACATGACATAAATGTAATTATCGTTTAATTTACCATTGGGAGTTTGAGTTTTTCCCATGGTTTGTTTTGTTTTTTAGCATCCAAAAAGACAGAACCCACCCAAGTTCCTTCATTTTATTATACACACATGATCTTTTGTTCTTTCTTCCAATCCAATGGTGTTTTCTGCTTCAGTTCAAACTTGTTTTGAGTCATTATTTTTAATTCAGATCTAGATAATTATAAAAAATAAAATAAAAAAATGTCACAGATATAAAACTCCAAAATTGGTCAAATCAAACCAAACGTGTATTTATTGCAATTTTTGTTTGTAGCAATAGAAGAATTATTGTACTTTATTTTTATTTTTTGAAGAACTATATTTTTATTTTCTGAATAACTATGGTAGAAATCAGAAGCACAAATCCAACCATATGAAATTGAAAAAACAGAACTCAAGCCTTCCAAGTCCGGTGCGAAGTTAGAGCTTTTAGCAAGAGGAAGACTATACTAAAAGCCCTGGTTAGCACAGGAATGAAGGTAAGATGCTCTTTTATTTTATCCAAAAAATTATGAAGAAGTTGTTTTTCATTTCTCTGCTTCTAGTTACTTGAGAAATTCACTGAAGTGTTAAAAAGTTAATTTGGGGGACTATCAAGGAGACAAGAAAACAGGAAAAAGAAGATTCGATTTGTCTAGATTTCAAATATTTGAATTCCTACTCAAACTCCTCCCCTTCCACCTATTGAGCCAGCCCCAACGGGGTTGAGATATGATGAAACGCATAACAAATGGTCAGATTAAATCTTAATTTTACATGAAAACACTCATACGATCTCCATAAACCACACTACATAAAATCACCGAACACATCAACTTAGTCACAGATCATCCAACACATCTCTAATCTTACTACATGAAAAAAAAAAGACAGTGAAACAAAGAAAACCCAAAAAGTACTACGGTGAAAAGCATAGTTAAGTACAACCTCGAATATATATCAAAGAAAGGTAAAAGATGTTCAACCTCAACTGTAAAAAGATTCCACATTTCATCTCTTCTTCTCAGAACTCTGTCGTTGATGAACAAAATTTGGGTTTGATTGATTGTACATTTATGGAGGTATTTAAATTGCTTGAGTTAAAAAGTATAAAAACTTGAAATATGTTCGGGAAAAAAAAAATCAATATGGAGGAGCTTGATTCGTTCGTCTCGAAATTATATGCAATTAAAAAAAACTAAAAAAAATAAATCATCTCATCTGAACTTGTCTATGTAAAGTTTTGGACTTTTAGAGTTTGAGTTACAAAATTGTGTTAATAGGATCTTTTGCAAATATAAGCCACAAATGAACGGCCATTGCACATATAACCTCCATTGTTATTGCTTTTTTATTTTTATTTTTTAATTCAATTTTTAAACAAAAAGACCAAAGGGTCCTTCGGCTAACTTCAATTAAAAAAAACAAACAAACAATCCCCTGCCTTCTCCCTCCCTCGCCCAAACGAAAAAAAAAAAAAAGAAAAGCCCCCTTGCTGCTAACGGCCAGTCAAAATCCCTAATCCCCCAAATTTGCCTTGCCTTCTCCCTCGCTCCCTCGCCCAAACAAAAAGAAAAGCTGCTAACGGCTAACGGCTAACTCACTCCTCGCATTCTCCCTCGCCGAAGAAAATTTTACAAAATTCTACACCATTTGATTGGTTAATTTTTGAAGCTTAAACTTGGACAATTTTGATTTCCACTCAAGTACAAGGAGGAGGAAGAACAAAAAGTGGGAAAAAAAGGGTAAAAATTCCAAAAAAACGTTTGCTACAAATATTTCGGACCGGGTTTTCCGGACCGGTCCGGACCGGCACCGGTCTTGACCAGTCCGGAAAAACAGCGAGGAAATTTCCTCGGTTTTTCGGATCGGGTTTTTCGGACCGTTCCGGACCGGCACCAATCTTGACCGGTCCGGAAAAACAGTGAGGAAATTTCCTCGCTTTTTCGGACCGGGTTTTCCGGACCGGTCCGGACCGGCACCGGTCTTGACCGGTCCGGAAAAACATTGAGGAAATTTCCTCGCTTTCTCGGACCGGGTTTTCCGGACCGGTCCGGACCGGTCCGAAAAAGTGAGGAAATTTCCTCTCGGGTTTTCCGAACCGGTCAAGATCGTTGCCGGTCCGGACCGGTCCGGAAAACCCGAGAGGAAAAAGCGAGGAAATTTCCTCTCGGGTTTTCCGGACTGGTCAAGACCGGTGCCGGTCCGTAAAACCCGAGAGGAAAAAGCGAGGAAATTTCCTCTCGGGTTTTCCGGACCGGTGCCGATCCGGACCGGTCCGGAAAACCCGAGAGGAAAAAGCGAGGAAATTTCCTCTCGGGTTTTCCGGACCGGTCAAGACCGGTGCCGGTCCGGACCGGTCCGTAAAACCCGAGAGAAAAAAGCGAGGAAATTTCCTCTCGGGTTTTCCGGACCGGTCAAGACCGGTGCCGGTCCGGACCGATCCGGAAAACCCGAGAGGAAATACTTGTATCAAACGTTTTTTTGGAATTTTTACCCTTTTTTTTCCCACTTTTTGTTCTTCCTCCTCCTTGTACTTGAGTGGAAATCAAAATTGTCCAAATTTAAGCTTCAAAAATTAACCAATCAAATGGTGTAGAATTTTGTAGGGGGAAAAAAAAGACGTAAAATATGTATCGCAATGAAATTTGTAATTTCAGAATTGTAAGAAAACTGAAATTTCATTTAATTAAGTAAACAGAATATATATATATAAATATATATATCTATATATATTATGAACTTCAAACCATTCGTTTAAACTTTAGATTACAGTTACACATCTTATGGGTTATCAGATCCATTTCAAATACTTCATTAATTCTGTTATTCTTATTTTCTTTAATCATTCTGTTATTAATTAGATCTTGGAAAAATCTTATATTTTAGGCAAAAGATCCTTTTCACCTAGAGGTGGGAATTTGGGCCGGGCCAAACGGGTCGGCCCGCGGCCCGTAATTCAAGCCCGGCCCACGGCCCAGCCCGGCCCGTATTTTATCGGCCCGGTAAAAGCCCGGCCCTAGAGTAAGAGGCGGGCTGGGCTCTCCTCTTAGGCCCAGCGGGCCGGGTCGGCCCGGCCCGAATATTTAGGCCCGATGGGCCGGTCCGGCCCGCCCGTTATTTAAAATTTTATATATATTAATTTATTAAAAATTTTAATTTTTTTTAACAAAGTATAAATTTTTTTATTTTTTATTTAAGATAAAATATTAAGATAAATTATTAAATTATAAAAAAATATACAAATTTATTCAAAAATTACAAATAAAAAAAATTAAATAAATTTTTTAAAAATTAGGCTAGGCGCGGCCCGGCCCGCGCTAAGCCCATGGGCCGGGCTGGGCTTATGCTTCAAAAATCCGGCCCGGCCCGGATTTGCATTGGGATGGGCCGCCCCGGCCCGGTTTTTTGAAAAAGCCCATCGGGCTTGGGCCGGGCCGGGCCGGCCCGCCCAAATTCCCAGCATTATTTTCACCTAAACTCCACTACACAGAATGGCAAAAAATAAAAAAAATAAAATAAAAAAAAAAAATGTTTAGCCGGAATTCAAAAGCAATGAGCAGTTTCAAGGTGTAATTAATGCTGTTTCAAGAACTTAAAGAAACCAGAACCACATATATATTTATTTGTCTAAGAATTCTACTGACTAAACCTAATAACAAGTGTTTCTAAAAGGATAATAATACGAAAACTTCAATGTGAAAAAGTGTTTATAATCATCTGATGATTGTTTCGGAAAACTGGTACACATCATAAAAATTTTGAAAAATAAAAAATATTTGTTTATACACAAAAGTCTTCCTAGTGTTTAAGGAACCCAATCGTTATGATAAATATTAATTGCCATCTTCTCTCTATAAAATTTGATCGTCGCATCATTGATTAAATCAAAATTCTGCCCCCGCATATCGAACTCGATATATTTGATGGCATATACGGCACAATCTCCCCTGTGTTAAACAAAATATTTGTTAGTGTTTGTTGTTATAAATGACAAAAAAAAAAAAAATAATAAAACATTTGAAGTAAACTTACGATTTGAAGTAAACATTTGAAGTAAACTCATAATCTGTTTAACCTTGTGACAGACAATATTTCAAATCAAAACAGTGTACGCATTTGTGGGAGAAAATTCGGCAATTAAAACTTTCTCGCAGTGCATGGACCAACAGTTTCTTGTAAGCAAAGGAGAGGCATTAATAAAGGGAATTGGGACAGGAATGTTCCAAACCGTGTCGTTCTGTTCTTGGGCTCTAATCATATGGGTTGGAGCTGTTTTAGTCGCTGACAAGAAGGCAAAAGGAGACGTGATGTGTATTTTTCCTATCCGTCCCGACCGGAGAAAGAGATCCTTAAAGGGTTCTCACTGACAATTCCAGCAGGAAAGACAGTAGCTTTAGTGGGTAGCAGTGGCTGTGGAAAGAGTACTATCATCTCCCTAGTGTTAAGATTCTATGACCCATCTAAAGGTTAGCACCATCTTTTTTAAAGGCTAATAAAAACACTCTTAGGTTTCAAACCTAAGAGTTCCTCCCCAAGCACCATCTAAAGGCAAATTTGTTGTTAGACATTATCGGTGTCATTACAATCGTTAGTTGCTACCATGACTTAGCCTTAAGTGTTATAGAGTTGTCTTCAAATTAAGACCACAAACCAATAATATCAACAACCTTTCCAATCCAAGTCCCACAAGACAGCATGTTTCGTTTGTTATGGCAAGACGACAGATCGATTTTTTTGCTTTGAATGAAAGAATGTGCACAGATATTCCATGAACTCAATATAAATATGTAGACGAAAACTAAAAATGGTATAAATCAAGGGAAGTGACAACAAATTTAAATACAATAAATTGCATCAATAAACTACTTTCATTTTAAGGGAAACCGAAGAACCAACCTTAAGTCAATAGGAGCCTACTTCCACAACAACAAAGTTAAACACAATAACTCATCTCAAAACGACACAGTGTTCTAAACAGCACATAAACCACGAACCATCAGAATATAAAACATTTTGAAAAGAAAATAAATATCAAATTCAAACAACATAAAAATCAAGAAATGACGTTAGATGAAGATCTAACAACTTAAAAATGAACACGTCATTTTATGATATCGACAATCAATTTAGAACGACAATCAAAAAGCAGACATTAAAATTGAAAAATGGCATCACATGAAAACCACATCAAGCTGAAATATGAAACAATGTCAAATGAGAACAGCAAGCTCTAATGAAACGACATGAAAAGGAATTAACGACATCAAACAAGAACAAAATGTGAAATTGAAAATGACATAGAATGGCAAACAACATCACAAGAAAACCACAACAAGAAAACCATCTTCCTAATGAATTAGACAAATCTCAATGTGATTCATTTCAGATGTTTCGTTTGTTAAAAGTTCAAAATTTGTGTAGAGAGGATTTTAGAGACTTACCTTAATGAACGACGAGTAAGCTGAAGGATCTCTTTTTGGGTTGGCTACATCAATTAGGGAGCAGTGGGGGGCTTCTTTTTGAGCTTTAGGGGTGCCTTGGGTTCGGCGAGGTTTGGGTTCGGCGAGGTGGGGGGATCGGTGAGGTGGGGGGCTCGGCGAGGTGGGGGGCCTCGGTGAGGAGGGGGGCTTGGCGAGGTGGGGGGCTCGGCGAGGTGGGGGGTTCGGCGAGGAGGGGGGCTCGTCGAGGTGGGGGTCTCGGCGAGGTGGGGGGCTCGGCGAGGTGGGGGTCTCGGCGAGGTGGGGGATTCGGCGAGGAGGGGGGCTCGGCGAGGGGCTGAGAAGGTGGGGGGCTTGTGTTTCTTTCTGGACTTTCGGTGAGTGAGGAAGCGAGGGAGGGGGGCTCGGCGACCGGCTGAGGGGGCTGGTTTTTCTTTCTGGACTTTCGGTGAGTCGGTGAGTGAGTGAGTGAGGGAGTGGGGGGGTTGGTTTGTTCTTTCTCAGGCCCGAGATTTTTTGACAGAGAAGGCAAGGGAGGGAGGAGGTTACCCGATTTGACTGCTTCTGATTTCTTTTTGGCGCCCGAATTATGTTTTTTTTTTTTTTTTAATTGAAGATAGTTAAAGGAGTTTTTGATATTTTTATTTAAATATTGAATTAAAAAAATTAAAAATAAAATAGCAATCTGATTGGAGCTCATATTTGCAAAGGAGGTTCATTGTTGGCTTATATATGCAAAGATCCCGGAAAAAAAAATCCCCCGAAAGAAGAAGAAGAAGAGGAAGAGGGAAGGAAAAAAAAAAACTTCAACAGCCTCTGCGAAAAAAAAAAAAAAGGAAGGAAAAAAAGGTATTCCTTTTTCACTTTCGATTTACTTATTCTTCTTCTCCTTCCACGCCATATTTGAGCTTTTTGAAGATTGCCCACTTTTTTTCTTTTCATTTTTTTTATTGAAGAAACACAGCTCGTTCTTTTCTCCGCATTTGTTGATGAACAAATTTTGGTGAATTGTTTCCTTTTTAGATTTTAGGAATTGGGTTTTACTTCTCAGAGCTAGGAATCTTGTTTGGATAATTGGTTTTGATTTTTCACGATGAAAGGGTTTTTGGGTTTCTTGAGAAATTCTGGAAATTTCTTTGACATTTTCCTGCTTGTATGTATGCAAAAACAGAAAAAATAATAATCCAGATTTTAGTTCTTTTGAGGGGGGAAAAAAAAAGAGTAGAAAAATAACTACATATAGTTGCTGTAAAATGTTGAAAATGATAGTTAACTTAAACAGGCATTATTCTTAACCTATCACTATTCAGCCTTTTGATGTTCTTTTTTGTGCTTAAGTTGTTCTGTTATGAAATACTGCCTTTTTTTTTTCCCCTCGGTAATTCAGTGAATTTTAGTGAAGAATTTGCATTTCGTTAATGCAGATATTGTTATGATGTTGATGTGGTTTATTGGTTTTTATGTTGCAATGGGCGATTCAGATGAGTCTTGTGACTGATTCTTCGGTCAACTCGTCTAGTAGTGATGACTTTGCATCATTTTTAGATGCGGCGCTTTCGGATTCTGAAGAGTCATCACCAGAAGGAGAAGCTGAGGAGGAGGAGGAGGACGACGGCGACGACGATGATATTGAGAACAAGAGGTTCTATTCTTGTTGTTTCCTTTTGTATCTTTATGCTGAAATAGAATGTTCGAAACCAATTGTCCACATTTTAACCGCACCCTCTTGTTTTTTTTGTTGTTTCAACTTTGCTGCTCATATGTCTTTTCTTTATCCGTTTTTTTGGTTTAGGGTGAAGCGGTGCAAAGTAGAGGATTCGGTGACTGCTGAAAAATCTTCCGAATCAACTTTGCAAGTATCGGTCGAAGAAAAGATAGGTAGTTTTTCCTCATGCCCCTGCTGTTCTTTGATTTATTTTCGGCATCTTATCCCTTTTTTGCACTCTGAAAGGCCTCCAATGAATGCTCTAAGGAATCAAACTTCCGATCCTTTTGTGGGGATGCAAAAAAAGCCAATTATGTGATCTCTCCTTGAACTGATTTTTCTAATCTTCTTTCGTCTGTCCTATTTGATCTCAGTATCTAGTTGGTTGTTTTTATTTATTTTTTGACTTTTGCTATAACACATTGAAAAACAGTATACACTATATCATTAGTGGAGGGGCTATCATATGAGAAAGTCACATTTTAATTCCGATTAATCACGTTGATTAACTGTTTTTATATATTTTATAAGTAGTAAAGCAGTACGAGTAAGAATGAACAACGTTGTAGCAATAAATTTGATCATATTTGCATTCATAATATCATCGTTTTTTTCTTCTCTTTAATTCGCATTAAGTTGGGATTTAATCCAACAGAGATGGTAAATCTTTTGTGTCTATAAACTCAATGGGATGAATCACGTTAAGATGTCCAATTGGATCATGAAAAAAAGTATCTGACAAATTGATTCATCATCAAGAACTGATTAGCATAGCATCGGAAGATCTGTTGTGCATATCGAATTCCAGAGTCAAATTTGATTCTTGTATCTTGTTGTCAGTTGATTTATGATTCCTGTCTAAAAATTTCCTTAATACAAACCCGCTCGTAAATGTAGCTCTCTGTGTACCTGATAACATAAAGACGCAATGTGCATGGGAAACAGCCACTCTTAGTTATGAATCTACACTTTTGATATGCCCTCAAGTTGTTTATTGTTATTTCTTGTTGTATTTTTGAAATACCGGAAGATATATTTACTAGATTTGTGTACACTGATCAGCAAAATGTCATTAGTTTGTGCAGAGGAATCAACAGACAAGGATGCATGTACACATCCTGGTTCTTTTGGTAATATGTGTATTCGTTGTGGTCAGAGATTGGAAGAGGAAACTGGTGTGACTTTTGGGTACATTCACAAGGTATTCCTTCCTTTGAGATAACTAGTTGGTTGTTTGGACAGTTTTTCTTCGACTATCAGTTTTTCTATGATTCTTGCGTGTTTTTGTTTTGACTCGTGTTTTTGCTGTTGTTCTGATGGTATAATGGTTAAAAAATTCGGGAGAAAAGTGTGAAGGAAGGGACTGGGGACTCTGTGTTGTGTTGTGTTGTCATTCTGCTTTTCTTACTTTTCTGTTAGTTTCGTTTCTTTTCTTTTTGAGGAGCTCATCCCCGTTAATTCTATAATTGGATTTTAGTCATTTCTTTTAAAAAACAAAAAATGAAATAAAATATAGATAAAATTTAAATTAGATGGCTTTTGCGTGGTATAAGTGGGCTCTGTGTGTATTTTCCTGTGGTTATTTTTCTTCAAATTTATGGTTATTACAATTTTTTTTGGCGGGAGCACCTACCTTTTGTTTATGTGAGTAAGATTCTTTGAGATTCTTTTAGTAAAACTTAAATCCTTATGTAAAAAATTGTTAATAACTTACGTTGCGGAGCCACTATCCACTTGCCAGTTGCCACAAGCTGTAGTTTACGCATATAATTTCCTTATGTGAAAAAAAAAATAGCATTAGGAGTAGGGCATGGTGGACCAACTTTTTCACTGAAGGGCTTTGACCTTCCTCGTGCTTTACTTGGATTTGATTGGTGATGGAAAATTTTGATTACTCTATTTTGACTAGGGATTAAGGCTTAACAATGATGAAATTGTTCGACTCCGAAGCATTGACATGAAGAACTTGATTCGCCATATGAAGCTTTGCTTGGTTCTTGATCTTGACCACACTCTCCTAAACTCCACTCGACTTGTAGATATGTCTATAGAGAAGCAATATTTGAAGAGCCAAGCGGCTTCTCTGCAAGGTATGTTAAGTGGAATTTGTTATCTATGATTTTGTTTCATTAGCTGTTAAATTTTTACTTTCTTTTTTGTGGATTAGTGCGATTTCAAAGTATTTTAATGTCTTATTTCGATTACATTAAATAGATAGATGTCTCTGAAGGAAGCCTCTTCATGTTGGAGTCTATGTACATGATGACGAAGTTAAGGCCGTTCGTCCAAAATTTTCTAAAGGAGGTTCACAATTTTTTTGAACTTTACATCTACACGATGGGGGACCGACCCTATGCGTTGGCCATGGCAAAGCTTCTGGATCCTAAGAAAGAGTATTTTGGTGACAGAATTATATCGAGGGACGATGGCACCCTCAAGCATCAAAAGGGTCTTGACGTGGTGTTGGGGCAAGACAACGCTGTTCTGATCCTTGATGATACAGAAAACGTAAGTAGTTTCTCTCGTCGATATGGCTAAGAATGCTGCATAAAAGGCTTTTGCATTATGCGTCTATAACTGTTGCAGGCATGGACAAAGCAAAAGGACAATTTAATACTGATCGAGAGATATCATTTCTTCAAATCAAGTGCTCAACAATTTGGGTTCAACTGCAAGTCCCTTTCTGAGTTGAGGAGTGATGAAAGTGAGACCGAAGGAGCTCTTGTGATGGTTCTCAAGGTTCTTAAACAAGTGCACAGTAGGTTCTTCGATGTATGTTCCATCTTCCCTTCACTTGGTTGACATAAGCAGTTGTTGCTTGTTGTATGCTGATTTATTTCTGGAAACCGTTGTGTAGGAACCCGGGAGTGATCCTATCGACAGAGATGTGAGGCAGGTAAATGTTTTAATCTATTCTAGCTACCCTTGACCTCTCTCTCTCTGGTCCCCTTTTTTATCAAGTCCCATCCTTTTTTTTTGTCTCTCAACTTGATTTTTTGAACTTGTCAGCACAGACTTTTAAACGCAGTGAGTTGTGTATTGTCATGGTTATTTTTCTGCAATTGTTTTTACGTCATTGCCGTGTCTTTTCCTTTTTCATGTTCTACGTGAGATTATTATATCCTGCAAATCAAGTAACAGTTATAGATATTGTTCAGTTTGACTCTTTTTATGAGACTTCTGCCAAATCGAAGTCGAGAAGATTTTGGATGTGGGGGTTGGATATAATTTTCTGGAAATCATTCTATGCAGGTGCTGAAAGCCATTCGGAAGGAAGTGTTGAAGGGATGTAGAATTGTTTTTACCCACGTCTTCCCCACCAATTTTCAGGCTGATAACCACCCTCTGTGGAAGATGGCAGAGCAACTGGGTGCAACCTGCGTAACAGAACATGATCTGTCGGTGACTCACGTGGTTTCAATGGATGCGGGCACTGAGAAGTCCCGCTGGGCGGTGAAAGAGAAGAAGTTTCTGGTCCATCCGAGTTGGATCGAAGCTACGAACTATATGTGGCAAAAGCAACCCGAAGAGAACTATCCCGTTAACTAAGTTAAAAACCAATGACAAAATTCTTTTATTGCTGCTAACCCTCTGTAGTTATGGTAGTTTAGACTTTTAAGTCTTTTGGCTAAGATCCAGTGTAGTATCTGTTCTTATCAGTCTAATATCTGATACGTGGGCCAATGGTAGTTTAGACGTTAGTCTTCAACCCTTTTTGCACTGATGGTCTTGTTTTGCTGAGTCTTAGGTTCATTGCAAGTTTTGGAAGGTTACTGTTACAGGGCTCCATTTCCAATGGTTGTAGAATTGGAACATATTTTGTAAATTTTCCATAGCAACTGGACCATGTAATACTACTTGGACACTACAACATATAGCGTACACTTATTTTTGGGGCTTGGAAGCTTTTCAGATTTTCAAAATTTATTATTTCTTTTCTGGTGTTTTTGTTTTTTGTTTTCTTAATTCGTTTTATTTGCCATCTTAATAACTCAGAAAATTGTGCAGTCCTGTTGCGACTAGAAAAAGTTTAGATCTACGGTCTCATTTTTCTATCATATTAGTTGTTCTTTCATACTATTCTGACTACTTGTTTTCCATTTGATTGCTCGAGTATTTTCAGCTATTTAGTATTTACTAGTTGAAGCACGCGTGTATAGTATGTTTTTTAAATGATTCAAGAATATAAAGAGAAAAAATAAAAAAGAAGAGTGTAAGAGCGATTAAAGGAATATATAGAAAAATAACGAAATAGAAGCAACGGCAGCACAAAACCACAATCACAAGTAAAAAAAAAAAAAAAAAAACCCGAAACTCTCTCATGAAATTTAAAAGAAAATATGGATATTATGCCAAAAAAAAAAATCTTGAATGAACTTTTAACTAGATTAAGAAACTATAGGGATGACATTTTGACTAATGGATATGGGTACCCGCAGATATGGGGGATAAGATTTGGGTATAGGAGTGGGTATGTGCCGGGGCAGGATGGGGTAAGCTCTCTTATACTTGCACTCGCCCTGCTTATATTCAATCTTATAAATATATTAGTAGAGTTTAGCATGTGCATCACACGTGCTAGTTTTATTAATTAAGTTATTGTATAAAATTTTATCTCTCTTAGAGTTATAGTGATTTTCTGTGTAAATGTACTTTAGTTATTATCATAGCACCTATTTTTGGATTATGAAACGTGATAAATCTTTACGATATCTCATGACAACTGAAAAAAAAAAAAAATTTAGAGTGGTAACTTTTATCTATAAAGTGCTAGTTATCTAGTTAGGGTGTACAATATATACCAAAGTTTATTTTTAAATACATTTATATATTATACAAAGCCTTTTTGCTTTTGTGAGGCACCTGAGGTAAACGACTATTTACAAGAAAAGTATTGTACTTCCGTGTTGAGATGCTCAATAACAGCTTTTGATTTCGAAAATTATGATGCCAAAAAGATGTAATTAGCTTTCTAACACGAATGTTTTTCTACGTTATATGCATCTAAAAACATAGTATAAATACATTTATAGATCAATTTCATCAGTTAATTTTAACCCTTTTTTTTATTTTTATTTTATTAAAATGAGTAACTTATCGCAGAAAATATTTGTTCATATATGAGACATCAAAAAGCGTTAACAACTAAATTTGTTTTGAAAATATAATTAACAAATAAAAAAGAATATGGAAAGTAACTATGTGACAATAAAACTTGTGGAAGACAAATAAATTGATATTATTAGAATATGGGAAAATCTATCAATTTTGTACACCTTCACAGAGACTGATACTAAAAAATGCTTAAATATTATCAAAGAGAAAGCCATGAAAAAAAAAAATCCAAAGTAAAACTATATATGATAAAATCACAGGTAAACCATATGCAACGGTGAAGAAAACAGAAAACTAATAAAACGGAGATGAACAAAGGACCAAAAGAAGAGGTGTAAAGAACTAAAAACTAAAAACCCACATAGATTTCTCGGGGAAAAAAGAGATGTACTAATGACTAAATCTGTAAAAAAGGTAAACGTTTTTCATTAAAAAATGTTACGAAAAAGATAAATACCGTACCAAAACATCAAACTATATTCCAAGTTGAAAGCTCCCTTGATCAGCAAAACAACAAACCACTGGCTTAACCCTTCATCATTCTCACAAATATAAACGATTGACTGAGAAAAAAAAAACCCGACTTAAAGCTAGGGCCGGCAATTTCGGGCACGACACGGTGACACGACACGAGAACGACACGTAATAAATGGGTTTAGACCGCACGTTTAATAATTGGGTCGAAATTGGGTCGACACGTTTAACACGAAAATAAACGGGCCGGAAACGGGTTAACACGATTAACACGTTTAACACGTTTATGTTAGAATTTTCAAACTATTCTAAAGCTCTTTTATAACAAGTATAGACTAGGGCCGGCAATTTCGGACACGACACGAGAACGACACGTAATAAATGGGTTTGGACCGCACGTTTAATAATTGGGTCGAAATTGGGTCGACACGTTTAACACGAAAATAAACGGGTCGGAAACGGGCTAACACGGTTAACACGTTTAACACGTTTATGTTAGAACTTTCAAACTATTCTAAAACTCTTTTATAACAAGTATAGGCCCATTTTGTGTGTTTGATACAAGACCATAAAACAACTATCGAAGAATTTTCACTACTGAAATAACATAAATCAGAAGTTACGGAGATATTGCTTCTGATATAAAATAATAATCTTATAATTAACTAGTTAATAATATAAAATAGTAAACGAATTATAGTTATAGTTAACTAGTTAATAATAGAAAATAATAAATCTAATTATGTATATATATTTGGATTAGGGTATTAGGGTAATCTTATAGTTAACAAAGACATAAATTTATTAGGATGTAAAACAATAAAACTTACTCATAATTTTGAAACTACATTTTTCAAATTTGAACTTTAACTTTCCAAATTCCTATTGACCATGAAAAAAAATTCAGAAATAATATTTAAATATTCTTGTCATTAATTCTGTGTTTTTTACTTGTCGTCTTCGAATTGCTATTGTAGTTTATTCTTTTGCTTGTTGTTTAAAGCAACAGAGTATTTGACAATGCTATAAAATATGTTTAATTCCAAAACAACGTTACTCTGTTTGGTAATCAATAAGTAAGTCTAGTGTGGTATTGTGGTAGTAGTACGGAATGATTGTAAATAAAAGGGACCCTCTTAAGCTTTAGTGAAAAGCTTGTTTGTGGTGTGTTCTTTCCGCGAAAAGTACTTTTAGATTCGTTTTTCAAACAAATTTAAGGTCAAATTTTTCACCAACATCTTAATATGGAGTCATCTTATTATGTAAAGCCAATCTCAAAATGGATTTTAATAACTTAATAAAATGTCCTTTTATTACGTAACTAAAAGATACACTAAATCGATTATTTATTATATGCATAATATATTATTTTTGTCATATGTGTTGATTTTTATTCAATTCACATTCAATCACATAACAGTCCAAGATTTATAACTTATGACAAAATAAATGACCTCTACAAATATCTTACCATGTAGGAGTATCACTTCTTAATACTAATAATACACCAAAAATTACTTATATAAATTATCAAAAAATAAAAATTGATTATATTTAATATTTATTGAAATATAAATTAAAAAAAAAAGAATTATTGTTTTTATCTGGATTAAATAAATAAAACGGTACCCTTTCAAGTTTCAAATATATATATATATATATATATATATATATATTATACGTGCAAATGTGCAATACTGCAATGACAAAAGCTAATATTTTTATTTTTATAAAAAAAGTTAAAAAAAAGAGTGAAAAACTTAGGGTGAGTTTGGCATCCAAGTTCAAACTAAGATTTTCAAACTTTTTTTTGTCTTTTTCCCAAAAAGTTTTTGTCTTTTTCCCAAAAAGTTTTTTGTCTTTTCTGAAAATTCAAAAAAATTTACTATTTAAACTTAAAAATCTCATCTTGAACTTGTGCACCAAACATGCCCTTATTGGAATCGAATCAGCTGGCAGCCTGGCAGTGGCAGAGATAAAATAAGAAAAAGAAAAAGAAAATGTAAGAGAAAAAAAGGAGTGGGAGCCAGAACAGAAGCCTTCTGCTGTAGCCTGTAAAGCCTTCTAATTTTCATTTTTCCCTCTTCCATTTTCGGTTTTATACTTTTCTCTTTTCCTCCACCAGTCTGCTGTCCGCCCTAGCTGCTGCCGCCCCCCCCCACTGTTTGTCTCTCCTCCCTTACCTTTCCAGCCGACCAGCCCTTCCTCTAGCCGTCGCTCTTAATCTCATCTCTCTCGACTCTCTACCCTTTTTTTTTCTTTCGCCCCTCTCTTTTCCTCCGCCCTGCAGCCCTGCTTTCTCTCCTCCCTCCGTTTGTCGCCGGTTGATGCAAGCCTCGTGATCGCACTCGGAAACGCTTGGGTTTTTCAATTTGAGGTGCGTAATCGTTCACATTTACCATGGCAGCCCTAATTTTTTTCCCCTTTTCTGGTTTTCCCTGTGTGGTTGATGAGAATATGGAGGAAAATAAAAATAAACCAAACCAAACTAAACCAAATCAACTATTAAAAGGTTTGGTTTGATTTTAAATTGGTTTGATTTACTTTAGTCGAGAGATGAGTTTTTGGGTTTTACTTGTTCGTTCTTGGCAGTAGCAATGGATGCGTCGAATTTGGCAGTGGAGCGTTAGGATTGTCAACAGTCTACTTAATGTTGAATGCGTAAAATTTTCTGGATTCACACAGAGAATACCATTTAAACAACGGGATTTTAGGTATATGTGAATGCTTCAAGTGTCTTTGCATGTGGAGCGTTAGGATTGTCAACAGTCTACTTAATGTTGTTAAGTCTGATTTCAGCATCACATGTTCATAATTTGGTGTTGCTGCATTAGGCATCGAGAAGAAAGATATCAACATGCCCTTTATGCAAGGAAAGTTTTGCGAGCATAATAAAGTTTGAAGATACAGCTACAAGTGGTCAGAAAATATATTCTCAAACCATTCCATGTGGCTTATCAACGATGGATATGTTCATAATTCATGACCAGGATACGGCCAATTTTACTGCTCAGGTACCGTCTATGCCTATGAAATTAAACTTCCTATCATGTTGTGACTCTTTTTTCTGTTTTGTGTCTATTTCTTACTCTCAACTGTTATAATCCATGGAATTAAAACTTTGCCGTTTAACTTAATAGGAATAATAGAATCACCTGATTGTCTGTAGAACCACAAAGATGTGGAGTGGGTGGATGTTGCAGCACATAACTTATAATATTGTTTGAAATCACCAACTCCTGTACTTTGACATGTTGAACGAAGAAAATAGATCAGGGTCTTCTTTTTTCTTTTTTTGGACAGAAAGGCTGACGTAGATTTCGGGGCTACTACCATTCACTCTAGTTATACTAATACAGAACACGTGGAATATTCTACAGCCCAGTTGCATGTGAATGAGGCCGTGTTTAACTACATATTAGATCCATATGTAGAGTTAGCCAGTAACAGACACATTAGCAGAGTCATATGCTCTTTGTAACTGATCATGAGCAACATTCATCATCTTCCCACCGTCACTAAAACTGTTTTGAGTTTCCTTGTTGTCCTTACTTGTTTGGAACTGTCTTGTTGAGATTTGAATTTTTCTCATTTGGTGCCTGATTCTTTTTCTCTCATTTGGTGACAATTTTAAGTGATTTTTTATCCATAATTCGTGTTAAATGGGTCAGGAAGGTTTTTCGTGTTAAATGGGTCGTAAACGGGTTTTTCGTGTTAAATGGGTCATAAACGTGTTTGTTTTCGTGCCAACCCGTCGTGGTCCGTTTAATAATCGTGTTCGCCGTGTCGTGTCGTGCTACCCGTTTAATATTTGTGTCGTGTTCGTGTTTGGGTTCCTGGCCCGTTTATTAATCGTGTCGTGTTCGGGTTGAGGCTAATCGCGTCGTGCCGTAATCGGGCTGGCCCGAACACGGCCCACGAACACGAATTGCCAGGTCTATGACATTCTACGTGTTTCTGTAGCATTTTACATGCATTTTGACTAATTGATTTTATATTAAAGAGCCTTACCATTTCACCACCTGTGATATTAGTAATTTCTTATTATGATATTAATTTTAAAGGCGTAAAAACATCAATTAATCTTCTTTTATTTAGCAAAAAAAAAAAAAAAAAACTGATGACAAGTTTAGAATGCTACAAATGTTAAGTTCTTTGTATTTTTTTTAATTAATTATGGTGTATAACATCAATAGTACCTCCAAGTATTTTTCTTAAAAATTAGCTACATATTGATGATATAAGGATTGTTTTTCCAAATTAATTTGTGCTTCTCCAAAAAAAAAAAAAAAAAAAAAAAATTTCTGTATTTTTGAGTGTTGACTAATATTAATCGGTCGAATAAGTCTTTTTTATTACTAAAACTGTCAGCGTTGGTGCAGTTTGTCATAAAAGGTTAATGGTATGCATAATAAACGACACTCATGTTCATGTCGTTTGAAAGCGAAGCCGACATCAAAATCCCAACTCTTGCGCTGAAACACTTCACTCCAACGGAAAATCCCCCGAAAGAAGAAGAAGAAGAATAAGAAGAAGAGGAAGAGGGAAGGAAAAAGAAACTTCAACAGCCTCTGCCAAAAAAAAAAAAAATAATAATAATAATAAAAAAAAGGTATTCCTTTTTAACTTTCGATTTACTTATTCTTCTTCTCCTTCAACGCTAGTTTTGAGCTTTTTGAAGATTGCCCACTTTTTTTCTTTTCATTTTTTTAATTGAAGAAACACAGCTTGTTCTTTTCTCCGCATTTGTTGATGAACAAATTTTGGTGAATTGTTTCCTTTTTAGATTTTAGGAATTGGGTTTTACTTCTCAGAGCTAGGAATCTTGTTTGGATGATTGGTTTTGATTTTTCACGATGAAAGGGTTTTTGGGTTTCTTAATAAATTCTGGAAATTTCTTTGACATTTTCCTGCTTGTATGTATGCAAAAACAGAAAAAATAATAATCCAGATTTTAGTTCTTTTGAGGGGGGGAAAAAAAAAAGAGTAGAAAAATAACTACATATACTTGCTGTAAAATGTTGAAAATGAAGTTAACTTAAACAGGCATTATTCTTAATCTATCACTATTCAGCCTTTTGATGTTCTTTTTTGTGCTTAAGTTGTTCTGTTATGAAATACAGTGAATTTTAGTGAAGAATTTGCATTTCGTTAATGCAGATATTGTTATGATGTTGATGTGGTTTATTGGTTTTTATGTTGCAATGGGCGATTCAGATGAGTCTTGTGACTGATTCTTCGGTCAACTCGTCTAGTAGTGATGACTTTGCATCATTTTTAGATGCGGCGCTTTCGGATTCTGAAGAGTCATCACCAGAAGGAGAAGCTGAGGAGGAGGAGGAGGACGACGGCGACGACGATGATATTGAGAACAAGAGGTTCTATTCTCGTTGTTTCCTTTTGTATCTTTATGCTGAAATAGAATGTTCGAAACCATTTGTCCACATTTTAACTGCACCCTCTTGTTTTCTTTGTTGTTTCAACTTTGCTGCTCATATGTCTTTTCTTTATCCGTTTTTTTGGGTTTAGGGTGAAGCGGTGCAAAGTAGAGGATTCGGTGACTGCTGAAAAATCTTCCGAATCAACTTTGCAAGTATCGGTCGAAGAAAAGATAGGTAGTTTTTCCTCATGCCCCTGCTGTTCTTTGATTTATTTTCGGCATCTTATCCCTTTTTTGCACTCTGAAAGGCCTCCAATGAATGCTCTAAGGAACCGAACTTCCGATCCTTTTGTGGGGATGCAAAAAAAGCCAATTATGTGATCTCTCCTTGAACTGATTTTTCTATCTTCTTTCGTCTGTCCTATTTGATATCAGTATCTAGTTGGTTGTTTTTATTTATTTTTTGACTTTTGCTATAACACATTGAAAAACAGTATACACTATATCATTAGTGGAGGGGCTATCATATGAGAAAGTCACATTTTAATTCCGATTAATCACATTGATTAACTGTTTTTATATATTTTATAAGTAGTAAAGCAGTACGAGTAAGAATGAACAACGTTGTAGCAATAAATTTGATCTTATTTACATTCATAATATCATCGTTTTTTTCTTCTCTTTAATTCGCATTAAGTTGGGATTTAATCCAACAGAGATGGTAAATCTTTTGTGTCTATAAACTCAATGGGATGAATCACGTTAAGATGTCCAATTGGATCATGAAAAAAAGTATCTGACAAATTGATTCATCATCAAGAACTGATTAGCATAGCATCGGAAGATCTGTTGTGCATATCGAATTCCAGAGTCAAATTTGATTCTTGTATCTTGTTGTCAGTTGATTTATGATTCCTGTCTAAAAATTTCCTTAATACAAACCCGCTCGTAAATGTGGCTCTCTGTGTACCTCATAACATAAAGACGCAATGTGCATGGGAAACAACCACTCTTAGTTATGAATCTACACTTTTGATATGCCCTCAAGTTGTTTATTGTTATTTCTTGTTGTATTTTTGAAAGACAGGAAGATATATTTACTAGATTTGTGTACACTGATCAGCAAAATGTCATTAGTTTATGCAGAGGAATCAACAGAGAAGGATGCATGTACACATCCTGGTTCTTTTGGTAATATGTGTATTCGTTGTGGTCAGAGATTGGAAGAGGAAACTGGCGTGACTTTTGGGTACATTCACAAGGTATTCCTTCCTTTGAGATAACTAGTTGGTTGTTTGGACAGTTTTTCTTCGACTATCAGTTTTTCTATGATTCTTGCGTGTTTTTGTTCTGACTCGTGTTTTCGCTGTTGTTCTGATGGTATAATGGTTAAAAAACTCGAGAGAAAAGTGTGAAGGAAGGGACTGGGGACTCTGTGTTGTGTTGTGGTTCTGCTTTTCTTACTTTTTTGTTAGTTTCGTTTCTTTTCTTTTTGAGGAGCTCATCCCCGTTAATTCTATTATTGGATTTTAGTCATTTCTTTTAAAAAACAAAAAATGAAATAAAATATAGATAAAATTTAAATTAGATGGCTTTTGCGTGGTATAAGTGGGCTCTGTGTGTATTTTCCTGTGGTTATTTTTCTTCAAATTTATGGTTATTACAATTTTTTTTGGCGTGAGCACCTACCTTTTGTTTATGTGAGTAAGATTCTTTGAGATTCTTTTAGTAAAACTTAAATCCTTACGTAAAAAATTGTTAATAACTTACTTTGCGGAGCCACTATCCACTTGCCAGTTGCCACAAGCTGTAGTTTATGCATATAATTTCCTTATGTGAAAAAAAAAAAATAGCATTAGGAGTAGGGCATGGTGGACCAACTTTTTTACTGAAGGGCTTTGACCTTCCTCGTGCTTACTTGGATTTGATTGGTGATGGAAAATTTTGATTACTCTATTTTGACTAGGGATTAAGGCTTAACAACGATGAAATTGTTCGACTCCGAAGCACTGACATGAAGAACTTGATTCGCCATAGGAAGCTTTGCTTGGTTCTTGATCTTGACCACACTCTCCTAAATTCCACTCGACTTGTAGATATGTCTATAGAGGAGCAATATTTGAAGAGCCAAGCGGCTTCTCTGCAAGGTATGTTAAGTGGAGTTTGTTATCTATGATTTTGTTTCATTAGCTGTTAAATTTTTACTTTCTTTTTTGTGGATTAGTGCGATTTCAAAGTATTTTAATGTCTTATTTCGATTACATTAAATGGATAGATGTCTCTGAAGGAAGCCTCTTCATGTTGGAGTCTATGTACATGATGACGAAGTTAAGGCCGTTCGTCCAAAATTTTCTAAAGGAGGTTCACAATTTTTTTGAACTTTACATCTACACGATGGGGGACCGACCCTATGCGTTGGCCATGGCAAAGCTTCTGGATCCTAAGAAAGAGTATTTTGGTGACAGAATTATATCGAGGGACGATGGCACCCTCAAGCATCAAAAGGGTCTTGACGTGGTGTTGGGGCAAGACAACGCTGTTCTGATCCTTGATGATACAGAAAACGTAAGTAGTTTCTCTCGTCGATATGGCTAAGAATGCTGCATAAAAGGCTTTTGCATTATGCGTCTATAACTGTTGCAGGCATGGACAAAGCACAAGGATAATTTATTACTGATCGAGAGATATCATTTCTTCAAATCAAGTGCTCAACAATTTGGGTTCAACTGCAAGTCCCTTTCTGAGTTGAGGAGTGATGAAAGTGAGACCGAAGGAGCTCTTGTGATGGTTCTCAAGGTTCTTAAACAAGTGCACAGTAGGTTCTTCGATGTATGTTCCATCTTCCCTTCACTTGGTTGACATAAGCAGTTGTTGCTTGTTGTATGCTGATTTATTTCTGGAAACCGTTGTGTAGGAACCCGGGAGTGATCCTATCGACAGAGATGTGAGGCAGGTAAATGTTTTAATCTATTCTAGCTACCCTTGACCTCTCTCTCTCTGGTCCCCTTTTTTATCAAGTCCCATCCTTTTTTTTTGTCTCTCAACTTGATTTTTTGAACTTGTCAGCACAGACTTTTAAACGCAGTGAGTTGTGTATTGTCATGGTTATTTTTCTGCAATTGTTTTTACGTCATTGCCGTGTCTTTTCCTTTTTCATGTTCTACGTGAGATTATTATATCCTGCAAATCAAGTAACAGTTATGGATATTGTTCAGTTTGACTCTTTTTATGAGACTTCTGCCAAATCGAAGTCGAGAAGATTTTGGATGTGGGGGTTGGATATAATTTTCTGGAAATCATTCTATGCAGGTGCTGAAAGCCATTCGGAAGGAAGTGTTGAAGGGATGTAGAATTGTTTTTACCCACGTCTTCCCCACCAATTTTCAGGCTGATAACCACCCTCTGTGGAAGATGGCAGAGCAACTGGGTGCAACCTGCGTAACAGAACATGATCTGTCGGTGACTCACGTGGTTTCAATGGACGCGGGCACTGAGAAGTCCCGCTGGGCGGTGAAAGAGAAGAAGTTTCTGGTCCATCCGAGTTGGATCGAAGCTACGAACTATATGTGGCAAAAGCAACCCGAAGAGAACTATCCCGTTAACTAAGTTAAAAACCAATGACAAAATTCTTTTATTGCTGCTAACCCTCTGTAGTTATGGTAGTTTAGACTTTTAAGTCTTTTGGCTAAGATCCAGTGTAGTATCTGTTCTTATCAGTCTAATATCTGATACGTGGGCCAATGGTAGTTTAGACTTTAGTCTTCAACCCTTTTTGCACTGATGGTCTTGTTTTGCTGAGTCTTAGGTTCATTGCAAGTTTTGGAAGGTTACTGTTACAGGGCTCCATTTCGAATGGTTGTAGAATTGGAACATATTTTGTACATTTTCCATAGCAACTGGACCATGTAATACTACTTGGACACTACAACATATAGCGTACACTTATTTTTGGGGCTTGGAAGCTTTTCAGATTTTCAAAATTTATTATTTCTTTTCTGGGGTTTTTGTTTTTTGTTTTCTTAATTCGTTTTATTTGCCATCTTAATAACTCAGAAAATTGTGCAGTCCTGTTGCGACTAGAAAAAGTTTAGATCTACGGTCTCATTTTTTTATCATATTAGTTGTTCTTTCATACTATTCTGACTACTTGTTTTCCATTTGATTGCTCAAGTATTTTCAGCTATTTAGTATTTACTAGTTGAAGCACGCGTGTATAGTATGTTTTTTAAATGATTCAAGAATATAAAGAGAAAAAATAAAAAAGAAGAGTGTAAGAGGGATTAAAGGAATATATAGAAAAATAACGAAATAGAAGCAACGGCAACACAAAACCACAATCAAAAAAAAAAAAAAAAAAACTCGAAACTCTCTCATGAAATTTAAAAGAAAATATGGATATTATGCCAAAAAAAAATCTTGGAAGAACTTTTAACTCGTTTAAGAAACTATAGGGATGACATTTTGACTAATGGATATGGGTACCCGCAGATATGGGGGATAAGATTTGGGTATAGGAGCGGGTATGTGCCGGGACAGGGTGGGGTAAGCTCTTCCATACTTGCACTCGCCCTGCTTATATTCAATCTTATAAATATACTAGTAGAGTTTAGCCTGTGCATCACACCTGCTAGTTTTATTAATTAAGTTATTGCATAAAATTTTATCTCTCTTAGAGTTATAGTGATTTTCTGTGTAAATGTACTTTAGTTATTATCATAGCACCTATTTTTGGATTATGAAACGTGATAAATCTTTACGATATCTCATGACAACTGGAAAAAAAAAAAAATTAGAGAGGTAACTTTTATCTATAAAGTGCTAGTTATCTAGTTAGGGTGTACAATATATACCAAAGTTTATTTTTAAATACATTTATATATTATACAAAGCCTTTTTGCTTTTGTGAGGCACCTGAGGTAAACGACTATTTACAAGAAAAGTATTGTACTTCCGTGTTGAGATGCTCAATAACAGCTTTTGATTTCGAAAATTATGATGCCAAAAAGATGTAATTAGCTTTCTAACACGAATGTTTTTCTACGTTATATGCATCTAAAAACATAGTATAAATACATTTATAGATCAATTTCATCAATTAATTTTAACCCTTTTTTTTATTTTTATTTTATTAAAATGAGTAACTTATCGTAGAAAATATTTGTTCATATATGAGACATCAAAAAGCGTTAACAACTAAATTTGTTTTGAAAATATAATTAACAAATAAAAAAGAATATGGAAAGTAACTATGTGACAATAAAACTTGTGGAAGACAAATAAATTGATATTATTAGAATATGGGAAAATCTATCAATTTTGTACACCTTCACAGAGACTGATACTAAAAAATGCTTAAATATTATCAAAGAGAAAGCCATGGAAAAAAAAAAAATCCAAATTAAAACTATATATGATAAAATCACAGGTAAACCATATGCAACGGTGAAGAAAACAGAAAACTAATAAAACGGAGATGAACAAAGGACCAAAAGAAGAGGTGTAAAGAACTAAAAACTAAAAACCCACATAGATTTCTCGGGGAAAAAAGAGATGTACTAATGACTAAATCTGTAAAAAAGGTAAACGTTTTTCATTAAAAAATGTTACGAAAAAGATAAATACCGTACCAAAACATCAACTATATTCCAAGTTGAAAGCTCCCTTGATCAGCAAAACAACAAACCACTGGCTTAACCCTTCATCATTCTCACAAATATAAACGATTGACTGAGAAAAAAAAAACCCCGACTTAAAGCCATAAAATTATCTATTTTTGGCTTGCACTCCAGGCATTAAAGGGCATAATTGAAAATAAAAATTAACATAACAATCATCTTTAGTTGTCGTTATCTAATTATCATTTCTTAATGCATAAGAAAAAAAAATCAATACAAGAGTAATTGGCCTCAATGGTCCTTGAACTCTTTATGAGGTGACGCATTAGTCTCTGTTTTTTTTAGCATAGCCATGCTAACCTGAAACTCTCTTAAAAGGTGATGGTTTGATCATTTCCGTCTGGTTTTGTTAAAAAACTCACAGAATGATCGCGGGAAAAACACGTTTTGTGCTTTTTGAAGTAAAATACCCTTAAAATGATGAAAATACCCTTATTTATATTAAAATAATAATAATAATAAGAGGAGAGACCTCTCTTTCTCCCCTCCCCTCCCTCCCTCCCTCCCTCCCAACCCCTAACCCCCCCCCCCCCCCCCCCCCAGATTGGACACCGACGCTAACGCAGGAGCAGGAGGCCGTCTCCCTCCTTCCCTCCCTCCCCCTCTCCCCCCTGTGCGATCCCCCTCGCCCCAGTGCAATCTGGGTTTTGGACCCCTCAGTGCGATCTGAGTTTTGGCCCGTCGTCTCCCTTCTCCCCCCTGGGTCACCGCGATTTGGGTTTCAGACCCCTCGGCATGATGTTAGTTTTGGCTCCCCCCACCCCGTGCTGTCGTCTCCCTCCTTCCCTCCCTTCCTCCTTCGCCGTGCGTTTCGGCCCTCCCTTCCTCTCTCCATCTTTCCTCGCGCTAACGCTGTGCGTCCCCCCTACCCATCTTCTTCTCCGTCATGGCCCCTTCCCCTATGGATAGAATTTTCAGAAATGGAGAGAGAAAATTATTAATTTATTTTATTTTGTTAAATTAATTATTATTAAATTACTAAAACACCCTCACAAATTAGATCACATGCATTGTGCATGACTAATTTCATTAAAAACTTAACGGTTTTGGATGGAAATGACTGAAATGGCAAAAAAAAAAAAAGAGTTCAAGGTTATCTCTCAAAAAAAAAAAAAAAAAAAAAGGGACCAAACCATCACCTTTAAAAGAGTTCAAGGACTATTTAGGCCAATTACTCTTAATAAAAACAAAGAATAAGAGGGCATATTGAAAATAAAAAATTACAACAAGGGTATAATTGGAAATAAAAGTTACAACACAGCTACTTGCTTTCTCACGTTTTTATACACGTAGAGATATAAATATATGTGTTTATATGTATTTATATATATAACTATGTGAATTTTTTGTGTTTTAAATGTTTTATTTATTTATATTTAGTTTATAGATTCTTGGAGTTTTGATTTGTTTTTATAATTTCAGTTTCATTTTCAGTTATATTTGTGATTATGTTGATAAATTTTATGAAAACTTTAATTGAATTTGTTTTGAGTTTTTTTTTTCCCCTCTCTCTCTCTCTCTCTTAATGGGTAAATGGATATGATATGTGTTTAACATTCCCAATGAGGATTACCCACTTCTGCACCTGCATTAAATTAGACAGGTATGCAGGATAAAAATGGTGGCGGGTATGGGAGTGGGGAAGCATACCTATCCCCGTTTTGCCTTATTACCATCCCTAAGAAACTAGGACGATTTATGTGATCTAAATTTTCTAGACGATATGGGAAAATATTAATTCGAGGATAGTTAAAAGACAGGAAATTCAGGAATATAAATCTCGACTCGAGTAGAAAAGCATTACTACAAGGTTGTATAAACTTATGTTAGAGGACTAGGAATAATGACTTTATGGGGTGTCTTAGAAGCATCCTCCATCCTATATTCTATCAGAATGCAATGCAATTTGCATTTGGGTTCCTCATATATCATTCCTTTTTTCTATTTACTTTTATTAATCACATCACATACTCTCTCTATTTCTCTCACCAATAACCTAAACACACATTATATTTAAATACAATGTGAACAAAAAAAAAAAAAAAATCCGAACGCATATTATATTTTATTGTATTATATTTGAATATAATACAAAATAAATGTAGTTTCCAAAAGGACCATTAGAGTTACTTATAGAGAGAGAGAGAGAGAGAAGCTCCTATTATGTAATGGGACATGGGAATTTCATTGTGGTTCACATCATTGTGATGCACTTGATTTTGATGACTACTTTTCTGTTAGAGTAAACAGGTGAGAAAAGTATCTGAATAATACAAATTTAAAAATTATTATATCAACATAATACAAATATTTATACTAGACTAATTAGAGACAAATTAAAATTTAAATTGTATCATGTTAGTTAAGATAAAGAAATTTATATAATGTTAGTCAATAGATGAAAAAAAAAAAAAAAAGATTGACTATTTGAGTAATTTTCTCTAAAAGAAAGTTATGATTTCAGTTATTGGGCTTACAAAGCCATTTTGGTCCTACCGAACATGGAAAGGAAGAGTCGCGATATCAAATTGGGGAAACGTCCCCAAAAGCCACCCTTTTGAATCCTTTGTACCTACTAGCCACAACTTTTAACACTTGACCATATAACCACTCAAGAAAACTGCTCAAAACTCAACCAATTATATTCTATTCAAATTGCCCCTATTAACCCAAAAATATACTAAGATATCAAATGTCACCAGAACCAACAGTAACCATTGACAACAATGATCAATGACAGTGTTGTCTTTAACACCGCTTGCCAGAATATTCTACTAGAATATTTTGAATAGTCTATCAGATTATTTTTTGTTCTTAACATGGATGTAATGATGTCTCTGGCTCCGGCTCCGATTGATAATGGTCGCCTAAGTATTCGTCGACACTAGTTACTGAAATATTCGAGTAAAGTATTTATCTATATTAATATTTCATATTCTACTATAACATTTTTTGTCTTCAATATAAAAGATTAAATGTCTTCGACTCCAATCACTGACACTAGTTACTGGAATTTTTTCGTATTTTAATAGATTTAATTTTTACATGCATCACTAATATGCTGTGTTCAAAAGGGTTATGATGAATATGACATGAACACGGTTTGATTATGAACAATTTGCAAACAAGCATAATTATCATCAAAAGCATTGTACCTACTTGTTACTGAAATAAAATTAATATACATATAGAAAGAATATTTTATACACTGTTTGAGATGGGTTTGGTAGTTGTACATGTTAATATCCCTTAGGAGACCTCCGAACCTTTTTGTGTTGACGAAGACTTGTAGTGTGAGATGCTTTCTCAATGATAATAGGAAAAAAAAAAAAAAAAAAAAAAAAGGAAAAAAAAATTAAAATGATTTTGTCTTTACGATTATTTTTGAGGCTACTAGGACCGAATATTATGGATTTATTTTGGATACCTACACGGTTTGGAAAACCTAAGGTGGGACCCTTTTTTTTATTTTTATCTGGATACTCTCATAACTCGTGTAATGGACGATGCTGACACGTTCATGAGACTCTTTTGAACTGTTTGTTTTTTACGCCTTCAAGGCTCAAATATTATACAGAGAACCAACTCAGCCTGCATACATAAAGTTGTTCGCATATAATTACAAACTTTTAATTTTGATAATTTATCCTTTTTAACTTGTTAAAATGTGACAATGTAACCTCTATAAGTTAATTTTTTGTTAAATTAATTATGAAAAGTCCACGTACACCTTATGTGAAGACGCATTTCTAACTAAAAATTTCTAAACCTATTGCAAATTTTAATGTAAATATTTCAATTTCAAATCTTTTATTTAGTGTAAAATTAATTATAATGTAATAATTTAGCAAGTTCAGATAGTAAATTATCAAATTAAAAGTTTAGGGGGACAAGAATTGCCAAAGAGTAACAAGTTTATAGGGCATCAGTGCTACTCATCCAAATGTTTAAATTTGAATTGATTGACTTATCAAAAACTAATTATAATTTTTACCAACTTTTCAAAAAAAGATAAAAATCCAGCCAAAATAATATAATTTAATTGAAATTAAACCTCTAAATCAAACAAAACATTAAAGTCGAACTAGGTACACTATTGGAAAAAAAAAAAAAAAAAAAAAAAAAAAAAGTTGAACTAGGTGGGTGTTACTGTCCACTTCCCAAAAACCCAAAAACCAGAAGATAAAGTTGACTAAGTGTTCTGTATCCAAAGCACGTTATCCTCAATCCTAGACTACTAGTTTCTTTTCACAACCTTTTGAAGAAAGATACCATCCCAAAGCTTCAAAAGCAATGACTAAGCCTGTCCAAACAGTGTAATTCCAGTGCTTGTTTAATATCCTTTTATTTGATGCTCCAGAACCAGAAGTAGTAGAAGCCGAGCCACTTGGTTTTGCCTCAACTGCTGATCCGCCACCGCCGGAGCTTGCGGTAGTTGTCTCTTCTGGATTAGGACTCTGAAAACATACAGATGATCAGAAAAACTTTGAGAAGAAAAGCAACAAGTTTGGCCAAAAAGAGTGGACTTTTTTTAACTTTAGATTGACACATATGACAAGCTCGAAGTTCCGAACACAAAAACTTGATAATACAAAAAGCATGTAGAGGGTACAAGAAAACTCGAGCACACAAACTCTAGGGTTAAAACCCAAACACGTTGATAATTTGGTAATTTGGCGTACAGATTCATTACTTTAGCCAAATTGACCCAAACACGTTGATAGGAGCATCTCCAATACAGTACTAAATTGTTGTGTCAATGGTCAATTTTGACATTTGGTTGAGAAAAGTACTCTTTACTAATATAGATTGTTATTTTTGATGCCAGATTTGCTATATTTAACAATCTTTTGTAATTAATATGATATTGACATAGATAAATACTCTAGAGATGGTCAAACATCCTTTTAATTATAAGAAAATGTGATATTTTCATGACAAATATGAAAAAGTAGAAGGACAGCGATTAAATAGAGCACTAATAATGGGATCATCTAGATTACATTATGCCTCAAATGAGTTTTTTTACTCAACTAAACCTTGACAACACAGAAAGAATCTAGACACACACACACACTATAAGCGTACCTCGAGTACAATCTTCTCCTGATTCTTCTGCTTTTCTGAAATTGAAAACGTAACACGATCACAACAGGAATTAAGACAATGACAAAAAGAAACTGAAGCACAGAATACTCGATTCAAATAAACATGTTCCACATATTCATGAAGATAGGGAGTTGTATAAATCTAAATGATTTCTCCCTATATATGTACTTGGAAATAGTCTCTAGCATAAAAGTATTAACATGATCAACCTGACAAAAATGATGATCATCAAAGCTATGGATCATCTGGCTTAAAAACCAAAAACAAAAACAAAACACCTTAACCATCCACAAATATGTTTTTTGAACTAGGCCAGTCTTGTCCCATATATCAAAATTCTATTGTAATTTTTAAAAATTCTTCAAAGCTCAAACTAATCATCCATATTGGCGAGAGACACAACGTCACAAGACCCACCAAGTCTCTATACTCTCTCTATCCTCTTGCTCTCCTCTAAACTCTTGAATCCCGACCTATCTTCCTCCATTCACCCATCTGATCTTCTTTCATTCCATCCCTCTCACGAAGTCACTCTTCCTCTTTATTATACTCTCAATAGCCTCGTGGTTTTAGGGCTTCCGGCAAGCAAAGGTGGTGAAGAATCCAATGAGATGAGGAGATGGGAAGGTTGAGAGAAAAAGCGCAAATTTGCTAATACATTAGGACAAATTTTGTCAATTAGAAAAGGGTTTGAAAAATGATCATTTAATTTTGTCTTTTGATAGCAACCGTAGAAAACACAAACTAAATACACACAATTGTACCAGAAATTGAAGGATAAATAAACTTTAATGAATGAAAATAGTCCTCTGGTAGATTACATAGACCCTAGAACATTACTAATTAATTGAGAGAGAACTCACTCTCCCCTTGCTTGGAATCTCCAAGAAGTTTCCCCAATAATTGCCTCTCTCAGTAGCTGATTTCTTTCTATTTATACTCTTACATTACCTCGAACAAACTCGCACAATTCCAATCAGAAAATGACAGGCCCTATTCTTCACTAACTACTAGCAGTTAATCACATATAAATTTCATGTATATGTATGTGTGCACACACACTGGAATTTAAATAATTTATTCGGTAATAAAAAGGGCATGCCACAGTTCACGGAGATACAAGTGTCCTCTTTAGAGTAGATCTCAATGTATAGTAACATGTGTGTGTATGCGCGTGTGCGTGTCCGTGTCTGTGTTCGTGTTTTCAAGTTTCCAATTCTAAAAGAATAAGGGTAATCTGTGATTTCCAATTGGTAAAACAGTCATTTACCAGTTGTAGCTGTGGATGGAGCCAAATCTAGGAGAGGCGCGTTGAAGTGATGTTTGTTCTTTACATCGTCCCTCAGTTGAGCCAGCAAGGACTCATCAGCGTCCTCCTCAGTCGTGCCGGGTCCGGGCCTCACACGCATCACCAAAGAAAGAATCAACCTAGAAGCTCTATATATAATATACACATGATTCATACAACTTATCATCAGATGCCTTGAAGGTGGTATAGAACTCTCATTCTCCACCAGGGCCTGTCCTACTTTCGTTAACCCTTACAATCTCTTTGCGATGGAGATTTGTGCCCTGCAAGAGATTTATTTCCATTATTATTTTTTTTAGTTTTCATAACCGTGGTGTTTGAGACTTTACCCCGAACTAATTCACGGGATCCATGCAAAGCGTTCCCTCCATAAAAATCGGGTAAATCTCAGGCCTTTGATCTATGGGCGTGGCTCCAAAGAATTGGTAGCACTCAATGGGAAAAGAAACTTTTAGGGGGTGTTCGGTATTTGAGTTGAGTTGAAATTTTTAAGTTTGAATAGTAATTTTTATTGATTTTTTAGAAAAGACAAAATTTTTTCAGAAAAAGACAAAAATTTGAGTTTAAACCTCAAGTTTGAGTGTGATAGCCAAACTCCCCCTTACACTTAATGTTTCCTAAGACGCTAAGTCCAAGTGATTCATCACTGATCCAATTACTGAGAGTAGTACCGTCTTAACCCAAGTACTCACATTTAAAACTCAAATGAATCAAAATCGATTAAATTATACTATATAATAATATAAATTCTCAAGTTTTTGAACTCTAACTAACCTTTAGAGTTAAATTAAACTCTATACCAAGCTTCTATACCAATCTTAGTTTCATTACAAAGATAAAAATAGATAAATGATGACAAATAGATTTTTACCGTTTTAGTATCGGTTCAAATTTTTATTTTAAAAATAATAAATTTTCTGACCCCGAATCAAAATAGGGGAAATAAGAAAAAAATTGCATAAATAAAGAAATAGCAGTAGCAGTACCTTATGAAGTGGCACATAATACTCATTAGAAGCATGAGTTTGAGGTGTATTAACTGAAAAATTATGAAGTGGCACACATTGATAGCAATTCTGACACCCTTCACTTTATTAACTGTGAAATTACAAAGTTACCTATCAGAGAGAGATATGGGGAAAAAAATGACAATCAACCATAAATATTTACTTTTTTAATTTAATTATAAGTGTTTCACATTCAGTATCCACAACTTATGCTTTCAACGAGTGTCATGTGCATTTTTCCATCAAAAACTTAATTGAGAGGGAAAATGCATATACTTTTCCAAAATTCAGGAGAAAATGTAACAAATTAAAGTTTAGGGGGCACTTTGTGAAAAGACCTAAAGTTTGGGGAGAAAAAAATGTAATTTATCTTAAATATATATATATATATATATATATATATATATTCGGTTCTTGAACGAGGAATTGGAGAAAGAAAACTTCAATTACGTGTCAGCTGTCGGATGAGATCTAAAGGTCCCAATTACTCAAATATAAGGGTAAGGGGAGAATTAGGTCCCGTTTGACATTGCTTTTAGAAGCTGTTTTAAAGAACCTACAATAATTTAAGCATGCTTGTCAAATTTTACTTTTGCCTAACAGATTCTTAAAATTGCTGCAATAGAATTTGAGAAGTAAGCCGGTTGTCATTTAACAAATTTACTAAAATATCATTAATAATAGGTAATAATTTCAATCAACACACTTTATTTATGTTCGTAACAAATAATAATAAAACCACATTAAACTATTTATTTAAAATTTATAAATTCTTTTCATCTTGAAAATAAATTGTCAATTTTCATAATTTTATAACTTATTTAAGGGCCCGTTTGGTTGGTTAACTCATTTTAAACTAAACTGTACTTTTTTCATCATGTTTTTTGTCTTTTCTGAAAAAGTTTTTTGTCTTTTCTGAAAAAGTCAACAAAATTTACTATGCAAACTTAAAAATCTCAACTAAACTCAAACTGAACTTGTGCATCAAACGGGCTATTATTATCATAATTTTTTTAAAAGAAAACTTTGATTATTTTAATGCTTCCTTTGGTTCTTAAGTGTGACTTTTAAGGTTTTTCATTTCAATTTTTGTTTTGTTTTGTTTTTTTCCCCTAAAAACTCAATAAAAATTATAACTAATTTTTAAAAAGTTAATCAACTTCAACTTAAAAATTTTATCTTAAACCTGTGTTCCAAACGAAAGCTAATTTTATGTGTACTTTATGATGATAGTAAATATTTCAAAACAAAAAGAATGTTTGCAAATAACATTATCATTAAAAGATAAATTTTACAAGCTTGACAGAGACATCATAATGAATTTTTACGTTGAATTGTTTATTTTATTTAATGTTTACATAATTAGCTTTCAATTTTGAATTTATCATAATTTTGAATTTTGGAATATTCTAAGTTAAAAGATGGAATTTTAACCTATCTTGTTCTGCAAAGAGAACTTTATAACAAGGTTGATGTGACTTTTTGTCGTAAGAAAATTTAGAGAGAAACGTTTTCCTTCTACATTCATTGTTTTTCTCATGTGTTGAGGCAAAAAACAAAGACACCTAAATTGTGAGCGCGTGAATCCTTCGGTAAAAAAGAAAACGTCCATTTGCTCGTTCAATCAAACGACAAAAATAAGGTGTTGAAGAACGTTGTATTGGAGGAGACGAGTCATTCGTGGGTTCGTGAGATTTCTTTCTGAAGGAGTTTTGAAGTTATCAACCTAATCGGACAGCAATAAAAATATCATCTTTTCTTTTTATTTATTAAATCTATATATATATATATATATATATATATATAGAATACTAAGGAAAATTTGAGAAAATTTTTTTATTCACAGTCTCTTGCTTCCGCTAAAATTTTTAAATTACTATTTTCAAAACCAACAACATGGAGTGCTTGATATTAATAACGAATTCCCTTTAAATTATGTCACTAGTATCAACATGCACCCTAAATTATAAAATATGCCTATTGTACCCTGCATTTTGATAAAATATTGATGGAAATTATATCGGAAACAAACGAAGGGGATATTTTGACCAAATGTTATATTTTAGAGGGTATAACAACTACAGTGGATAATTCATGAGGCATGCTAACACTAGTGACATATAATTGAGGGAGAATTCGTGAAATTTTTCAACGAGTAAAATTTCACATTTACAAATCCTGATCATTCGTGTTTCCAGACTGAATATAATTGTCTTTAACTTTACTTTAATCTCGTAATCATTTAATTAGCAGGCACAATTAACATAATGTCCCAACCAGTAAGTAATTAATTATCCCTTTACACACTTTTACGCCATAGACTACTCTCCTGCAATAGACTTTTTTTTAACTTTGTTTTTTTTTTTTTTTTTTTTTTTTTTGAGGGAAAAACTGGCTACACGTTAGAATTCCAATCTTATTGTTTGTTTGTTTGTATGTTTTTTTTCCCAAGTATAAGCTTCCGATACATAATTTATGGGATACCAACAAAAATACTAGCAAAAAGTAAGAAACATAGACAAAGATATATCAAGCCTATCTCTTAAGAATATCGAGGCTGCAAGGTTAACTGGATTTCTTGTCGAGGAGCGCAAGATGCGTCCATGTCCACCTTCACCCCACATTGTTCTCCCACAATTTAGGACTTCCCAATGATTGGGACCAAAATCATACGCCACCATAGCATGCATATCTCCTATAGGAAGGGGCTGACCTTCAACTGTTTCACCAAAGCCCGGATCATATATATCCTACAAAATACATATATATATATATATCGAGTATTCAATTAACAGCAAACATATATATATATATATATATATATATATTCAAGAATAAGAGAATAAAATAAGATTGAACTCACCTAACTTGACCAATTATGAAACGTATCATTGTTAATCCTGAACCCCATAATCATGGGACCATGCTTTCTCAACCTCGTCATTAAATCTTTAAGGGGTGCCAAGACTAACTTATACACATACTCACTATATTAACATTAAAAAAAAAACTATATACTAAAATTAAAAAAAAAAAAAGGATTAAAAAAGCTAGGGGGACCATGGCGCACCCCCGCCCCTCCCTCCGCCATTGTGTCCAATTATGTTCCATGCCAATCCCTTGGTTACCTTCCAAAAGCCTCTCCATCTTCTCTGTCATGCAAAAAGTCGTCTCTTCATTAACTTCCCAACAAAAGAGCTCTCCATACTCGATTGGAATGGAAACTTAGGGACCGAAGGTTGTAAAGCAATTTAAAAAAATAAAAAAATAAAAAATAAAAAATCCACAACACGTACATAAATCACCAAACTCAATTTCATAATATATAAAAAGAAACATAAATTTAGATTGCGTAAAAAAAAAAAAAAAAAAGACAAATAATGCCAAATAATGTCTATATGGCGAATCCTAACTGGAAGCTTCAACAAGCTGACAGTGCCATAAACCATACATAAGGCTGAAAATAGATAAATAATATTAACAACAAATAATGATATTATTCAATCATAAACATACATGTGTAAGTACATACATAAAATCATAAACATACATTAATAAGTATATATATATGCATACATTACCATCTCCTTTTTGATATATTAACAACAAATAATGTCATTGTTCAATCATAAACATACATGTTTAAGTGCACACATATAATCATAAACATACATCAATAAGTACATATATATTCATAAATCATACATTACCATCTCCTTTTTGATCTCGAATTCGAAAATCGTTGGCTTCGGGTATAAACCCTAGATTCCATCTAAACTAGGAAATAGATATGTGAGATGTTAGTAAGAACAATTACAATAACTCCAAGTAAAAAAGTTGCAAAACAAAATTTAATAAAATTAACAAAGAAGTTCAGAAAAGATCTCTACTTTCCAAGACTTCTAAGCATCGCTACCTGTTTCCATAATAATATCAATTATGTAGTTCAAGAACCAATCAACAATTCAAATCAATAAATACTTAAAAAGCTTTCACTTTACAAGATTCTAAACATATTGTTACAAAAAGAAAACGTAATAGACTGATTAACCTAATTCTGACACAATGAAACATTCATCGTGGCTCAACCTATCAAAAAGTGTAAAAACATATGGATCTACTAATACTACTTGAGATTTTTCTATATAGATTTGATTTATTGTTCATATTTTGGCTCCAATCAATGGTTCTTGGAAAATGTTTCTTGTTTATTTCAGATTGTAAGATTCTGCTAGAAAGAGAATTACCTACAGAGTATGTCAGACTTTATTCTCTTTTTACCACCAACTTTAGGATCTCAATAAAAAAATAAATTAAAAAAAAAAAAAAAAAAAAAAACCAGTTGATGAATAAACGCACAACATGAAACATTTTTGGAATACAGAAGAGAATCTGCAAGAAGAAATAATCATCGTCAAGGGGACACTTTCTAAGCATGCGTTCGGTGTACACAGTTTGAATTGAGTTTTTTGGGTTGGATTTGAGTTGAATTATTTGCATTTGATGCACAAGTTTGAATGGCTGTAGCTAAAAAATATCAAATTTGAAATGTATTCAGAAAAAAAAATTCAATATAGAGCTTGTTTCGTTCGTCTCGAAATTGTAAGCAATTTGAAAAGAAAATTAAAACAAAAAAAACAAAAAAACAAACCCCTTTTGGACTTGTATATGCAAATTTATGAACTTTTAAAGTTTGAGTTGCACAATTATAATTGGAATTGTGAATAGTGAATAAACTGGAAAAAAAAATTGCATTTGAATTGAACTGTGGAACCAAACGCCCGCTAAGACTCTAGTTTCAGTGCATTAAGCATTTACATCATTCATTCCTTTTCCCATTTCTAAACCTTCTATACCATAGACGCATGAAACATATATTAACAAATGGACTTAAGTATCGAATTCATTAAAAATATGAACATAATCATGGTGACCATTAATTAATAATCAGAAGCTAAAGTTGAACTCTTAACCTCCATTTGGATTGCAGATGTGAACCTAAGTTTTCATATCAATTTTTATCTTTTTCTGAAAAATCAACAAAAATTATAACTGGTTTTTGAAAAGTCAACCAACTTCATCTCAAAGCTATGTTCCAAACGGATATGTAAACTAGGTCAAAGGGCCACCACATCATCAATATTTGTATGCAGTCAGGCATTTCTTCAAACATAAGATCAATGAGCCAAAAAAATTAATCAAAAGGCAAAAAGGAATCAATGGTTCCTTAATAATTATCTTTGTTTTTGCTGAGCACTTTTAATCATAAAATTCATGCGTCATGGATAATAGAAATTCCAAAAGGCTGGAAACAGAATGGATGCATGGCTCTTGTTTTAAATCGATCAAAATTTATTGTATGCACTCAATCAAGCAATTCAACTTAAAATATTAGATCAACAACCACAAAAATAAAAATCCCCTTTAATTTAAACGAAATTTATGTTTCTTTTTTCCTAAAAAAAATCTTAGAAAACATCATCAAAACAATCCAAGACCAAAAAAAAAACAAACCTCAGTGGTTTGTAAACGAACAGGAACAATATTCAAGTTGAAGATTAAAGCTGAAACTGCACACAAGCACAACAAGTATTATGTTGGGGTCGAGCTTCATCTCCCCATTACGTTATGCCTAGGTCACCATGACTATTGGACTAACGAGCGGTGAATGACAAGCCATGGTCCACTGATTGGTCATTATGCATTCCTAAGCTCAAATATTTGGGCTCGGCCCATCAGCTGACTTACCACCTATGGAGGAACCAATGAACATCGAACAATGATCCATCGGTCATTCAATATCGGTCTTATTGACCTCTTAAGCCCATAAAATTATCAAGTGTTTCGATTAGGTTAATATCTGGGCCAACATAACGAATGACAAATGATGGCATTCGATTGTCCGATGCATACTCATCTATTGTTCATCACGAATGATGATTGGTTTCTCATTCATTACTCGTTTCTAGTGAACGATGAACGATGGAAGATCGGTTTCCATAACTGCCAAGCCCACAATCAATCATGGCATCGTGGTCCACGTTCTTACACACATTTCGAATTGTTCGGGTAGTGGAGATCTGCCAACTACTATATATCCCATGAATTTGGACCCATTACTTTACCTCTAGAAATAGAATAAGACCATTCACATTTTGGGTATCTATTAGCCTCTTACTTACTGAAATTCTGCCGGAATAACCCCAGAAATTGTAACCTTGTACTCAAAATTTATACATAGTGAAACTCCAGACTCTAAGAGGATGTAGCACGACATTCCGACAAACCTCTCTAAATTCCGGTGTTGTTATCTTTTATCGCTTTTTATCACTTTTCCGTTTATGTTTTCGGTTTATGCTTGCTTTATGACTCTCATGTGCGATGTCTAAAGACCCTAACATTTCTATGTGTTGATTTTTATATGATCTAACCCAAATTAGAATTTGACCGTAGATTCAAGCATCTACATATTACAGCAACTAGATTCCTTTACTTTTCTAAGAGAAAGGGAACAAAAAGTTTGAGACCAGTGTATTAGAGAAAGGATTTTTTTCCCAATTCTAATACACAAACTTGCAATGTAATCTTATCTAAACAAAAGAAGAACCCAAGCCTCTTTCTATTCAATATTCATCACTCACCTTGTTTCTAAAAGTTGCCAACAACCATGTATATATGTGTGTATATATATCTATTATTATTGAAATTAAACCCTAAATTGATGCGATTTCTAACAAATCGCTGCTGTAGATAGAAAAATCGGAAGAAAGGGAAGGGCTTTACCTTGAAGGCGAACAAATCCGGTGAGGTATTGGTGGTGGCTGCACCGGCGCAGGCTTCTACGGCTGCGCGGCTGCAGAAGGCTTCACAAGTGAGTGGCCGCAGACTCTTCTTTTCTGTAGGACTGACTTGAGAATGAGTAAAACTGGTGTCTCAGTCTGAGAGTGAGAGACACAGAAGAACGAGAGAGTCAGAGAGAATTAGGTATATTTGTTTAACGACACTGTTTAACAACTTTAAGCATAGGTTTGGTACGTATTCAACTCCTAGGTCCTCTTATTTGTGTCTCCTTTATGTCCCTCCAATAATATGATGATACATGAATTAAAAATACATATTTAATTACAATATCACATCATATCACTTAAAAAATTATATTAGTTACACACATGTCATAATATTTTTTAGAAGGACATGAATGAGAATATAAATAAGGGGATATATGAACTAAATCTTGTTTGGTACCACGGTTTGGATCACAAATTACAACTCAATTTTGTATTTTTCTAAAAAGTCAACCCCAGTTTTACTATTCATAGTTTCTATTACAGTTTGGACACTTTTGATAAATGTCACAAAATTATGCCTTGGATTGATTTTTACCATACAAGAAAAATTTATTGCAAGATATGCCATAGATAATATCATAATTAATTAATTATTTATTTAAAAAATCGATTATAATTACTAAGAGGTTTCAATATATAACCACCTGGGTTACCAAATGGTAACCAGTTGGTTACTAATCATAGTGGGTTTCTGATCGGTAACCACCACAGCCGACGAGTTACCGGTTTGCTACCAAATATTAACTAGTTAGTTATCAACCGCCAGTGAGTTTCCGGTCGATAACCACCACCACTAGCGAGTTACTGGTTGGCTACCAAATGGTAACCAGTTGGCTACCAATTGGTTACCAACCACTAGTGGGTTTTCAATTTGTAACTACCGCAGTCAATGGGTTACCGTTTGGCTACCAAATGGTAACCAATTGGTTACTAATAGTCAGCGAGGTTCCGATCGGTAACCATCGTTGATGGTAGGTTACTGGTAGGATACCAAATGGTAACCAGTTTGTTACTGTACGGTAACCACCGCCGCCGGTGAGTAATCAATTGGTTACTAATTTAGTTACTAGTTGGTCACCAACTGAAAACTTCTAATTTAGCCAGATTTTCCGGATTCCGTCGTCAAATTGCTATAATTTATCATTGAAACACAACAAAATTCAACAAAAAATCATCAAAATCCGCAAAACCAAGAATTCACAAACCAAGCAATCCACAATCTAAACACAAATGAAACAAAATTCAAAGTCCACCAAATTCAATAAACAAAGCTAAAATTTGTTTTCAAAAAAGTTTATTTTATCACTGGATTAGTGAAAAAATTGATAAAAAATAATATATATACATATACAAGAAAACCAACACAAAAAATGTGCTCTGAAAAAATTCATAAAAAATGTGGAACAAATCTACTTCATAAGGAAAGTCGATGATTACGATTCTCCGGTGGCCGCGCAGGAGAGATCAATAACCGGAAACTAGACTGGAGGCGATGGTGGCGCCTGCTCCAAGCGCTCCTCCACCCGATCTCCTCCGCGCATGGAGTAGGTCCTTAGATCTAACAATTTGTTGCCGGCCCTCTCCACAAGCTCGCAGAAGAGCGACCTTCGATCTGATGAGGTACCACCATCGCGGCCGATGATTCGATCTCTTGACGTTACTGGAGAGAGAGAGACATGGTGGCAAATCACAAACGGAACCACGATCTCAGGTCACAAAGGATCCGGTTGCCAGATTGGTACAAATCCGATCACGAGGCATGATGGCAACTCTGTTCGTCACAGTGGCATCTTCTTTCCGGTGAGGAGGTGACGGTTGTAGGAGAGAAAGAGAAGAGAGAGAATGTAGTTCCTAGGATCGAGGAACTATCCTAGGAACTACAGTGTGTAATGTGTTAGATTGGGGCACTTAGCCATAATGTCATGCCTGCAATTGATCTAGCAAATCATATATCATTACTTATCTTGTGATGCAGTTGAATAAATTTGGGCATTAGCTCATGTAGTTTTTGTGATACAAGGGAAAGTATGTCCCAATAGTTGTTATCGATAGGAGGTTGACTGGCACGCTCTCCACGCTTGTGACTGGTTCTATATGGACTTTGTTGATCTTATAGGGGCGCACTTTTGTTTTGTCTTGTGATTTTGAAACTTGTATCATCTATGGGGATTGTTTTATTTACTATCCGGGCAACGTTTCATTTTAAGATGTAATTTATTGTAAATATCATGTTGACCCATATTTTACGTGTAAATCTCCATAGTTACATGTAAATTAAAAAGATTTTCAAGAATTCAAATTTGTCTAGTATTTTATATATTTATGAAGTGATTTTCGAGTAAATTAACACCTCCTAATTTAATTACACATTAGCGGTATGATTAGGTTAGGTAGGCGTTACAGAGAAAGATAGAGTTGATCGATCCCACAGCCTAGTCGAAGGAGATCGGCGTCACCGGCGCTAAGGGTTTTGGGGAGAAAAGGTTGTCGGAGTGGGGATATAGGGAGAGGGAGAGGGAGAGGGAGAGGGAGAGGGAGAGAGAGAGAGAGAGGTCACGTGCGTGGGTGGGTGGAGGAAGAGAGAGAGAGAGAAAGTGATTAGGGAAGAGAGAAATAAATTTTAAAAATATGTTTAAATTAATTTATGACATCATCAACTGGCATTTTTACATTACTTTTTTAGAGCTTGTGGTAAAAATCAATCAACCCTTAATTTTGAGGCATATACCTTAATTACTCTTTCAATTTTGTAACTCAAAATTTAAAAGCACATAACTTTATATATTCAAGTTTAAATGAGATGATTTTTTTTTTCAAATTACACAAAATTTCAAGACGAACAAAAGAAGCTCAATATTGATATTTTTTTCCGAATTCATTTCAAGTTTTTACAAATTTTTACTCTAGCGATTCAAATGTCACATGGAACACACAATTCAATTCAAACCCAAGTTTTTTTTTTTTTTTGATAAATATAATTTCTTAAGGGGATTTATACAATGGGGTGGGCCTGTTTTCCTCAATCGATAAGGTAAAATATAAAGGTTCAAATTAAATCTGAATGAAATATGTGCTCCCTTTCACACTACATCATAGCTTATATTTAGTAAAAAATAATTTAAGAGACAGCCTCAATAATTATTTATAAGGATGTGAATTCACACCCAATATTTGATATAATATTTATAAGCTTGTTTTTCCTAATCGATAAGCTAACTCTAAAGGTTCAAATTGAATCTTGATGAGAATGCATGTGCTTCTTTTCACACTACATCATAGCTTATATCTAGTAAACATAATTAAAAAAGCCTTAATAATTTATAAGAATGTGAATTCACATCCAATATTTGATACAGTATACGAAATCTAACCCATATATTTTTTATACTGATAAAAATCTCTTCAGTTTTATATTTGTTTTTCTTAATTAATTTTTTTTAATTAAATGACTTTACCTTTGAGGTGATTACATATATGCATAATTGTTCCCCCTTTTCATGAGAATGAATCTTGTACACTTTTTTGTTTGAGAATATTAATTCTTTTTTTAATAGAGTATTATACACTTTTGTTTGAGAATTTTAATTCTTTTTTTTTTTTAGGAGAGCATTAATCCTTACAACGTATGACTGCTAGAAAGAATTTTTATTTTTATTTTTTAATTTGAAACACCCTTTCTAATAGTAGCTAAAATGTCATCAAATTTTTTATAATTATTGTACTATTAATTATATTGATAAATTCACCTACAAAATGTAGGTATCCAATAATCACAAAAATCCAATTGCTTGTCTTTTTTGCCATTTTTTTCCATTAGTTTAGGTTTTTGTCTTGTTGTGTTAGTTTTTGGTTTTGTTTTTTGTCCGCAAGATCTGTTTCTTTGTGGTTGTTTATGTTGCCTCTGTGCTGCAGATTTCCTGTATTCGGTTAATCGAATATTTCCGTCAACTATAGAGGATTTGTTAAAAAGCTATATGTGTACTTGATATTTTGTATACTTTTTCAAGTGTCTTCCATTTGTGTAGTTCTGTACACATTTCTCCTCGTGCGTCATTTGAATTTACTGATGGAACTGATTGTCTATTGGTATAGAATTTCTATTGTAGGAGATTTTATATGTGAATTGGAGATTGTATTATCTTTCAGATTTGGAATATAATTTCAATTTAAAAAAAATTAATCACAAAATTCAAATTCAAACTTATTTTAAGGGGATAATCATATGAATTATCAACAAATATCAAATTAAATTGACAAATATTAAACAACTTTCACAAATATTATTTCAAAAAATTCACAAACTACTATCTAAAATACAACCTTTTTTTTTTTTGTTGAAAATCCTACAAAAAAGTAGAACTTAATTGGAAACATATTTTTCCTAAAATTGATTTTTCCATACTTAATATCCATTTTTTTTAGGAAACATTTTTTTTTTTATTTTGGGTAGAAAAGGATTCATTTTAGGAAACACTTTCAATCTTTATTAATAGACCAAATCAACTTGAATTGCATCATCAGGCATTCAAAAATAAAAAAATATAAAAGGGCCTAACCTCTATGCCAACAAGGCCAAAAGAAGATTGAAATGCAAACTTAGCAAGAAGGTGAGCAGCATTATTTCCTTTACGGAAAAATATAGCAGCCTTTGGTATTTAACGGTGATAAGCCTTTCCTCCAACGAAGGTGAGCGCGTAGTTGGTGACGGAGTCGGAGATGAGGTGCGGGGAGAGAGATATGTCAATGATGAGGACAAGGGGGCCGAGGGCGCTTGACGAGAAGCGGGGTGAGATTTCGACAAAGGAGGCGGGATTCAATGATGGTAGTTGTAGCGCACGGGGGATCCAAATATCATTGAAGAACTAGGAGGAGCATTTTGGGCGATCTGGGGAACGTTGGACGAAGGTACAAGGGTAATGACTTGAAACATTTCTCATATTCTGCCCAAGTTTTTAGATATCTCCCTCTCCCTTTTGTTCATTCTCTAATAGAAAACTTAAGAACCTAGTCTCAAATAACTGAACAGCTAACTTTTCACAAATCTTGCAACCGCGAACACCAATTTACCCTTGTCTCTTTTGACATATCATACATGTGAGATTAATTTTGACGTATCATATATGTGATATTAATGGAGAGTTTATCATTTGATTTGAATAATATAATTATTGTGATTTTTTCGAAACTTATATTTGTGAGTTTTTCTTTATACATGTGAAACAAGATGGCGGTTGCATTCTGCCAGTTTTAAGTTGGCGTGGAGGTTGTTTGGGACGCACATACCTCCGTTTACTTGTTTTTGCCTTTTAGGATTAAATTATTTTGTAGTTTAAACATCTTTTTTATTTTTCATATCACATTCTTTTGTTTAATTGACGTTATTTTTCATCATTCAATTTGAATAATCTATTTTTCTCTTCTTTTGAAATAGCCTTTTAGTTGCTAGAAACGTTATAATATTCACGTATAGTATAAAATATTTGCAAATAGTTCTGTCATATATATATAATATTATAATGCTTGAAATGTTTGTGACTGAGACAATTAGAACCAAATGCTTTAAGCTTCTTAGGCTTTGTTTGGTATGATGGATTATTGGAAGGAAAGTAAAGGTTGGAGAGAAAATGAAAAGGAAAACTCCTTTGATACTTGTTTGGTAGAGAGAAAAGAAAACTAGGAAGAGAAAATATGAGGGATTTTAAGTCATGGGGCCGCCATTTTTTATGTTTCCAAATGTGAAAGGATTAAACAATTATGGGAGGGAAAAAATACTGTTTATGTACTTGATTGTAAAGTACAAATTTGCCCTTTAACTTTTTTTTTTTAATTCTTTTATATTCTATAATTTCTACACACTATTAAGGGATAAAAAAGTAAGTTAAGTAAAGTATTTTTATCTTTTCTCTTCCTTTATCTTCTAATACCAAACAAGTGAAGGCATATTCTTTTTCTTTCTTTTTCTCATACCAAACATCATTAAGGAAGAACAATCTTTTCCATCACCTCCACATTTCCTTTCCATCCTATTTTTTTCCTTCCTACCAAACATAGGATTATATAGCTTTCATTATCTCTCAACTCTTACTTCCTTTCCAATGTGGAATTGAACTACCATTTTATTTTACCAAATTCCTAACAATGTACACATATATAAGAGACTTCTTTACATCAAGTGTATCAAAATACATACAAAACAACTAGACCAATTGCCTACTCTTAACATTGACAGAAGCTCTTTTGAGTCTTGCCCGTTATTAATTAGAAAGAAATTCTCTCTCTCTCTCTCTCTCTCTCTCTCTCTCTCTCTCTGTTTTTTTTTTTAATTTTTAAACGCATGCAAATATACGTGATCACACAAGTAATAAAAGATAAACAGAATGTTGATCTCAAGAGTATGCTACTAAAGTTTGCAAAATAATAAGGATATCTCAATTTAGAAATCATCCATAAGCATTTCATTGTTTGTAAGAACTAAAAACTTCTCTTAACAAATTCTAGAAACTTTTTAAAACAATGAATTTCCAAAATGATGTATAAATTTAAATTAAAAAAAAAACTCGATAATTTTTGTTAAGCACTCAAAACATTGTTACATTTTAGGAAATGAAAATTAACTTTAGAATCAACACCTACTATTCTATTTTAATATCAACAAATACATACTTGTGCTTGTTCCTTTCATGTATTTTGGATAACTACTATTAGGCCAGTGTATGTTTGCATCTTTCATGTTCTTTGAATGACTACTATGCTAATTTGTACTCGTAGTTATAGGTAAGGTTTTTGGGAAAACAATTTGAAAATACAAAAAACACACGTCCATTAACTTGCTGAGTTTTCCCAAAAGAGAGCCTTGAATTTTCACCTATCTTTAAAGCTTTCCACCAACATAAGAAAAACCCTTCGTTGTTTTTAAGCTAAGGTTTGTCACCATAAACAAGAAAGTCATAAAAACAATAAAATAGTTTTTATTTGGTTCATAGGTTTGAATAGTAAGTCTGAATAGAAAATTCAAATTTTTATAAGAGAAAGCACTGTAATATATATAGATATATATATTTTTTAATTGTGGATTCGAAGTCCTTTGCAAAATAGGGGCAACATTGTGCTACATGTTCGGCTATAGAAGTGGGTATGAATGAACCATTTGAATTAAGCGGCCTCATCTTCTTACCAGCCCATGGAGAGGACTTGAAATAAATAAGTTTGGGAATTGAGTTTGTAGTTTAGCATGCAATGTTACTAAATTGGACGTCTCTTAGGTTTGAGAAGTGCAAAAAGCTTGCACTGAATAATCAAAGATTAGGCAGAGAAGGAGACATTCATGGAGGGCCACATGAAAACCCCATTTCCATGGGAATTGTCTTGGACATTTTCAGAACTCAAATGTTCCATGTGTTTCCTCCTACTTTATGGGCCACATTCAACAACTTGACTCAATATTTCTTGGCATGAGAGACAAATTATGTGTTTGAACATGATTATACTCTGTACCTTGGAATAAATCAAAATGCGGACCGACTTTTTTCTAAAAATAAAAATATCTAATTTTGAATATTTTTTTTAACAATAAGAGCTTCTGAATATTAACTTTGATCAAAATCTTATAAATATAAAAAGAGATATGATCTGCTCTCGATCTGGCTCAAATCTGCCCTTGTCGAAGAACCGATGGCTTAGGATGTAGTAAACAAAGTACGATGTGGTTCGCAACGTCACGGACATCGACATTCTTGATCGTGATTCCTTGTAGCTTTTCTAGCTTCTTGACGAGAGAGACGGTGTTGAAGCCGCCAGTGACAACCCGAGCTTTGATGGTTGCAACCGTCGCAAATTCACAAATTATCATTGTGAAATTTTTATTCTCTATTTTTTTTCTTTTGATTTTGGTATTGGTTTGTGATATTGGTTTAAATTTTCGGTGCGGGAGATTAGATCTCCTCCTTATTCGAGCAATCGTGATGATTTTTGGGGACATTTTAAGATTTTTTGTTGAATGACTAAGTGTTTTAGTGAAAATTTGGTGTATTTTTTTAAATATTCTGATGACGGAATTTGAAAAGTCCGGCGAAATTGGAAGTTTCCAGTTGATTACTAACTGGTTACAAGTTGGTTAACTAGTTACCTACCAGCGATCGGTAACCAACTGGTTACCCGTCAGTGGCGGTGGTTACCAACCGGTAACCAACTGAGTATCATTGGTGGACTTATTGAGTGTTTCAATGAAAATCTGGTGTTTTTTTTAAAACAATATTCCAGTGACAAAACTCAAAACATCTGGCGAAATTGGAAGTTTCTAGTTGATTACTAACTGGTAACCAGTTGGTTAACTAGTCACCTGCTGGCGGTCGGTAGCCAACTGGTTACCAACTGGTTATCCACTGGCAGTGGTAGATACCGGTCGGTAACCAACTGGTAATCCGCCGGTGGTAGTGGTTATCAATCAAAAACCCATCGGTTGTCGGTAATCAAATGGTAACCTAAATGGTTAGATTATGGATACCAACTAATAATTATAATTAGTATTTTAAAATAAATAAATAAATAAATATTTATAATGTATGGTATTTCTTGAAATCGGACATAATTTTGGACAAAATGCTCAGAACTCAAAGCCCATAGTTGGGCCTGAAACTGGGACAAGTGATGTAGTTTTGAAGAGCCCAGCACCTTATTCTTTCTTTTTATTAGGAGAAAGATGTAAGTAACAACAAAAAAAATTTTAATACAAGTTTTTATAAAATATGAGTAAATAGCATAATCTATTTACTAAAAGTAAATTTACTATGTACTTAATAAATTAAGTATTAACTTAACAAGTTTTTGTTTACCTTTTAAATTTATTATTTATTTTAAAAATTTTATAAATCTACTATCTATTTTACTTATTTACTTAAAGCTGTTATTTATTATAATTTGTTTTTTTATTTAGGGGTGATTTCGTAATATTATATCTCTAGATTATAATCTTAATTACATAATTTTAGCTTTTTTCCATCCCAACTAGATAAATATAGAGTTAAAATTCTAAACAAACATTAAGAGATGATTAAAAATATATATATAAAAATATTAATTTGAGTGGCTGTTTTCACGTTTTTCTCTAAATTTTTTTGCTTCGTAGTTGACACTTATGCAAAAGCTGAAACAGTTTTCATGTGCCAAAAATACAAAGTAATACGTGGAACTTAATTAATCATGCAATGATAGTATCTGAACTCTTCAAGAAGATTATAATTACATTTTTCAATTATGCTGATACATGATTAGAAATTGCCTTTAAATAAAGCATTGAATCAGTAAGTAGAACTTTTTTATGATTATGATTGATATTTATACACACACACACACGCATATCTTTGTATATACAAATATAATTGCATTTTAAGCATGAGTGGCAAAAATTTGATAGCTTATCCAAGAGTCTAAAACAAGTTGTATTCACAAAAGTTTACGAGACCCTCGTGTGCAAAACGACAATTCCTCAACAATCACTTTTTTTTTTTTTTGGATAATTTTCCCCAAGCAATTTTCAACATCTGTGCCTATATGTAATATATTACATAATTATATATATAAATGTATATATAATCCAAGCAGCAAATCAGATTGCTTATATAATTATCAAACACAAACATCCCTCCATATTTACTTTTGGAGAGTTTTGTAGAGTTCACTGGTTCATGAATGTCACTATGGCATGCAAATTGATAAACAAAATTTTCTTTTCAACTTTGAATCATCACTTACAGAAATTAAGACTCTGGTTAGACTATAAATCTAAACTTATAATTCAAATAATAAATTTATATTTTTGTGATAGAAAACATGCTAAGAAAAAACTTTGAAAAATAGAGTTCAAAACAAGGTGTAAAAGGAAATTAACAATAAATTTAGCTTTAATTCAAGACTATAAACTAGTCTTATAAGTATTGAGGTCGTGGGAAGGTTTTTAAATTGAAGAAATCGTGATGTTTGCTCCATGACTGTTCCTTTACTCATCTTCTTATATGTTTTGCTTAGTCTTTTTAGTTTAGTTTTTTTTTTTTTTAATTATTTAGATTTTTTCTTGATTAAATATTTTTTTTTACACAAATATGTATAATTTATAGTGCAAATAGCTTATGAACAGTGTTTTTTTGCCACTGCTCTATCACTTGTTACGTGACAACTCTGACACCCACCACATGATAGTCCAATCACCTGTACGTGACAGGTGTGCTTAATTGCCACATGGCCTTTTTGTTCATTTGCGTTTTCTTTTTTTTTTTTTTTGGTCCGTGCGTGCTCATAAACTAGTAATATATAAAAGTGAGAATAACTTTTAAAGTTTTTGTAATTTAATTTTTTATCATATTCGGTTAATTTAAATCCAATCGTATCAGTTTTAATTCACATGAATTCTTTATCATCTCATACCTCACACATCAATTTGTGCTAGCTTGCTTACTTTCATTTTGTTTTTTGAATATTTTATTGGATTGGTTTAATGAAACTTTTTTATTGGCTTGCTTTTACACATGGCGTATTTCATGTTATAAGAATGATCTAATAACGATTTTTTTTTTTTTTAACGATGGTGAACTTGGTATTGTGGATCATTTGAACTTGATGACTACACGATCTTTTTTCCTTTCTTATTACGAAAAACAGGTGTATATATAATAATCCTGCTCATCGTACATGTAATGTCAATAAATAAACATATATATATATATATATATACTCGCACATAATTTATATAATTATAAAAGGGTAATTTATTCGTTTAGTTCCTGACCTATGTACATTCCGTCATTTTCATGTTTCAAAATTTAACTTTGATAAATTAGTTCCTGAGCTTGAAGTTTTGATTTTTGATAGTTTTGATCTCTGACATTAAAATTAATGAAAAATTAATTTTCCTAAAAAAAAGAAACATATTTTAATAATTTTCCTAAAAAAGAGAAACATATTTTAATGTAAAAAAATTTAATTACTTGATGAAAACAAAAGAAATCAAACGGAGCAAGGCACGCCCCTCAAACTAGTCTTGATTAGATGTGTAAGCACTCACTTTCTTATCCTTCTTTTTGATAGAGTTTTTTTTTTTTTTTTAATAATTTAAAAAAAAAATCACTAGAAACTAACATTATTTCGTCATCGCTTTGATTTGGTACTTTTTGTTGGGTTATAATTATTTGAACAGATGTACCAATTGGGCTAGAGTCTTGTCATCATTGTATCAAATTTGTCTCCAAGATAATTACTGTGTTGTACTTTCTTGTCACAAAGGTGTCTGTTAATCACAGAAATGGGGTGGGGGAAAAGGGAAAAAGCAAAAGAAACAACTCCATTATTGAGGTACTTTAAAAGAAAAGAACAAAACAAAACAAAACCAAAAAACTCCATTATTGAGGTCTTCCTAATAATTAATATTGATCCAGATATAAGAGAGCTCTTGTCAGTGTCAAAAAAAGGTAGGTATGTAATTAGTCCAGTTGTTATAATACTAGCCCATTAGTACATATATTTGATACACCTTGACAAATAGAAGACTCTTATATGTTATACGTATATGTTATGTACATAGAGACATGTTTGGCAGTTGGTACACCGTATTACCCCTTTATATTATATTATTTAAAATAATACAACAGTTAACGGCTTCTGTGTATTATATTATTTAATACGACATTAAAAAATTAAGACAAGACAATAAGATGTTATATATGCAATACATCGCATAAAACATGTTCTAATACACTTATAAAATAGAAGTATTTGGAAAATCTATATATTGTTAGTATGGAGGCACGTTCCCCTTAGTCAAATTTTTAATTTTTAATCTTTATATATTTTTATTTGAGTTTCCTTAATATGTATGGTATTTATTTATTTTTTTATTTTTGCATGTATAAAATGCAAATATGGACAAATATAGCCATCTTATAAGTATTTTATAAATGAAATAATAATATGATTAGTTTTTTAAAAGTATTAGTGTAAACTCGTTAGAAAGTAAAGAAATTTAACATATATGATGGTTGAACAAGAATCAATAAGCTTATGTTTTATGTAATGATGGTTAAACAAAAAAAAATTTGAAAAATAAATGCACCTTTAATTCTATTTAATTATAGATATGCAATATCATAGAGTATAGAAACTCTTCCAATTCAAAAGAAAGTGCATTACGAAAACTAAAACATGCAGTATGCATATAGTAATTAAAAATATACTAAAGAATATTCTCAACAAATTTGAGAAAAGCTATTTAGAAATAACAATTAAAACTTACTCATTAGGTCTTATCTAAGAAAATAATATTTCAATTGTTAAGGGAAAAAATGTTTGAGTAGCGAGGTACTTTAGGAGAAATATTTTTAAGGAAAATCAGAAAAAAAAAAAAAAAAATTAATGAGAACAAGAAAAAAAAAAACTTTATGTTTTTTCAAAAGACTACATTAAAATGTTTAAGTAAGGATGCATTTGAGAAAAAATTGATTAAAAAGAAAAATTAGGGAATACAAATATTCTATAAGAAACATTTCAAAATAAACTATTAAAAAATGAAAAAAATTGACGATTAAAAAATAGAGACCTATTAATAAATTCTTTTTTTAATATGTACAAAAAAATGAAATGTAATAGAGTTCGCTCTCTTTCTTTCTTTTTTCTTTTTTTATTTTTTATTCTTATGCTCATTTTAGTTGTTTCAGATTGTTATGTAGTGTCAATTCTCAATGGATATTATTTGTGAATATCGTTTTTCAAGCTTGTCTTAGATTGATATTGTTTGTGAATACTGTCATTTCCAAATGCTTGATGTTTTCAGTCGATGCCAGACTACTTGATGTCATTCATCAAATGCATACTTGACATTGTTGAAGGCTTTTTTAACTTGTTGTCCTTTGCTTTCATTGGGATTTGTACTTTGGTTGAATTACAAAAAGTAGAACATAAGATATGAGTTGTAAAATTTGAAGTGTGAGATGTGTAAGAACAAGAATATGCCTTGTGGTTAAATCTAAGCCATTATGAGTAAAATAAAAGTGAGTTAATAATTTTGAACCATTAGATTACTTAAAAGGGGTGGATGAGATGCAAAACTCATTCACATTTCTACATTATAGATATGTAAATATATATATTGATGTAATTGTCAAGTAAATAAAGTATATTTATGATAGTGCACGAATGGAAATAGAGTATTCTCTATAATTAGTCTAAGAAAATAATAAAGAAGATTTTTTTAAGTAGCTAGGTTTATAAATATATATATATATATATATATATTACACACACATATTTGCTATATAACAACTAGGTATGTTAAAGTTTTGTATATCTAACTTACAAAATGTTAAACTTTAATTGGCTATTTAAGTGTCTAAGAACTAAATATACAGTATAATATTAATAGTTAAGTCATACCCAACATTAATAAAGAAAAATCTAGAATAATAATGACGTATAAGGTTTATTGTTTGGTCAATGCGCTATCTCTAATCCTCTCATTCATAATTTATGGCTGTCATTTTTATAGTTTTATTTTGTTCAAATTTTTCCTGTTAATTATAGCTACTTACTCTAAGAATGACCACCTTGCAAAGTAAATTCTTTCTTTAATAGATATTTGGTCAACTAATCATAGATTTTTTAGATAGTGAATTAATAATGTCGATTTTAGCTTATATTTCTTAAGCATGTTTACTTGTGTTCATCTTTAGATAAACATATATTATCATTCCGTTATTTATATATGCACATGATATGAGAAGCAATTAATTATTAAAAATGTCATTTACATTTTAAGGATTTACAAATGCCCTGAATATATCTAATTATCGTATTTTAAAAAAATTCTAATAAACAAGTTCTTACCTATTGATAAAAAAGTTGGTGTTTATAATCGTTTAGTTATTCCTGTTAATCTTTTCTAATAACACTTTAATTATTAGCACAACATGAAATTAGGCTTTCAAGATAATGGAAAGCGGTTGTTTATTGGTGTCACATTTTTTGTAATTATCATATTTTTTAAAAACTCTATTTACAAGCCATTATCTATGTAGAAACAATTTGGTAAATATGTTTAATTATTCTTTAATTAAATTTGGTGTATTTAATTTTTTAGTTACTCCCACTAATTTTTTCTAAAACTGCTTTGATTAGTAGCACAATATGAAGCTACTACACCTTTAAGATAATGAAACTAGTAGTCTATCCTTGTCGCATTTTTTGTAACTAGAGACTATATGTATATATTAGTAAATGATTAGTTTTTCATATTATGACACTTATTTTAATGACTTAAAAAAAATCAGTGTTATATAATGTAATATTATTGTTGGTTAACTCAATTCAACTTTCTTCTCAATATATATTCAATTTAACATGTCATAATAGCTGACAGAGAAGTTGTCATGCATAATAACTACACCAACAAATAATGAAAACTATATTTACATATGAGGTTAAATTATGAAATTCAAAATATGATAGGACTTATTGTCTACAAGGATCGTCTTTACTCATGCGATGTTGTAGGCTTAATCACGATATATGCATTTATGATTTATGTTTGAATAATAGGTTCTTTGCATAGGTCAAAATTATTTATTTTCTAATTTCAAATTATAGATTTGGAGGAATAGAGAATTGTTAAATGAATACATGTTACATGAGATCTTGGTTGTTTATGTGACGTTAATAACCAATAAATAAAACTGAAATTATAAATTATAATAATAGGAAAGTAGGTAAAAAGCTAGTGAATATTTATTGAAAATCACTTAAAATCTCATAATGTAAGATAAATTTACAAACGCGCTGAGAGGCTGTTAGCTCTCCCGAGGGTAATTACTCGAAAAATTTCCTAAATTCTGCTCAATTTTTTAGATGTCTCCTCATCCTCTTTCATTCATTCTCTAATAAAAAGAAGAACCTAGTCTCAAAACATCTGAATAACGTTGCTTAGCATAACCACAAAGACAAATTTACCCTTGCCACTTTTAATGCCTCATATATGTGAGATTAATAAATAGCTTATCATATATTTTGACTAACATAACTGTCTAATAACTTGTAATTATTGTTACTTTTTAAAGTATTTATTTATTTCTGAAATTTTCTTTATACATGTAGAACAAAATGGTGGCGGCGTTACGCTAGTTCCAAGGTGGCGTGGTGGTTTCTTATAATGCACATATCTCTATCTACTTTTTGGCTTTTAGGATTGAGTTCTTTCATACATTACATGTGTTTTTTATTTTTTTGTATCACATTCTTCCGTTTAATTGATGCTATTTCTCAATTTATAATTTGAACTACCAATCTTTCTCTTGTTAATAAATAAAATTATAACTACTGGGAGTATTACAACATTCAATTATCATGAGTGAAGGGTATCTTTATCGCATCTGATAAAAAAAATTTAGTTAATCATGGTTTTGGAGGTTCATACATATTTTCTTCGCCAAGGTATCACAACATATTTAAATTTATATATATATATATATATTTTCCTTAATATGTACATCACTCATATATATTATTTGGAAAATAATTGTTCTTTTTTAAGGTGATGCATTTTTTTTAATATTAATATGGTTTCGTGTTTGTTTGTTTTCATATGTAATGTTTGCTATACGAGAATCTAATTACAAACTTCTTCTTATGAATTAGATATAAAACAACCTATAACAACCTACTTATTTATTATATACCAGAAATATACATATAACCTAACTACTTCGGAAGCTTTTCTTTATTATATTATTCGACTAATTTCTAGAAATAAACCATTTCCACTGCCGTACCATCATCATTATTAGTGTAATCAATTTATTCGTTGTATAAATGAGTATTCACATACAATATAAAGAATTTTCAAATAATTCCGATTATATAAATATACAATATTTATTATATATAGATATCTCTATATCAAAGCATATCAAATATATAGTATTATAACAACCAGATCAATTGTCCACTCTTAACAATGACAAAAGCTCTTTTGAGTCTTGACCAATATTAAATAGGAAGAAGTTTGCTTAATTTTAAACGCGTACAAGTATACGTGATCGCCTAAGTAATAGCAAATAAATAAAATGTCAATCTCATGTTGATGCTACTAAAGTTTTAAAAATAATAAAATTATATCAAAAATTTGTTTTACAAGCAACTCCCAATAGCATTAGAAATCATCCATAAATATTTCATTACTTTTAAGAACTACAAACGTCTTTTAATTAATTCTAGAAACTTTTCATAACTGTAAATTTTTAAAGTGATGTAAAAAGATGCTTGTTCTTTTCATGTAATTTGGGTGACTGCTATTAATCTAATTAGTGCTTGCACTTTTCATGTGTTGTAAATTACCACTACAGTAATTTGTGCTTGTAGTTATTGGAAATGCATTTGGGGAAACAAGTTGAAAATAAAAAATAAAAAATAAATAAATAAATTATAGTTTAATCTTACTCAATATGGAAATTGTATCCATATTGCTCTTATATTAAATAAACCACAATATGAGACTACTCAATAGAAGAGGTATTCGGTTATGGAGTCCAATAAATTGAAAGAAGAAAAAAACAGTGATAGTATTAATTGTAATTTCAAACTATTTGCAAATTTACTATTAGTTTAATCTTGCAGATTAAAGGTACTTGTAATTTGAAATATGAACCACAGATTTAGACTAGGTAAGTTCACACCATGTCTGACAATCGAGTTTCGTAATTGGTAAGCTTATGAATATTTATATTTTCATGATGTGGTTGTACCACTTAGTTATGTATAAACCAAAATAGTAAAAGAATTTTGATTAATTCTTTTGAATTTTGAAAATTTTTAGTATGACACACTGGTATAACTTGAGAACATACAAAATAAACAGATTTGGATGACCTGGTTTAATTTCGAGTATATCACAATTAATAAATTGGGTTAGTTTTGACTCAACTAGCATAACCTGTTTAATACGGTTAGAAGTATCATATATATGTTTTGTATTTAGATATTTTTATGCATTTGTTAATTATTATAAATATTTGTGAGAAATTTATGTTTTTGTTAGTTACATAATTTATATAATTGATTAAGTTTTAACTAGTAGTCAATTGATGTTAGTATTAATTTTTAAAAAATTTTACACTAATCCTTCATGACTCATTTAATAAATATATTGATATACTATTCCGTGTTACCCTTATAATAGCATGTTTATGTTTGAGTTCTTAATATGTTTATTAATCATGTCATGTTCCTTTTTATAATAATCATATATTTAGGTTAATCATATTACGTCATAAACGTATCATTCTAAATCCGAAACACGAATATAAGTTTCTAACCCTGTTTTTATGGCCATAATAGGTTGAATATTGGTATATCATTTACCATTTTAATTTTTGAATAATAGTATCTATCATTTGTTTTAAAGTTATATTTTGTACTCATAATGATTTTTCAAATTTCAATATACAACATCATACTATTATGTTTATGTTTAATTAATTTTACAACATAGATTATAAACAAAACATCATTCTGTCGAACATATATTTTTCACCTATAACTTAATATCACCTTATATAGTTTTAGTTTGAATGTCATATTTAATGAATTCTTCTATTTGTTAATGCTTAATATAACACTGAGATATTATTCTACAAAACATTCTCATTTGTTGGTGTATTATAATAAAAGGATGTGACTCCATCAACCATTTAGGATTAAGATCCATCCATAAATAATTATACAATGTTTATTTTGAAAATTAGTCATGATTTGGTGTATTAATTAACAGAGTTTATTTGATTATTAAATATTCTACCTCCTCTTAAATTATAGTAAGTTTAGAAATACTTCTCCAAGTTAAAAAATTAACTTAGCTTGTAGCTTTGGTCAGAAAAATAATAAATCTTCCAATGGATATACGATTCAAACTTTTCTCTTTGGAGCAAATAACAAGTAATAGGAGTGCAAATGTTTTATTATTTTTAAGGTAACTCAATATATTGAATTGAATATTAAATGGTTACTTACATTTTTATATCATTTGTTTTGCTTTAGTCAGAAAGTAAACCATGCGTTAGGAACTTTTACATTTATATACCATCAGATTACGTTTAATATATAAATTTACATTTTTGGTCAACACTTAATTTTGACCTTAGAGTGCCCAAATTACCTTTCAAAAAAAAAAAACTACAATTATGTATTATTTATATTTTTATACTATACATTTTGTTTTTATTTAAATAGTAAACAATGTGTTTTAAAATTTTACATTTTTATAGGATTAGATTAAATTTAGTACATAAATTTATACATTTTTTCGACCAACGCTTAATTTTTCCATTTGAAATGCCAAAATACCTTGAATTTAAAACTAAAAATAATCAAAGAAATTCTAATTGCCAAGCTGAATAAGAAAATTTTAACTTTATAATTTAAATTAGAGTTCTTTGATTATTTTTAAATTTAAATTCAAGGATGTTTTGGGTATTTTAAATGTAAAAATTAAATGTTGTTCGAGAATGTATAGATTTATGTACTAAATGTATTATAATCATAAAAATATAAAATTTCAAAATACATTATATACTTTTTAAATAAAAAGAAAATACATGGTTTAAAAATGTAAATAATACATAATTGTAGTCTTTCTTTGTAAGGATAATTTGAGTGTTTTCAATGTCGAAGTTAAGTGGTGCCCATGAAAGGGTATAAATTTGCATATTATGCAAAATCTAATGGTATATATTCTATTGTAAAAGTTCAAAACACAGGGTATACCTAAATTTTAGACAATCAGTCGTACATGTATAACATGTAGCAGTTGAGGTGTAATAAGATATATATAAATATATATATATATATATACTATATACTAACCTTATAAATATATAACAATTAAATGTCATCACCTAATTGAATTAAAATGTTCTGCTACACCTCAACTTTAACATGCTATTTGTGCGAGAATGATAGGTAACTTTTACATGTTATGCGTGTGAGACTGGTCTTGTTTAAGGTCCTTAATTATAGATACTAGCCTTGCTTAAGGTCCTTAAATATATCTATAAGGTAATCGACAATAAAACTAATAGCATGTATAAAAGTATGATATAATGGATAAGGGTATTAATTTGCTACGATGTAGATATAATCTATAACCATTTTTTCATTTGATCTCTCAATAGGTGATGAGTGCACGATAGAGAATGTTGGTGATCTTGGCAATGCTATCAAGGATATGAAAAACACATGCGCCTCATTAGGAGGATGAGCCATGAAGTGGCTTTTCCTACTCTCCATCTCGTCGATGAAATATCACTTAATGCCGTAGATGTTGTTGACCGGTTCATCATGGACCAGACTGCTTTCTTACCTTGTCTCCACCTCTATATGACTCGTATTCGTACCTAAAATTTCACAATTAGACCAAACACAAATATCAAATAATCTAAATATGCATGTGAGCATGCATTATGCATAAACTATTGGGGTTGATACTCTGTTAAGATTTTATTCCGATTAAATAAGTAATTTATTTATTTCACTATACTTTAAGTTTATGTTTGATACTGATTGAATATCATTAAATCTCATGATAATTAATGTGACCTTAAATATTACATGAAAATTTTATGTACTAGAGGATAATATTTTACTATAATAGTGCAATTAAAATAAATAAGTGATTTATTTTCTTATACTTTTATTTATAAATTATATTTTTAAATAGAATAAAAGGATTATCCAATTAGATATTTTATACTTGCACGAAAAATAGGTGGTTTATATCAAGGATGAAGATACTTTTTGTCTCTTTTTTGGAAATAGAAACCCTAGAGAGAAAAGGCTCCTCTATTGAGGCTAATTATCTCTTTAGATCAATTCATACTTGCACTATAGTTTGGGGCTATTTTTTAATATAAATTACTTTGCCTGGACTTTTCTAAATATTACATATTTATTTTGTTACTTGGAAAAAAGTAACTGATCCTCTAGTACTGTTTTGTGTCTACCGATTTCACCATAGCAACTTGTTCAAAATTATAATAACCCATTTTTATTCAATCGTCAAGATTGAAGTAATCAATTCAATCAATAAATATCATATACATTTAAAAAAGATTAAAATAAAAATTGTTTGATATAAGCTTTTTGAAAAATTAGAATTTTCATGTAATGATTTTATTATTAATCCGTATTTTTATTGTATAATTACACGTAAATGATAATCATAAATACCAAATTTAGTAATGAATTATGTATTTTCTTTATAATAAATGACAAGTATTATACTTTGTCTGTAGAGAATTACACGTAACTAATTTATGACATAAATGTACTTATCAAGTAAATCAAGAATTTTCTAATAATTACTTTTTTTTTTCTATCATGTAAATCACGTATTTACTCGAATTTACATCGCGATATTCATCGTATCTTCTTCTCCAATGACGATAAAACTGCAGGGAATGGCTGTGGCAATTAGGGTTGTGCAGGAAAGACTGCAAACCTCCAATTCGGACCAATCTGATGATTTTCAAACCTTGAATTTACACCTATCTTTAAACCTTCCCACCAACATAAGAAATGCCCTTTGTTGTTTTAAGATATGGTTTATGACCATGAACAAGAAAACGGCATAAAATCAATTAAAAAAAGAGCTTGTTTAATTCATAGGTTTGAATAGTAAACTTGAATAGAAAACTTCAAATTTATGAGAGAAAACATTATTGAAAAAAGTTTGAACTGTGAACTTGAGCTCATTTGCCAAACGGGGCAAAATTGTGGTTGTAAGTTCGGCTACAGGAGTGTGTACGAATAAACATTTTGAATTAGGCAGCCTTATCTTGTTACCAGCCCATAGAACTGAAGGGAACTTGAAACAAATAAGTTTGGCAGGTGAGTTTGTAGTTTAGCATGCAATGTAACTAAATTGGACGTCTCATGTGCCACCAAAAACAAAAACAAAAACAAAAACAAAAAAACACCTTGCACATGAGAATGTCTTGAAGAGGTGGCTTTCAAGATTCAATTATGTCACACATAGGACAACAAAAAGTGATGAATCAAAGATTAGGAAGAGAATGAGACATTCATGGAGGGCCACATGAAAACCCCGTTTCCATAGGAATTGTCTTTGTAATTTCTCAACACTCAAATGCTCCATGTGTTTCCTCCTACTTTATGGGCCACATTCAACAACTTGACACAAGATTCCTTGGCATGAGAGACAATTCCCATGGGTTGTAACATTATTAAACTCTGAATCTTGGAATTAAGCACAAAAAATAAAACAAAAAACAAAAAATAAAAAAGCGGACTGACTTTATTTTTTTATATATGAAAATACTTAACAAAATATCAATAAGAATAATAGTTTTAAATGTTAAATAAATACTTAATAATATCAATTAGAATAATAATTTTTAAATGTTAAATCTTATCAAAATCTTATTAAAATATAAAAATGGTAGAATCTGTAAAAATAATAATAATAATAATAATAATTAATAAATAAAAATCTTATAGTGCAAAATAGTGTTTTGCTAGGTATTTAGATATTCTAAAAAAGAATTTAAAAAAAAAAAAAAAAACCCCCACTTTTGGCTGTGTTTTAAGAGAAAACTTGGTATGAAAGTTTGGAAGAGCATTGAACTAGGAAAACCATCTAGTAAATTGGGCCAAACAAACAATATGGACAAAATTCTAAGAACTGAAAGCCGATAGTTGGGCTTGTACCTAACTAAGACAAGATCAGATGTAGTTTGCATAGCGGAACCTTTTCTCTTTCTTTTATGTGGGTGAATTCTGAAAGATTACCTCTGAAAAAGCAATGTCTGAATTATTAACCTAGTTAAAAGAGAAAAACAGATGAATCGATATAAATTTCAAGATCATTACACTTATATGATACGAGAATTTGATACTAAATCAATATGACAAAAAAATTTTAATTTGGATCAGTTAAGAATGAAGAATTTATGTTATGTTAAGTCAATTTAAAAAAAAAATTAAAAGTAGCTTAATTTTCTCTAGTTTTATAATATTTCAGTCTTTTTTTTTTTTTTTTACCTCCAACTTGATACATATGTGATACATATGAAATATTAAAAACAAATAAATATTAAAAGAAGACAAGATATATAAATATATTTCTTTGAGTAACAATTTTCACGATTTTCTCCTAACTTTTTGCTTCAAAGCCGAGAAATGTACAAAATCTGAAACAATTTTCATGTGTCAAATTACAAAGAAATACGTTGCACTTAATTGATCATTGAATAATAATATTTGAACACTTCAAGAAGATTATAATGACACTCCAATTATGTTGATGCATATGATTAGGAATACGATTGCTTTTAAATAAAACAATGACTCAGTAAGTATTAAACATTTTTTATGATATTGATTGATGTACATACACGCGTATATGTGTATATATAGATATAATCGCATTATTAAGTATGAGTGGCTAAAGTTTGATAGCTTATCCAAGAGTCTACGACAAGTTGTATGCACAAAATATTATGAGACCCAAGTGTGCAAAAGGACAATTTCTCAACACCCACTTGTCCTTTGGAGAATTTTCCCCGAGTAATTTTCAACATATGTGCTTATATTATACTATATATACATATATATATATATGTGTGTGTGTGTGTGTATGTATGTATGCATATTCCAAGCTGCAAATCAAAATTGTTTATATAATTATGAAAGATAAATATTCGTCCATTTTACTTTGAACAACTTCGTTGCCTATGTTCCACCTGTGATGAGCTGATTTGATACTCTTTTAAAACTTTTAATTTTGAAAAAGAAACAAGAAAAGTCGTGTTAAATTGAACGATCGTTATAATTATAATTACTTTCCGGTATATCAGAGTCTGACAAGTGTTTGGTATCTATATAATTTTATCTATAGATATATATATATATATATATATATATATATATATATTACGTCTGCCAGGTACGAAGCATTGTAGAGTTGACTGGTACTGATAAATATCACCATGGCACTCACCAAAAAATAAAAAAAAATTAAAAAAAAATGTCACCATGGCAAGCAAGCAATGTTGAAGAAAGTTTTGGTTTCAACGTTAAATCATCACTTATATAAGTTAAGACTAGTTTAAATTCTAAATTTACATTCACAATTTAAACAGTAAAATCAAATTTTGTGAGCGAAAATCATGTACAAAAAAGTTTGAAATGTAATTTTAAGACGATATGTTAAAAGGAAAGTAATAATAAATTTAATTTTAATTTAGGACCGTAAACAAATTTTATCAACCTAGAGATAGTGGGAAGTTTTAAGTTGAAGAATTGTGATGTGTTTTTAATGACCGCTCCCTCACTCTTCTTTTTATATGTTTTAGTTAGTCTTGTTAATTCTTCTTAATTATTTAGATTTTTCCTTGATTACATTTTTTTTTTTGGTAAATATATATCTTGATTAGATCTGTAAGCACTTTCTTTTTTCCCTTCTTATATATATATATATATATATATATATATATTTGTTGTCAAAATAATAAATTACTAGAAACTAACAATATCTGATTATAGATTTGATTTGTTAGTTTTTGTTGGGTTATAAATATTTGAAGAGATGCACCAATTGGGCTAGAGTCTTGTGACCATGATATCATTTATATATTTGTTCCCCGACAGATATAGTAAATTCAAAGACACTTTACTTTCTTGTCACAACGGTCTCTAAAATCACCAAATTAAAATCAAGTGGGGGAAAAAGGAATTAAAAATAAAAAGAAAGAAACAACTCCATTATTGAGGGTGGTCAAGACCTCAAGAGAGCATTTGTCATTATCAGAATAGGGTACTTGGCCCAGTTGTTATAATAGCTAGCTAGAAAATGTATTTGATATACCTTGACGTAGAGAATGCAGCTCTTATATGCTACATAATGTGTATATATAAAAATTATTGATTTAATATACTTATATGACAGAAATATTTGCAAAATCTATATATCATATGCGAATATAGATTGATGTAATTGTCAAGTAAATTGATTGTATTTATGATGACGCACAAGTGAAAATTAAGTGCTTCTATGAATTAGTCCAAGAAAAGAACATATATATGTGTGTGTGCGCGCACATATGTGTGTGTGTATTTGTGCGTGTGCGTGCGTGTGCGTGTATTTGTGGTATATAACAGTTAGGTAGTCGCAGTTGTAGGTTGTTTTCTATATCTAATTCATGATCGGTTAAAGTCTAATTAGCTGTCTAAGTGTCTAATTAAATATAAATTATGATATTTGTAGTTAAGTTGTACGCAAAATTAATGGAGAAAAACCTAGAATAAACGATGACGTTTAAGATCTATTGCTTGGTCCATATGCTTTCTCAAATCCATTCAATCACAATTAGTGGCTGTTGTTTTTCTAGTTTTACTTAATTCTAATTTTTCCCCCTACTTCTAACAACTAGTTCTCAGCATGACCCTGCAAAGTAAATTGTTTATTTAATAGAAGTTTGCACTACTACAAAAAGTACATTACACGACGAAGATTACACGACGGTTCCTTGGAACCGTCGTGTAAAGTCGGACTTTACACGACGGTTCCTAGGAACCGTCGTGTAAAGTGCTCGGCGAGGGACTTTACACGACGGTTCTTTGGAACCGTCGTGTAAAGTTCGACTTTACACTACGGTTCCAAAGAACCGTCGTGTAAAGTCCGACTTTACACTACGGTTCCAAAGAACCGTCGTGTAAAGTGCGTCGCGGAGCCACTTTACACTACGGTTCCAAAGAACTGTCGTGTAAAGTCCGACTTTACACTACGGTACCAAAGAACCGTCGTGTAAAGTCCGACTTTACACTACGGTTCCAAAGAACCGTCGTGTAAAGTGCCTCGCGGAGCCACTTTACACTACGGTTCCAAAGAACCGTCGTGTAAAGTTCGACTTTACACTACGGTTTCAAAGAACCGTCGTGTAAAGTGCGTCGCGGAACCACTTTACACTACGGTTCCAAATAACTGTCGTGTAAAGTCCGACTTTACACTACGGTACCAAAGAACTGTCGTGTAAAGTCCGACTTTACACTACGGTTCCAAAGAACCGTCGTGTAAAGTGCGTCGCGGAGCCACTTTACACTACGGTTCCAAAGAACCGTCGTGTAAAGTCCGACTTTACACTACGGTTCCTTGGGACCGTCGTGTAATCCCTCCCTCAGTGGCACATTACACGACGGTCCCTTGGGACCGTCGTGTAATCCGCCCCTCGAAGGGGGATTACACGACGGTCCCGGGGGACTGTCGTGTAATCCCTCCCTCGGGGGGGACATTACACGACGGTCCCCGGGAGACCGTCGTGTAATCCCCCTTCGAGGGGCGGATTACACGACGGTCCCTTGGGACCGTCGTGTAATCCGCTCCTGGGGGGGACATTACACGACGGTCCCGGGGGACCGTCGTGCAATCCCTGTTATTACACGACGGTTCTAAATAGACCGTCGTGTAATCTTCTAAAAATTTTGAAAATTTTCAAATTTAATTTTTCGAAATCCTCGCGCCAAAACCTATAACTTAAATACAATTTCCTCCTCGTTTCTCTTCGTCTCCGCACGAATTTCTTAAGTTCTTTCTTCACACTCTCTGAAAATTTTCAAATTTAATTTTTCGAAATCTTCGCGCCAAAACCCATAACTTAAATACAATCTCCTCCTCGTTTCTCGTCATCTCCGCACGAATTTCTTAAGTTCTTTCTTCACACTCTCTACATTTCTCAAGTACCCACATCCTTCACCAACCCGCTGCCACCACTCTTTTAGAATCCGATCAAGCCGCCGTTGCAGAAGTTGCCCTCCCTCTTCATGTGGCCGTGCATATTCTTTTTCAAAGAAAAGCAAGGTGACTTCGTATATAAACTAAAACACATTTGCTTTCTTGTATTGTTGTTTTCCATTAAAGATCTATTTTTGAACATGAATGTTTTTGTTTTTAATGTTGCTCTTTGTGGATGAATGGTTTGTGATTGGTTTTGGCACTTTACACACATTTTCCAACATGAATTTTTTGCGCCCACAACATACTCGATGAAATGCCTGAATGAGTTTTTCTTTTATTTAATCTTAATTATATACATCTTAATTAGTTTGAACTTTATCAATTTGCAAGGGCCCTAACGGATTGGAAGATTATGACCGGAGAAGGGATTAGAAGAAGGAGACGAGACTGTAAAACAAAAATCTCGAACCGTCCTTGTCCTCTCCAAGAGGGAAGTGTTGAATGTGGTTATTTTATTTTAGGTTTTATGAGGGACATAGTGTTGAATGGAATTGATGTACTTGAAAATAAAGAATTTTTTACTTCTGAGGATTTAAATTTGATTAGGGGAGAATGGGCTAGCCATGTAATGCAATTCATTAATTATGATATGTGAACTTGTAATGTAAAAATTGGTATGTAATTTACTTTGATCATTGAAGTTACTATCTTGGATCATGTATTGGATAACATACAGGTTAGGCCAGCCGTGAGAAATCACCAAAAAATCATAATTTTTTTTTTTTTAATAAAAGAGACATTACACGACGGTTCGGCCAAGAACCGTCGTGTAATGTCCGCATTACACGACGGTTCGGCCAAGTACCGTCGTGTAATGTCCGCATTACACGACGGTTCGGCCAAGAAACCGTCGTGTAATGTCCGCATTACACGACGGTTCGGCCAAGTACCGTCGTGTAATGTCCGCATTACACGACGGTTCGGCCAAGTACCGTCGTGTAATGTCCGCATTACACGACGGTTCGGCCAAGAACCGTCGTGTAATGTCCGCATTACACGACGGTTCGGCCAAGAACCGTCGTGTAATGTCATTACACGACGGTTCGGCCAAGTACCGTCGTGTAATGTCCGCATTACACGACGGTTCGGCCAAGTACCGTCGTGTAATGTCTCTATATTACCTGTATCCACTATGGTGTACCTTGTTTCGACGACGGTTTTTAACCGTCGTGTAACATTGAGATACCACGACGGTTCAATAACCGTCGTGTTATCTTCCACGACACTGGATTACACGACGGTTGGGTAACCGTCGTGTAAACTTTACACGACGGTAAAAAACCGTCGTGTAATCCACAATTTATACTAGTGTTGGTCAATTAAATGATGAGTTTTTTAGGCAGTGAACTAACAATATTGTATTGGCTTACATTTCTTAAGCCAGTTTACTTGTGCTCATCTTTATATATATATATATATATATATATATGCTTAGTATAATTCCATAATTATATGCATGCCATGGTCATAATTATTATAAAGGTAGTTTTTTTTTTTTTAAAGGGTGTACAAACTCCCCAAATATATGTAACTACCATATTTAGGAGGAAAAAAAAAACTCTACTAAACAAGCCCTTACCTATTGATTAAAAAATGGGTCAATATGTCTAATTATTCATTAACTAAATTTGGTGTTATAATTGTTTAATTACTCCTATTGATCTTTTCTAATGATGCTTTAATTAGTAGCACAACATGAAGTTAAGCTTTTAAGATCATGGAAACGGTTGTCTATTAATGTCGTGTTTTCTGCAATTAGAAACCATGTGTATATATTAGTAATGTATTATCTTTTATGATATGAAATTTTTTTGTCTTTTCATTTAAAAAATACGTGGTATAAACTGTAGCATTATTTTGGTTGACCAATTCAACCTTCTTTTCAAACAACAAAGAAAATTAAAAGATTCAATTAATTCAACCTTCCGTAATAGCTAACAGGAGAACTGTGATGGACAACGACCACACTAAGGAATAATAAAAACTTGTCTACACATAAGGTTAAAACTATATTATTTGTGACGATAAATTTAGTTGGTAGTGAACAATGAATACCTGAATTAAAATTTAAGTAAATGCAATTTATGGTTATGAATCTTATGATTCATATAGTTATTGAGATATCAATGAAATCTGGGATTAACGTTTGTGTGTGTATGTATAATGCATGACAAAGTGTAGCAATAAGAATCTTTTCATATGGCGCCATATGTGGAGGCATAAGAATATCATGCATTTGTAACATATACTGCACATGCACCACATACATGCATATACATACTTCATACGTATAAATATGCATATACGTATGTGTAGTATATGCCCACTTATTTATGCACGGTGGTACCTTGTTGGTATACTTTTATATATATATATATATATCATGAAATCAGGATTATATAAGTATGATATTTTCATGAGGTACAATATCAATGTTTGTGACATGATAGACTATCTGTTAATTATTATTAACAATATGTTGGTGCTTTAAACAGGAGTTGTTGCATTATAAAACGATTTACTAGTCAGATAAAATTTTAATTCCAACTATAGAAGTTAAAATTGTTCTGAGTTTTTGGTACAACAGACCGTTTGGAGCAGATGTGGTTTGTACTACTGAAGTGATGACGTCATACTTCTTTCAATAAAAAGTTATGTCGCTTTAACACTATTGGCATTTCTATGACGTTGACACCTTTTGATTAGACGGAACATTTTGGACCAACCAATTATACAAAAATATATGTCATTTTAGGATGGCCTAGTACATTTAAACAATTTTGTAGATAAGAGATGTATAATTTTGTATACAGTTTCTTTTTATTCTCATCTAATGGAAACTAGTTGGAAAACGCAAAAAAATAGACAAACAAAGCAAAAAAGAATGTAATTTTTAGTAAAATTATCATGTGATGGGCATTGTATCCGTCGAGTAACGCCCATTAAAGTATAGTAAGAGATAAGAGTATAGTATATAAAAAGAGAGAAAATAAAAGACATTAGAAGGAAAAAGTAAAAAATTAAAATTAAATTAAATTAAATAAAAGAACCAAAATTGAGGACACGTGACAGGAAGGAGGATGATTTGGTTTTTGAGACTTTTATATATAGAAAGATTATATGAGCCTATTTATAAAATAGATCCAGCTATACGAGTTCAACATCATACAATCCACTTTAAAATACCCGATGTTAAACCCATATTGTAAGGAGAAGAAGAAGGATAAATTTTACGAATTCACTGTAAACTATGTCACTATTATCAACATGTCTCATGCACTTTGAAACGTACTTATTGCAAGCCCTTGAACTATTATACATCTCTATATTCACCCCCTAAATTCTAAAAAGTTATTTTTTTAAATCAAATATATAGCACAAGCAATGCGCATGAGGAGTGCAAATTTATTAATTTCTTTAAAGCTCTTAACTAATCGAATTGAATTAAGATTCATCATCTGCTTTCCTTACCATCTCTTCTTGTTTCGAAACAACTACTCAAATGAGAGAACATATCTAATTATATTGGGCGGCCAATTAATTTATTTTTGAGTGAATGCATTCACCCCTAACTACTACACCTAACTTTAATTCAAGAGATAACTCAACAATTCCATTAAAAAAAATAGCTCATTTCAAAGTTCGGCCAGGGGGCTAGATGGGTGGGTTTAGGGGACATAATAGGTATTATTTTAAAGTTCTGCAGTATGTTGACACTAACGCTATAGTTGAGGAGGAATTCGAAAAACTTTTCCGAAATAAGAAAAGGTATTTTATTGGTTGCACCAGTCCATCACATTCCACTAGAAGGATCTAATTTTCAGACTTTTTCTGCGAACAAATTGTTCATATATAACCTGCCTTGTATGTAGCTATCATTTGGTTGTCTTTGTTATCCGATTTCTTGTTGTGATGGTAAAAAATAAAAATAATATCCATTAGAACCCAAGATGATTAATGCTTACCGTGAATTTTCCATATATAATCCACTCGGAAAAAATGAAATGTTATATACACATACACTCACACAAATACATATTTTGTTTGTATACAGTTAGGGTGTTTCAAAAAATACAATTTACGCTTCTGGATTTTTGGGCCTCTTTCTTTAAGTACTTTCTCTGAACCACCGGTGTAAGAATTATATGCTAACTATATATACATGTAGCTAGGTATATAAATACATATATCAACAATTTTGAATATCATAGTGAGTTGTCATTTTTTTTACAAGTAGACATAATCTTTTAATTTATTTGATGGAAATTATTTAAAGACGTTACCAATTAAAAAAAATGACAATTCATATGCAATATGTTGACATTTGAAAATAACAATATTTGAAAGTTGATTTTAAAATTAGTGTTTTCTAACATTATTCTATATATTTTCCAACCTGAACTACAATAATGCGCATTAGCCAACAGGTTTGAGTGCATTCTAATAACTATATATGCATTGTAGAGGTGTGTCATAGTCTAGTACACACCTAACTACATCAAATGTATAGTTTAAATCTTCCAATCATCAAGTTAAAAAAAAACTTTATATCAAGTTTTTAATACCAATTAACATCGCTTATGAATTTCATTTTTATATCAAGTTTTTAGTGAAAAAAAAAATGACAATTTATTTAACATCAGAGTTGGTATCAAAAAATTTAGATAAAAATTAAGATCTCTGGCAATACTCATAACTTGTATGTGTTGTATGTCTATATATAAACGAACAAATATATATTGTAGAGAATTATTCTTATGCTTTTTGTAATTATTATTATTATTATTTTTTTTTTTTTTTTGCCCCCAGTGAAATAATTATATATATATACCACTGGAGGGAATTATTGAACGAAGGGCACGTGAGATCCACGTGCCTCGTAAATGCTACATCTGCTACAGATATACGGGTTGTCTAAGATAAGATACGGATCAAGGAATATATATCTTTTGTGGTGTACAGTATGAGAATGTGACCCGTATCAACATATATGTATGTATTGTGTATATTATATATATATATACATATATGTATATAACATATATATACAGAGTTTTAGACAGACACATAAAGCCAATACTTATTTCATTGTCTGCCATGCGTAATCAGTATATGGAGATACATATGTATATATATGTATATATGTTTATATATATATATATATATGCAGCTCAACTGAAAGGTACAAATATTCAAGAATCAAGAAAGATGATGACCAGATACCAAATAGAGTACCGAATTGCTGTTTGGATGTTTCCCTAGTCACTATTGGTTTCTTTTGTTTTAGTGTACGTTAATTTATTCTAATTTCTCAAACGGCTATGAAATTATTTATTGATTTGATATTATTGAGATTCTCACATCACAATATGACATGTGTCAAACCGGTACTGGTCTCTTTGAATATTTTGATAAGAGTTATCAGTACAATACAAGACTTCTCGGAGTTCACTTCAACTTGCCAAGTGTAGAAAAAGTGGGACATATATTTATTCATGATGTTCATGACGAAATTTTTGTTGACGTGTATTGTTGTTTAAAAAGGTAATTTTTCAACCGAATTTTTGTACGGTGGTTGTTAGGGAATGCATTATTGTATTTTTTTTTTTTTAAATAAGCAAATCAATTAATTACCTTATTCTTTTTTTCTTTTCTTTCTTTTTTTTTTTTTAAAGAATTTCATCGTTGCGGTGTATCTGAAGATGGTTGTGATTAATACTGCCATTAAATTCGTTCTAGTTATATTATGTAAAAGAATGTATGTCTACAAGTATATTTGTTAAATTAAAATAAAGTATTCCATAATTTTGGTCATTTGTAATGTTTACACGCGAATTTTATTAATAGTTTATCAAATATTTAAATTTCTGCTTTTGACAACAATTTTGAAAAAAGAAAAAATTTTCTAAACATCTGCTTGCTTCTAGAGATGGTTAACTTTGGACTCACAAACCGACCCTTAGTGTCAAATCTTTTAAGATCTTGAGATCGAATTTAACCTTATGTAACAACTCATGCCTCCCTTTAATATGATATTATCCACTTTGAGTCTTGTGTCCATACGGTTTTGCTTTTGGACTCCCTCCAAAATGCCTCATACTATTAGGAGATAGTCTCTTGACTTATAAACAGTCACATCTATCAATTCCTAAGTAATGTGGGACTGCACCGCTTACTATTTCCTTCAATGGACTGATGAATGTCACAATCACTTTTTGAGACCCAACGTCCTCATTGGTCACACTTTCAATTGAGTATAAGCTCTGATATCATATGTAATGACCCATGTCTTCCTTTGGTATGATATTATCCGCTTTGAGTTTTGTGTCCGTACGGTTTTGCTTTTCGGCTCACCCCAAACGGCCATATACTATTAGGAGGTAGTCTATTAACTTATGAACCATTACATATATTCGTTTGTATGACTATAAAGCTTATCATTTCCTTCTAAGGATTGATGATTGTCACACTTTAAACTAGGAAAAGCTATATGTTGTTTTAACTCCCAAAAAAAAAAATAGAGAGACATAAATAGAAGTAAGTTGTATTCAAGAAGAGATATATGTGAAGTCGTATGAACAAAAGATTGATTAATTAAGAAGATCTAATGGTCTGTTTGAAAAAAGTTTTTGCCTTTGCTTTTAAATCTTTTAAGAAAAGCTTTTATCAGAATCATAAATTTTGACTTTGATAGGAAGCTCTTTTGGAAAGTAGAAACTTTTCTAACAGATCATCCAAACACTTCCAAAAACTTCTTTCAGACCTATAAAGGAAAAGCAATTTTTAAAAGCTCTGCCCATCAAACTCTGAATCATATGACTATGAAAGATTAACAATTATTATTTATGATAGTAAGTGTCAATTTAGTTGGGATGTACTAGTTGTTTTAAATATCAAATCTTAACTATATAAATTATTGATGGTGACAGAGATCAATAAATATGTCAAGATATTATAATTAGATTAGCATCTATTCTGCATCCTCATTAGTTTCTTGTCCCATTATTTTATTTATGAAATCATGAGTCATACAAAGGAAATAAAAGGAAAAACCTAACAGAAGCAAATCAATGCACGCAGGCTAACCACCAAAGAAACAGGACATCAAACAAATCGGGAGAAGCCATAAGTTTAGTCCTGCTAGCATCTCCAAATATGTTTGGTTAAAAATCTTGTAATCAAAACTCAATTAAAAAAATTACTAAATAAGGGGGGAAAAAAAGATTGTATATTTATCGTGAAGGCAGAAAGCAAAAATTGCATTAAATATCATTTATTTCCGATCACATTTTATTTTAAAGAAAGATTAAGTAAATAAACAAAACTCATTGATCTCGTTTTGATCTTATCACTCATGTGCTTGATGTATGACTCCATATATATATATATGTAAATGTAAATATAAATACATATATATATATATATATATATATGTATAGTAGATAATCCAAGTTAATTATCAATCTCTCTTGCTTTGACTGCTGCTGCTTTCTTCTCTTCCTCCTATTGTTAATTTTCGGTTGGTTGAAAGGTAGCTAAAGAGGCGTGCTTATTTGAACTATTATTTATTAGTTTGATGTTTCATTTAGTTTCATTTCTCTACGAAACATATGCTAAAATTATACAAGAATATTGATGCTAATATAGCATTATTTTAGAAAGAATCGTCAGCTATTATTTTCTTTTATTATTATTATTATTATTATTATTATTATTATTATTATTATTATTATTATTATTATTATTACTATTTTTTGTGTGGCTAACAAAAGTCCATGTGTGATTAAAACGTGAAACAAATTCTATGATAATTAGAGAAAAAATTGGCTAAATTCCTTGTATCAATCGAGCACCACTCGAGAGTCATGTAATTGCGTGCTTCCGCATAAATACAATGTAGTTATAGGTGTGTGTTTATTTGAAATTAAAAATATATGCTGCTTATCTGATTAGAATATTTTCTAGAAGTTGGGGACCACTAAAGTTGCCGTTCTATGTAACTCAAAATTAAACAATTTGGGAAAAAAATTAAAAAAAAAAATAAAGAAAGAAAGAAAGAAAAAACTACCTCCCATTAATTTTTCTAGATTACTTGATTTTTCTTTCTTTGAAGCACAAAAGAAAGACTAATTACAAATACAATATTATTAATTAGGTGCCCCTTTAGTAGTTTAAGAAAATCAAATTTAATTGAATTTAATTACTAGGAATTAGGGGGAAAAACACTATTTAGATAGTAAATTTCCAGCATAGGGTTTTCATTTTTATGTTTAATTTGCAGGATAATATATGCTACCCAACATAACGGCAATGGGGCGATTACGTACTGACCAAATACACCTATCTTGGAATCTTTTCTATTATTATTTGCTCAATTATTCTTGGAATCTTACTGCCAATTTTTTTTTTTTTTTTTTTTTCTGTAATGACATGTGCAGGCATTGTTTTTTATGGTTTTTTGCATGTATGATCCCTTGTACTCTTCATATTTAGAAAATCGATGACTTAACTAAAAAATATTATCAATTAATCCCTTAAAATTCAATTCGTTGCAAATAACCCTAATCAAAAGCAGAGTTAAAATTTTGTATGATTTTCTTGCATGTGATTCGCATGTGACTTCCCATGTATTAAGGGCGGTTTAGGTCATTTTTTCTTCTTTTTTTAAAACTGAAATTGGATCTTCTATGAAACAAAATTCTCTCACTTACAAGGTCAGTTATCCTTACATAATGGGAGCGGGGAAGGGGGAAGTTTTTTCTCCTATATAATTTGAGCCAAAAATAAAAAATAAAAGGTCACGTGAGAGATACATACGAGAAAACTGTATATAATTAATCCCCAATTTTGATTGGGTTTATCTACAATGAGTTTTAAAATTTAAGGGTTTAATTATTAATATTTTTAGTTTATGAACCTTTTTGTCAAACTCAAAAAGTTGACGACTCACACATATATTTGAGGCAATTACATTTTGCAGGGGTGCATGGAACGAACCTTACTCTGAACTGACAGACTAATATTTGCTTTTCGTATCCGCTATATATGTGCCTATGTGAATCAAATTACACCCTGATTATTTTTGTTGTCTCTATATATATTTAGCTGGAATTTTCATAATTTTTTTTTGTTGGCTGAATCAATTGCATGAACTGTTATTTTAGTTGAAAATAACTGCGTCTCATCTTATACTACATTACTAAAAGCATGGATATAGAAGTAGGAGGCAATAAAAATGATACGTTTACAATTATGCACTTGTTCAGAAAGAGATAAAGATCATTACCCTAGGTTCCTGATTTTGTAGATCTTCATAAAATTATGGAAGATTCATGTGATCAATGATTTCAGATTTCGAACAAAAAAAAAAAAAAAAGGAATTCCCTTCATACTTTGAAGTTGGAAGGGATTCAGTTTTTTTTTTTTTTTTTTTTTTGTTGGCGTCTACTAATGCCTAGTTAGCAACGGTTTCAATGAAATAAAGTTTTACTAATAAATTAGGTTTTAACAGACATTCTCTCTCTATGAGAGATGTAAATCTAGAGGTTCTATTTGTGAAGAATTGAGAGAAAAAGTGGAATTTGAAACTATTAAGGGATTGGTCTTTAATCTTAAAAGGTCAACATGTTAAGTGGAGTGACTCAATACCCTTATATGTCTATTATTGTCATTAAAAATGTTTATACAACATGTCCCTTTTTAAACACCTCTTTAAAAAATATCTAAAAACAAACTTATTTATGAATTTGAACAAATTTTAAATTCCATGTTTACCCTTCAACCTTTTTTTGATATGTTTTTTCATATATAAGGATTGTCTTTTTATTGAAAAAAAATGAAAATTGTTTTTTTTGGTTACATATCTGAATTCCTATTTTAAATACGTATATGTGTGTGTGTATATATATATATAAAGATTCAATTATATATATATAAATATATATACGTATATCCGAATTTTTGTGATCAATATGATAATGACCTTAGTATTGTTCGACTCATGTTTTGATATGATGGTGATAATAATATGGTCAATACGATAATGATTTTGTCATTTTAACGATTATGTTTTGTCATACGAAATTTAAAATACAGCGATTTTATCATTATATTATATATTCATGATTAGTAATAATCTTGTCATGATATATATGACAATTTCCGTACTGTTTTATTTATAAAAAAAAAAAAAAAAAAAAAAAAAACCTTCATGTCATGTATTTTAAGTTTTATCACAATCACTACCATATTAACCATGTTATTGAGGAAAATATATGCATATATATGAACCCAATATCATTTCATAGCATATTGACCTAATCAATATGATATTGACAGTAATACAAAAAATAACGATAAACCATAAAAAAATATATATGATCAGTTTTTAAGGATGAAATCTTTGGGTAAGTGAGATATTATTTTAGAAAAAAAAAAAATCATTCTGGCAACTAAATTAAATGAGGCTTTTTTTTTTTAGGATGAAATTGTTTTTTATTTCCTAAATTAGAATTAAGGGTATTTATACCAGATAATATGATAAATTTTTTTTATTAATTTTGTAAATAAGTTTGTTTTTGGACTTTTTTTTAAAACCACTACTCTAATTTGGTTTTATTTGTAATTGATTCTTGTTATTATGTGTTTATGATATGAGACTTGGATTTCTTTTTACTCTCAACACGCTCCCCGCAAGATAGTGCTATATCTAGAATCATTAATCTTGTATTGGATAGATCGAACTGCTCGTATGAGCTTGTTGGGCTCTAATATCATGTGAAGAATTGGAAGAATAAATGGAATTTTAGACTGTTAAGGGATCGGGCTTTCATCTTAAAAGGTCAAACTGTGAAGTGGAGTGGCCTAATACCTTTATATATCTATTATTGTTTTATGTGTTTATAACGTTGGACTTAGGTTTCTTTTTACCCTCAACACTGTTAAAACCCATTGTTTTAAATAATTTTCTTTTTAGGTTTTTATTTCCTTCTCTCATTTTATTTTTGTTTGTTTTCGACTGCGCATTGGGTTGGATTGTTATTCTTTTTAAAATTTTATATATTTTTCTTTTTCTTTAGTGCGAGATGAATTATTTCTAGGGTGTTAACATGGTACGTGATGATATGTCAGCTTTACTAGCTTATATCTTGTTTCTTTCTTTCTTTATCTTTTTTTTTTTTAATTTATCAAAATTACGAGTTAGACATTACTTTTGAAAATAAAAATAAAACATCAAACAAATCATATTTTTAAGAGTGATAACTATTATTTGATTGTAAGTTTATCAACTAGTATTTGATGGTAAGTGTATTTACAAGAGTAATTACGCCTATTCAAGGGTGATCAGAATCAGCTGCTAACCTTTAAAAAAAAAAAGTATCAATATTGGAATTAAGAGGTGTATATCTTGACAACGTACAAGATACAAATATATATATATATATAAGTGTTTTTTAGAGGAGGCGTTACTCAAACTAAATTTTAAACTAAAAACAATATTCGACTTTATTATATTCTTCTTTTCTTATTTTGTAAACTTTGTAATCTAATTTAACCAACTTCAAAAAGCCCAAGAGATGAATTTAAATAATAGTGTAATTAATTTTTTGTTTATTTGGGGTGCTTAAATGTAAAACAATATATATTCATAAGTCAAATTTTGGGGCATAATTGAAATATTTTTAAAAAATTTAAGTAAATTTTGTAATTTTAAAATTTTAGAGGGGCAAATTAGGGATTTAATTGAAACAAATTAATATAATGGGGGAATAAAAACAAAGGAATTATTGGACCGGGGCAGCACCTGTTCCCCTCGGCCTAACGTGGCTTCGCCACTCTATGTATACATATGAAATGTTCAAGGCAAAAAAAAAAAAAAAAAAAAAAAAAAACTTTAAATATAATTTATTTCCTCTCACAATATTTTATTTAAAATAAAGATTGAGTTGTTAAGCTAAATTCATCTACCTCGTTTTGACCTTATATCACTCATGTACTTATATAACTCTTTTTTGCAACAAGTAGGTCGATAGGAGATAATCCAAGTTAATTATCAATATCTTTAATTTGCATCCAACATTTTTGAGGAAGTGTTTTGGATGCTTTGACTTCTGCTTCTCTCTTCCCTTCCTCTTTTTCTTTATTGTCGGTGGGAGGAAAAGGTAGCTGTAGATATAGATGTGTTTATTTGACTGTTATTATTGCTGTTGTTGTTAATGTTTCACTTAGTTTCATTTCTCTACGAAACATATGCTGAAAATATACAAGAATGTTGATGCTAAAATAGCATTATTTTAGAAAGAATCATCAAACTATTTTTTCTTTATATTACTCTTATTATTTTTATTTTTTTGTGGCTAACAAAAGTCCATGTGTGATGAAAACGTGAAACAAATTCTATGATTATTCGAGAAAACATTGGCTAAATTTCTGTGTCAAGCAAGCACCTAATATAATTACTCTCGCGAGTCATGTAATTGCGTGCGTCCGCCTAAAAATACAATATAGTAATAGGTGTATTTGTTTGAAATTAATATACACACACACATTTATATATTTATTACTTGAAATTAATATGTATAGATATATTTGCATCTCTAATTAGAATTTATCGAAGTGGGGGACCACTAAAGTTGTCATTCTATGAATGTCAAAACGAAACAATTTGTTAAAAAAATTAATAATAAAATAAATAAATAAAAAGTTGGCACTCACTCTACCTCCCATGAAATTTCTAGTTTACTTGATTTTTCTTTTTCTAAAGCACAGAATAAAGACTAATTACAAATAAGTATTAGTTTAAAGAAATCAAATTACAATAAATTTACTAGTTTAGCAAAAAATAAAAATTAAAAAAATTAAAAAACACAATAAATTTACTGGGATTTAGGGAAAAAACACTAATTAGATTTAGTAAATTTCCAGCATATGGATTTTATTTTATTTTATGTTTGCAGGATACTATATATAAATATATGTATGTGTACGTATGTATGTATGTATGCATACTTCCGTCCAATATGACAGGAATGGGGAGGTTAGACAAAAAAAAAAAAAAAAAGAAACAAAAACAAGTGCCAGATACCTAACTTGGAGTATTTTGTATTATTATTTTGCTCAATTATTCTTGGAATCTTACTGCAATAATTTTTGTTTTTATTTTTTGTTTCTATAATGACATGTACGCATAGTTTGTGGTGGTTTTTTGCATGTATGGTCCCTTGTAGTTTTCATATTTAACAAATCAGTCCCTTAACTAAAAATATTGTCACTCAATCCTTTAAACTTCAAAATTCGTTGCAATTAACCCTAATCAAAAGTGGAGTTTATTTTTTTTATGGCTTTCTTGTATGTGACTTGAACGTGAATCCTTCGTATTTCCCCCCCTCAAATTGGATCTCCTATTAAAAAATTTGGATATTCATAGTGGGAGGTAAGGAGTTTTGTTCATATATGCGGTCCAAAAGAAGAAGAAAACCTAGGTCTCCCTCAATATAAGGTCACATGAGAGTCACATGCAAGAATATCATCAAAAATAAATCCCAATTTTGATCAAAGTTTAAAGTTTAAGGGATTAATTATTAAGATTTTTAATTTAGGAACCGATTTGTCAAACTCAAAAAATTCAGGAGACATGCAAATAAACTTTTTTTGATTGTATACTCACATATATATTTGTGGATGTTGCTTATGCATGAAACCAACCTTATTTCGAATGGATATACCAGTATCATGCATACGCTAAGTGCTGCCAATCAAATTACACTCTAACTAATTTTGTTGTCTCTCACCCTTTTTTTTTTTTTTTTTTTTTTGCTTGAATTTTTAGATTGTTTTTTTAGCTGACTCAATTGGACGAACAATTATTTTAGTTGAGAATAAGTAGGTCTCATCTTGCTATTTACATTACAAAAAGCATGAATATATATATATATATATATATATATATGCAGATAGGCATTTAGAATTCATGGTACGATAAATTTGACAATTATGCACATGTTCAGAAAGATATCGATTAAGATCATTACCTTAGGTTATTGATTTTGTAGATCTTCATAATTAAAACTGTGAAAGACTGTGATTAATGATCACTAATAAAAAGTGCATATTCACTACATGCTTGAAGAGAGAAGGGATAGTCAATGACGAATTCGTTTGACTTGGTGGTGTTATGGCAATTGATCCAGTTCAGGATCATGCACTCTTTTTCGTTTTCTTTTAATGGGTTTTTTCTTCTGAATTTTACTATGAAAGGTTTTCAAGAGATGTTCTCTCCACGAGATGTGAATCTAGAGATTCTCCTAACCCATTGTCTCAATTGATTTCTCTCAATTTTTTTTTTCTTTTCGACTGAGCATTGGCGTTGGATTTTTATTTTCTTTGAACTTTTACATTTTTTTTTTTGTTTAGTGTGAGATGAATCTTTTGTAGGGTATCAACATGGTATGTGATAATATGTCAGCAATATGAATATATAGTTAAACTTTGAAAAAAAATTGATATTGGGGATATAGTTTAATCTGATCCTAAAATTATATGATGGATTTCATGAGATTAATGTGATTCATGTTATTCAGTGTTCGGCTTTCAAAGCTCATGAAACTTCTATCATCGAAGACAGATTTTTTGTTTTTGTTTTTGTTTTTGTTTTTGTTTTTTTTATACTCGACAAATTTATTGTTCTTAAAATAAATGTGTACAATTTCTTTTACATAAGGTAAAAGACACTTTTATGCAGTTAATTTTGACAAAATTTGAGATTGGGGATAAGATAGTTAATCTGACTAAAATTACATGATGGATTTTATGAGATTGATGTGACTCGTGTTATTCAGTGTTCGGCTTTCAAAGCCCATGAAACTCCTATCATTGAAGACAAACTTTTTGTTTTTTTGGTAATCGACAAAGTTGTTGTTCTTAAAATCAAATGTGATTTCATGAGAATAATATGATTCATGTTATTCAGTGTTCGGCTTTCAAAGCCCATAAAACTTCTATCATTGAAGACGATAGAGAAGCTATATTTCAAATCTAATATTTGATTATGTTTGCTATGTTTTCAATCGAGGGAATATGATAGCCCATTAATTAGCTAATTTTACTTGTTCGCAATCAGTTTATTTATTTATTTTTTGGTTAGATTCAATTCATTTGTTTATCCAATCTTTGTAAAAGTAGTCCTTTGCTTGGTTAGAATAAAATTGAGTTTTTTTTAGAACGAACCACAAAGAGATATGTATCGATATACATCAATTATAAATTCAACTTTTGAGTACTAACTTATTTGACATACAAACTGATATTCTGACTAGTGTTTAAAACTTTACCCGATTAATTGATTGCATATACTAATATGTAAATGACAATCTATCGATCATCACATTAGTTAATACTTAAAAAGTAATATTAGAACTTTAAAAAAAAAAAAGTGATATTAAAGATGATATTTTTAGTATTACACATTTTAAAAACACAAAAATAAATTTTAGCATTTTCGATAAAAGTTCATTTATGTGAACAAATTATCGTTTAATCTTATCTCTCATTTATTTGCTATGTATGTCCTATTCTTCAAATTGTCTGCGTCAAGTGGGTAGACTTTAAATTTTGGTTGCCTTAATTTCTCATATTATTATCTGTCTAGCTACCTAGCAAGCTAATAATAATTAAGCTATACATAAGTCTACTATTTTCATTTCATGCGTACAACTTTTGTTCACTTCCAGGAATAGGAGCGAACAAAACATGACATTGACTTGGACGTGTGACTTTCAAATTTAATTAAGTAGCAAGCGTGGTAAGTGAGGTCACCAAAGATATCAGCCCTCAGAACATCTAAAAAAATAAAAATAAAAATGTTTTTTTTATTCATATATTTTAACTGAAATCAGTCGGATAGGAAAACCACTCTTTAGTGCAATACTTTATTTCGAATGTTAGATCTAGCAATTGTTTGTCGTCATCTATAATAAATACCAAATTTTGATATCTGATTGCTTTGATGATTTGACTTTTTAATTCAATCACTAAAATAGTACTATTTTCATTTAGTAGATAAAAATTTATTTTTACGACTTTCACAGTAATGAAGATTGCAAAAAAAAAAAAAAAAAAGTACAACAATAGAAAAATAGCACTATACATTTAGGAATAATATTAGATGACCCATGAGATATGTTATTATAATTTTCATATTTTTTTCGTAGAAATTTAATATTGATATTGGTAAATTTGCATGTTTTTGTTATAACAAAAGAACTAGTTTCAAGCAGAGATTCTTATAAGTTCGAAGTTTAACAATAAATTTTAGAAGAAAAGAATTTCTTATGGGCTTGGTATGAACATTTTACTAAGACTAGTTTTTTTTTTTAACATTTAGATTTTCACTAAATTTTTCTAATTAGATATTATTGGAGTTAATGTACTAATTAAAAACGAATTAGTTATTATTGTTTATTATTACTATTATTATTATTATTATTATTATCGTATTGGTAGTCTGTTGTTATTTAAAACAAAACAAACAAAAAAAGAAACTACTTCTGACGCAATAATCTCAACTACCACTTGCTGAGTAGGTGCTATAGATCTCTAGATCTTAAAAAAAATAAAAATAAATAAATAAATAAAATAAGAAGTCCGTATATTGCAGAAAATAGACCAGTAATTAGAGCTCTTTATTAAAAAAAAAAAAACAAAAACAAAAAAAAACAAAAAAAAAGGTGGAAAAAGTGTCTTTCCACTCATTTGAAAAGACAATCACTTTATGTAGGGATCAAGATATTTTTACTTAATTATTATAAGTATTTGTTAAAGATAATTAAGTTTAATGAGGGTTTTGCAGTTTACTGCTTTTTAAATAATTGATATTTATGGTTATTGTTGCATAGGTATTTTGCAGTTATTCTCCAATACACCATATGAAATATGAACGTATAAGACAAAAACATCAAGGCATGCAATTATACGTGTGTGTGTGTGTGTAATAATTTTACTACTAAATAATTCATAGACTATTATAGCACTTTTCTGAGAAAAATATCTAATCGCACTAAGCTTAATTATTTTACTAGAATTAGCTTAGACAAATCAGACAGCACCAGCATAGACTTTGTGGGACAAAATCTTAATTTAATTAAAGTTTATCGTTTCGTGCTATCATGCATAAAAAAAAAAAAAAAAAAAAAAGGAACAAAAAACAAAACAAAAAGGAGAAAATTAAAATTAAAAGAAGAAGAAGAAGAAGAAGAACAAAACAAAACAAAACAAAAAGGAGAGAAATTAAATTTAAAGAGAGAGAGAGAGAGAGAGACCATTTGTGTACAATGCACTTTGCTCCAAATAATTTCTTGTAAGACAACCAGCTATTTTATAATATGGCTCATTTGATTATAAAATTCATGTAAGATTTATTATTGTATTTCCATTTTCAATTTTTTTTCTTTTTCTTTTTTTTTTTAAATTTAAATGCGCAGGATTTAAACTCTATATTAATGATGAACTTAAATATAAAATTATACTTATTATTATATGTTTTAATCATATTCTCAACTGAGAAGAATAAAAATATGAGGCAAAAATTTTTGTTTAACCTTTTCTTTTTTAAATTTTAATTCTTGCTATATATATATATATACATATATAAAACAACTGAATATTCACTAAGCTGAATTAATATTTTCACTTACATCTTCTACACAAGTGTAATTTACCAAAATTGCACAATTAAGTATTATTTGTATAGCTAAACAAACACAATATACGTTAGAGTAGATTATATCAGGCTATTTATGTGTTATTGGTGAACCTTAGGATTTCTTCTTTAGACAATGAGGACAATGTGAACTTCTTTCACTAATGTGCCACTATTTGAATAGCACCATACGTTGTGCATCCCTTAACCCCGTTACTTTCTGTTCTTTCGCTCGTCATATCTCATTATTAGAGGTTTTAATAATAGAGTGTAGAGTTTTTCTTTTGTTTTTTCATGTGTTGTTGTAATAGCGGTGGTCTTTTCCCGTTCTTCTGGTGTTTTTGTCTTGTTTAGTGTATAGTTACGTTTAGTTCACTAGTTTTGTTTCTTAGCATGGCCAGTTTGTTTGGTTCTGGTGCTATGTGTTCATTGATTTCGATCTATCGGATTTGTTTCATTGATTGTAGAGTTTTTTTTAAAGATGTATGTATGTATTCGCTCATTCATGTCTCTATTTGAGTGTCCATTTTTGAAACCCGGTATACAGCTATTCTCCATATATATCGTGCAAGTTTTGGTTTTTTATCTTGATTTTTAAAAATTTTTGAAATCGATAAGTGACATTTCATCCCTCCAAGAAGAATACACGTTCGTGTTGGGACAGTTCACCATTTTTGGGTCCCTAATTCCCTACATTAATCTTCTATAGATTCTGTGACAACCTAATAATCTCATAACGACAATGTTATATGGATGGTGACTATACAGTATGTAGCATGCATCACTTTTCACTTCTAAGCAAACAAACAAAAACTATGGAAGAAAAGTTACAACTCTAGGAAAAGATAAAAACACAGATGATCACGATGAGGTAAAGAAAAGTTAGAACCCGTACTATTATTGCTGGACACAAAAACCACATAATTAGCTATCCCTCACATGGTAGCATATGAGTACATGGATATATATATATATATATATATATATATGTGTGTGTGTGTGTGTGTGTGTGTTTGTGTGTGTGTCTATTCACCTAGAATATTTAGCATTTTTTTTCAATGTTTTTAAACTGAAATTATTATATACACATAAGTTATGTGTGTGTATATATGTTATGTATATTTGTGTTATGCATTTATGTGCAAATTGAAAATATGTTGGACTTATTTATGGCTAAACTTTTTTTGTCGTTCTTTGGCTCTTTTGAGTTCCATATAAAGAATAGATCGCAGTGCTGCATACGAAGTGCCAAGAGTTTTGATGAGGGGTTAATAATTGCAAATTTTCAATTTGAAGGAATAAAATGGTGTTTTTAATTTTTAAGGGGAATTATTTAATTTGTAAATTTTAGTCAAATACATGCATTAAAAAAGAGAGAGAGAGAGAGAGAGAGAGAAAGATGGGGGCTTAAGCCTTCCCCGGGCCTCATCACTACCTTACCTACGTCCCTAATATCACTTCCTATTATTGGATTCAAAATTAACTTTTCTGTTTTCTATTATTTATCACTAAAAATAATGATTAGTTCGCTGATATTCTATATAATATCTAATTACATTTGATTTTTCTGAACTTCATCGAACTTGCTTCCATATAATGTATAATTAAAGTCAAGTATTAGGAAAATAATCATTAGCAGCTAGTACAAATATTGAGTACTATTTTTTCTCTTAAAAATGACTATTTTTCTATAGTATTAACAACTTACATATGTAAACCGAAAAAAGATTAATAATTAAATTTTGGCAGACAAAATTTGAGTTTAATTAATATTAATAATAATCCGTCAATCCCCTTGTTAATGGAAGCAAGGAAAAAAACAAAGAAAAAGAAAAAGAAAAAGAGAGACAAGAAGACAGTTTCCCACGAAGCCCTAAAAGAAGAAACAGAGAATTTCGCAGACAATTAGTATTTTCAATATATGTACAAAAATATTCTTATAAAAAATATATATATGATAAATATAAAATGTTAGAAAATTTTGTTTAATTATTACTATGGGTTTTATAATTAGCGTGCGATTTAGTGCATGTCTCGCGGCGGAATCTTTTAAAAATATCAGACATGCACACATGTAACGTACACCTTGTTTTCACCATATATTTTTAAATTCCAAAATATATTGTTATTTTTACGAAATAATGCTATCATTTTGAACAAATAAAATTAAAATTAGTTTTTTAAGGATTGAAATTGCGAATATATTACTAAAATTATTTCGAATATTGATTATTATTTTTATCACCAGTCCTTATATATTTATCTTTTTTTTTTTTTTTTCCTGCTGATATCACTATTCGTTTATATTCGGTACTGGGGTGTCGAATATTGGAAAGTTGGCGTCCAACAAAAAAGGCAATAATTATATAGTTTGCAATATTTTAATGTATATCTAGACAAATATTAATGCTCCATTGGGCCCTTGAACCAGCAAACAGCAATCATCGATTTTACATTAATTATTTCTGCACAAAAGGCATCGAGAGAGAGAGAGAATATGGGCATTTTTTGAAATTATATATATATATATATTGCAATATATATATGATTATATTTTATATATATTTCTAGTAAATATTCTTTTTTCTATTTTTAAAAGTCGAAATATAAAATTGGAAATAATAGAAACATGTCATTAATGTTTAAAGTTTTTGGAAAATCCAACAGAGTCACACACATCAAGTTGTCTTCAGTTTTATCTATTTTTTGTTTACTTTAGTTGAAGAAGAAATTAAGTTGTTTTGAGTTTAAAAATTTATATCTCTAAAGAAAAAAGAATGTTTAAAATTTTTGTAACCACACTTTTATATTTTTATTGGATTTCAAGTATACAAGTAAGAAAACTAATATACATAAATACCTTCGAAAGAAAAAAGAAGTATCTAATTAGTGTTACATACTTTGTTGTGGAAGACTTGGTAATCGAAAGCAAGAAAAAGTCATTACGTGCCATGATTATATGTAAAATCTAATCGTAATTTTATACCTGAAATTATTATAAAAATATAAAATTTCAATCCAAACACTCAAATTATTAATAATAATAATAATAAAATAACAACAACAAACAAACGAAACATAAACCAATAATTGAGGTACAAACATGACTTCAATTATTTGCAACTGATGCATGGGATGGTGTGTGTCACGTGACTCTAGAACGCCCACATGCCATTCAATTTCAGCTGGTATTCTAGACGTGGTCTCTAGTCTCTCTCATGGGGCCCATTTATTTTTTAATTAAAGAAAAAAGACCAAAAAAAAAAAAAACCAAAAAACCATCAAAACCCATTCATGATTAATTTTAGTACAAAATCAGAACCGTAGGTTTCCCATATCTCATGAACAGATTGATTTTTCAGATCGTTGGACTACTTCAAAATATGTTAGTTGAAAAAAGAATCTTGTCACCCATGTGAAATCACTTTGAATCCATCGCATATCCTCTTCTCAAATTTTGGAAGGAAATGTGGGAAATCTCTCATCACTCCCCAACCCTAGTCATTTTCCATTGAGTTCAATTTTTGTTTTTATTTAGGGCGTGTTCGGTATTCGGGTTGAATTTCGAGATAAAATAAATTTTTTAGGTTGAAATTGATTAATTTTTCAAAAATCAGTTATAATTTTTATTGACTTTTTCATCAAAAGACCCCGAAAAAAAAAATCAGCCATAAAATATAGTTGAATTCAAACTCAACTTGCATTTTAAACGTAGGCTTGATATTGGACTAAGCTAGTTTCTTGGCTCTATTTTGTTATTATGGTTATCTCCTAGATGGAATTGGAGTATATCTAATGCAATGCTAAATTAGTGTGTCAATGTTAAATTTTGACATTTGAATAAAAAAAGTATTCTCCAAATCTTTCATGTCAAATTTGTCATATGCTAAACTTTATGGTAAATTTATCACAAGATATAGCCAACGTCAAAATTTACTTTTGATTCGTATTGGTTGTTGTCTCCAACAATTATTACAATATTTTTATTTTCATTTATTCAAATATTAAAAGTTCACGTTTACAACTTTCAAAGCACAATAATAATGACAAAAAGTATAAATAACATTAGAAATAGCATAATGCATTAGATATAAAGTAAGATAATGCTATTTGTTACGTTATTGTGTAACAAATATAGTATTGGCGTACACAAATGCATTGAAGAAGGTCTTAAAAATCCATTTCTCACACTTTGAAACCATTTACGTATATGTGTTTCAATATATGTCCTGCTTACCGCTGATATATGTTATTAGCTTAACTATTTAGAAAGAAATTATAGTTAGAAAAGTAAGACGCAGATTTTATTTATTTATTTATTTTTTTAAGAGCAAGAAATAGTATGAATGCGGAATGCGATTGGTGTTAAATATGTATATGTCCTGTTTGACAGAATTTTCATATTTGCTTTTAGTTATTAAAATAAGAGAAATAAAAGAGGTACCTTTTCAATAATGTGCTTATAAATAAGTACATCTTTATAAGAGTTTTAAATAGTTCGAATGATTTTAAAATTTTCTAATAATAAAAAAAATATTAGAATGAAGTTTCTAATATCTTACTAAAACACTTGCATAAGTTTCAAAATATATTTAGAAGAACTTTTTTTAGAAGATATATATATATATATATATATATATATATATGATCGAAAGTTCTTCTAAAAATAAGAAGCATATCCATCCGATTATCTTAACACTTTCAGAAAATTGTTTTGAAGTTAGAAAGTTAAAAACAATTTTTACAAAACTTTGTCACTAGGCGCATATAGAAATTATGTCGTAGCATTATTAATTCTTTGCAGCAACGCGAAATATATCATTAGAAAAGATATTTATAGGTTGGTGGTAAATTAGATAAGCATTGACGTTGCAGATGCAAGCGAACTAAATATCGAAGATAAGGTAGAACAAAAGAAATCAGCAAGTATCTACTAATAATTTTATAATTAGCTTCCAAAACGTGGTTTTTTAAACTTGTTTATCAAGGGGATTAAAAGATATATAGAGCTAATTTAAGTGCGTAAGTACTTATCCAAAGAATGCTTAAATTAGTTTTTTAATAGTTGGTGTAAGGTGGCTGTTCAGTCTCTCTAGACTTGATTTTGTTTAAGACCATACGAGGAAACTTCCATTAAAGCACGAGTTTAATATGAGAGCGAAATATATATATATATATATATATACACACACACACACAAACATATATATATATATATATAGTTTGTGTTTGATTTGTAATTTTGCACACAGTTCAAAGTAGACCACGTCAACATGGGAAGGTTTAAGTGTGACACTTTGTTACTTAGAGCCACACCGCAGACTTTATAAGCCGACTCACAAAATTTTCCACCAAGACCGCTTGCTATTATATATATATATATATATATATATATATATATATATTTTTTTTTTTTTTTTTTCTTTTCCTTCGTTAATAATAATAGTAATAATAAAATATCAGTGATGTTTTTACGCAATATTTATTATCGGATTTTTGTATTTTTATTTTTAACAATCTTTTCCTTTCTCTAATAACATTAACATCATTATTCACTATAATTGTAGTTTAGTCGTAATTAAGAAATATGTGGAAATCGATTCATGCACGGTTACGGATAGTCAAAAAAGTGGAAAATATAACCATAGACTTTGGATATGTCTTCACCGTATTTATTAAAAAATGAATATGTATGAATTATGTTGTTTTTTTTTTTTTTTAATTTTAAATAAGGGTAGCTTTCATAATCTATATGCTAAGAGCTATAAATTGTAGATAACAAGACAAAAGCCCCCAAAAGCGTAAGAAAGCAAAGAAGATTTCATCATTATCTTTTCATTACTTATCTATTAGATAAAGTTGAAAATGTTTACCTCTAATTACCTTTTGTACTCGTATATATCTTAGTTTACCTTTCATCTTCCACTCTCTTCTTCTCTTGAGCCGCCTTGTTTTGGTCGACATATCTTTTTAACTTATATTTGTTAACAAGTCTTGACCAATGAACAAATATCACATGTATAAACAACAAAATATAAATTCAAAGAATATTGGGAAAACGACAAATAGATTTTTTTTTTATTGTATTCTTTAACAACTGTAAACTTGTAAGCAGGACCACTCATTCATCACACTTTTGTGGAAGCTAAAAGAAACGACAAATAAAATTAGAAAAATAGAAAAAGTGAAATATATATTGTTGTAAATTGGATTTGTTTGACATGATTTTTTAGAAGCTGGTTTTGGTTGTTAGAGTAAAGAAGCAAATTTTAGTATTGCTAAGACAAATTTTTTTTTTAAACGATTATGATTTTTTTTTTTTTTTTTTTTTTTTAGGAGTTGCCAATCAAAACCACGTTTTGTTTGTCATTGCTTTTATCAAAGCTGATTTTGGTTTTCTGTTTCGAAGTGTTTGGATGACTTTTAAAAGAGCTATGATCAAAACAGTATTTTACAATTTTTTAAAAAATGCTCTTGAAATAGAATTTTAAAACTTATATCACACTTAGGACAAGAGTTTAAAAGTTTTAATAACATCTTTACTTCTTAAGAGAATATTCAACTATCAAAATTTGTTTTTTCCACTCCTTTTCAAAAAGTGATTGAAAGAATTGACTAAAAAGAAATTTAACTTTTACTTATCTTTTTACCACCTACAAAGAATATTAAACAAGACATCTCAAAAAACACCATCTGAATGGATGTTTCATGGATTTTGAAACATGGACTCAAATCTCATGTGTAATTTTTTATGTTTCAAATAATATCTAACTAATCATATTATATCACATCATTTAGAAAGTTTAAAATCTTTTATAACTTCTCTTTTATAGCTTAAGATCCAAACTTCATTCAGTAATGTGACATAATGTTATTAGTTAGATAATATTTGAGACACTAAAATTGGACAAGTGATTCCAATCCTTGTAAAGTACATGTATCAAACTTCAACAAACATTGATCAATCTTATTCTAAAATTTTGATCTGTTATAGAATTTAAATACCATTTTCTTCTAGTAAACTCTTCAAAAATATAATTTTTAAACCATTAATAAAAATTCATGACTTTTGTTACTGTTGGTTTTTTTTTTTTGGGTGCTAGTAAATGACTTTTACTGTCTTTTTCTACTGATTTAAAACACAAACAATTATTATTATTATTATTATTATTATTATTTATCTTAAAACACAAACAAATAAAGTGATATAGTTAAAATCATTATGGTAGAAAATTTGCATCTTTTGACTCCAAAACGCGACATTTTTCTAATTCCCTGTATAAGCAAAGATAAATACATGAACCTAATTCCAATAAATCATTGAACGCTCGTACCGGGAAAGACAAATTTCGTTCCCATTTTCTCCCCAAACAAAGAGAAACTCTCTATTTCTCTTTTATGGTCCACATCTTTAGGCCTTCCAAGTGGTCTTTGTGGCGGTACACACTGCACAGGTTTTTTTTTTTTTTTTTTTTGGGATGGAGTTTTTCTGACAAAATGAATAAATGAATAAATAAGATTAGAGACAGAAAAGAACTAAAAATAATAGAGAACCATTACAAATTGGGTGGTGGGACCCTTTGCTGCCGATCTAGTGAACAGTTGATAAGCCAACCTGAACCAGGAAAAACTGGTCAGCATACGACTCTCTAACTACCCTTTCATTCACCTTCTTTCCATTGGGGGAAAAAAAAAAAAAAGAGTTATAACAACAACTGATTTTTTTTTTTTTTTTAGTATTAAAACAAATTTTCAACAAATTATTTATGGTGGGATGCACGTTTTACATTATCTTGTGATCATATATAGTTAAAAAGTTAATCTAACAGATAATATGATAATACATACTAATACTAAAGTCTTGCTTCTTTTATATATTCATTTTTGTTTGTTGGTCCAATAGCATATTTAAAATTTTTTTTTTCTAAGCTTGCATTTGATTGACTGGTTGGAGATGAAATTTTAAGTTGGAGTTTGTTAGTTTTTTAAAAACTATTTATAAAATTTATCAACTTTTCAGAAAAAAAAAAAAAAATAAAAATTGAGATAAAAAAATATAATTTAGTTGGAATTAAACTTAAATATCAAATAAAACCTTTCTATCATTAAGAACGTGAAAACAAATTATTATTTAATCTTGGGGAGGATAAATATAATACATGTAGGGATATAATGAATAATTAGGCAAATTAATCAAAAGCAAAATGATTGGTTGAGAATATGGCATTACAAGAAACAATGGGCGGCAACTTTGTCTGGACATGGCCGCCACAAAAGAAAACTTGGTCAGTTCGCAGCTTCCTCTCAGTATCCACAGTCTACTAATCAATATTATTCAATAGCCCACTTTCTTCAAAGTCGCGCGTTCCAATAAATACGTTAGGAGAAATGTTCAAAAAAACAAATGTTTTTCTTTCTTTTTGTAAATGTTTTGCTCTAATTTGATGGTCTTTGTAGATATGCTTTCGCCTTTAACAAAAAAATAATAATAATAAAATAAAATTCGGAGGCTAGTTTTAAAAGGTCAGGAGTAATGTACAAATATGAAAAGTTACGAGGAAAAGAACAAGAGTAATTAGTTTGGATTATCCTGGATGCTCCTTATATAAAAGTCTTTTTCCCCTGAATTTGAATTAAAAAGAAATAATCTCTTATTCACGAGAAATTTAACGTAATCAAATGGATGTTTTTCTATATTTTAACAAGATAAAAGGTGTAAATCGCCAAGACATGAGTAAAACAAAACGAATTAAGAGGAAAGACGATATAATTATCTTATATAATAGAAAAGAAAATACACTAGTGGTCAAATTATACTATATATGATATATATATATATATCAATTTACAACTTTGTCTAAAAAAAGTTATATTTATGATAAAATCATTTTTTAAGTGATTGCAGTTATTGCCTATTGAGTCTGAATTTTCTCATCTATAAATTTAAAAAAGATATAACTAGTTAAAAATATGTATTTTCCTAAAAAAATATGAATTAAAATTTTAAAATAATAGGAAAAATAGAAACCACAAAGAGGGGTTCAAGTCTGCTTTGGCGGTCTGTGTGCGGGTCATGCCTTTTTCCACCGCCCAAAAGTGGTGCGATTCCTGGCAACTTCTAACAAAGCTGGTGTTGGGTTGTGCTGTTTTCCAAGCCAATATTACGCGACTACGAGAGTTCTTTTCTCGTGACGAAATTGATTTTAGTGCCCGTCTATTTTATAGCGCCTTCCTTGGAAACACACAAAACATTTTACACATACGGCAACTGTTGGAGCTAACTATTAGTCAGAACATGGAAAAAGGAAAAATTGGCCATAGTCGTCTTCGCTCTTGTTTGGATGAAAAAAAACAAGAGTGGTGACGATGAGTAGGAATGGTGTCAGATATATATTTTAGCAAAGACGTATATTAAATTTTTTTTTTAAATAATGTCAAAGCATAAAAACTAATAAAGGTAAAATTTTAATGGGGTTATGTGAGAATTTTTAATTGTTAATGGGGTTAAATAGAAAATTTTCAAAATTTTTGGGGTAGAAAGTTAAAAAAATTCAATGTGGACGATGGCGATGGCGATGGCGATGGCGATCAACGGTCGCATTCCTGTTTTACTGATTAACTGTAAGTTCCCATGTCCACAAAGCCATCATCAATTTGTGATGCAATGGAGGTTTTTTAAGTTGGTAAAACCTCTTACTCTATGTTTGGTAGGAAATTAAGGAACAAGAAAGAATGGAAATAATTAGTGGGATGATTATTAGGTAAATTAGAAGATTTAAGGTTATTTCATAGGAGGGATTAAAGTAAGGAATAAATTAGATCAATAATTTATAAATATTAATATAAGTTAGACTGTATTACATGTAAAAGATAAATAAAATGACTCGCTTGTCTTAATTTTTTTCTTTAAAATTATGCGTATCTCATGCTTACATAATATAAACTAGATATGGAATTTAAATAAAAATGATTAAATCCCTATTTGTCATGATTGAGAATATTTAAGTGATAATGCATGAGTGTACCAGAAATTCATAATAACAGGTGATACCATATACCTAAAATTATGCAAATAAATTGTTATAATACTTTGGCACCGATACCTGTGATAGCATAGAGTTTAAACAAATATGCAACTAGCAAATTTTTTTTTCCCAAACAAATTTAATTTATTTATCTTCATTTTTAGTTTTTGTAAGAACGAATATCTATATTTGTAGTGTATGTGCAAGTTGTCGTATGAGGACAAAAGAAGGGACTTGGTCCACAATTCTTATGTTGTTTCTAAGGTTTTCAATCGAACAAATGCTTTTTAAGGTTAACAAATGCGGCTATAAGTCGCTAAATTGTCTTTGATAATAATGCATACGACAGCTAGCCTTAGCAATGACCATTTTTTTTTTTTTAATTCTATCAACTAATATAATAAAATAAAGTATAGACTTTGAATTCTTCTACTCTAAATTTAAAAAAAAAAAAAAAAAAAAAAAAAAAAAACCAAGAAATTTATACTTTTTTTAATGTTTTGCCAGAAAATTGGCTATGAATATGATGCCAGATTTAACACCCAAAAGCCCTTTTTATCCCAATGAAGTAATGTACATAATGGTTTCACCATTTATCATTTAACAATCTAAATGATGTCCTTCCAAAATCTTTGCTCTGTACATACTTTCTATTGTTCAATATTTTTGTCACTCTTTTGGGTAATCCTTATTCTGAGGAGAGCACATATTTTAGAATCATGACCTGAACAATTAGATGTGGTAATTACCTAAAAAGAAAATGTCTTGCACTTACCAAGTCTTGCACATTATTATTATTTTTTTATAATTAAGTTTTTGCCACTGAAATAAAAGCCTAAAAATTTGTTTTTTTTTTTTTAAAGGAAATTTATAGTAGAGGATCAAATAAGTTTTTTTTTTTAAAGAGAATTTTAAATAAGTTTTTAATTGTCCACAAACAGAGAAATTATTCGGTTAACTTGGTGTACCACGTCACCATGCTTATATGATACGCCTATCCAATAAAAGTTACATTTGGTTGTTTTTTCCATGTCACCCCTTTGTTTTATTTTTCTCTTTCCAAATGTGCAATATATTAGTTGTCAACTTAAAAACTCCCATAAGTGTCTCACCTAAATTTTATTATAATCATTTTTTTTAAATTTTTATCATAATCAGTTCAATTCAAATAAATATCATATTTTTTGTTTTCTGATATCTTTTAATATATTTAATTAATTTTTCTTAAAAAAAAGAAATTAAGTAACCATATCTCCCATATCCACGATTATGAGGAATCTTCCCCATTCAAATAGAAGTTCAGGCCCTTAAAAAAAAAAAAAAAAAAAAAAAAAAAAAAAAAAAAACCTCTTGAGAAAATAATTCAACAATACAGTCTTGAGAATCATAGGTGGCTTAATTCATTGTATAAAGTAAGAGCAAAGTGGAGTACTGCATTTTCTAAAGATGTTTTTACTGCTGAAATAAAATCTTCCCAAAGAAGTGAAAGTACAAACAAGGTTTCTTTGGGAAAGCTCAGAGCCTTCAAAAAATTTTTTTTTTTTGCTTCACGGTTCTATCTTTATTTTGTTGAACTTCTATTTATTTAGTTATTTATTTTTTTGAGGTAGCTCAATAACTTCTATTTAAATAAGGAAGGTTTATTTAAATTGAATTGATTATAAAAAGATTTATGTGAGATATTTATGGAAGTTTTTAAGTTAGCAATTAATATATTGTACATTAGGAAAAAGAAAAATAAAATAAAGGGATGACATGAAAAAAAACAATCAAATGTCAAATTTTTATTAAAAGAATGTATCACATGCGCACAATGACGTGGTATACTTGGCTCATGGAATAATTTTTCCTAAAACAATAGAATTATATCAAATTTTTAAAAAAATTATTAGAATAGTTTAGCATAATTTACTATTGGGTATGACAACAAAACCCTATTTATGGGGCACAATTTTTTACCTTCAAATTATGTAAAGAATTAAAATAAAGTACACATCTGAATGACATTTCATTAAAATAAAAAAATAATAATTAAAAATTGTACTCTTTCTTATAAATGTTGTTAACTTTTTATGAAAAAATAAAAATTAAGATAAAAAAAATAATTTAATTAGAGTTAAAGATAAACGTCAAATAAATTCTTAAAACTCTTTATCTTTTAGCATTAAATGTGAAATTATCATTATATCATGAGCTGTAATGTTTTTTTCCCTTTCTTAAAAAAAAAATAAAGAACATAAATGGATTAAAAACTCCTAAGGTTATTTTTCAAAAATAAATAAATAAATAAATTACCATTTCATGTTCAAAGTATCCATAATTTCAGCCACATACAAGTAAGGGATAGATGGGACCCATGAGCACCTAAAACTGAGGTGGTCTGCCTCTAAAAGCTAACCTATCACTTGCCTCACCTACTGACAAAGTGCGAATCCATGGGCTCCACTTCTGAAAATAACATGAAGTCTGCGCAGTCCATTCAACCTTCCCGTGCACCCTCCAACACGTGAATTCACCTCCGCGTACTAACACATGGATATTCCTCTCGCCCTCCTCATAATTATACAAATTCTACGCCTTCGTTTCTTTTGATATTTAAATCTACCTCAAATTAAATTATATTTTTTTTATCTTAATTTTTATTTTTTAAAAAAATTAAAAAAATATATAATTAATTTTTAAAAAATTAATTAATTTTAATTTATCAAATGGAGATTACAGTTTTCTTATAAAATTTACCATTTTAGCCTCACCCCTTTCTCTCTCTCTTCTTTCTCTCTCTACGATAATTTACCACCTTTTGCATTATCATCACACGACAAAACCCTGCACGGGCCCACGTAACCAATTAAAAACCTCCCAAATATGGTTAGAACGTCAGCAAGGACAATATGGTAATTATCCCAATCACTGTCGTCATAAGAAATTCAGATGGGACCCACTTACGTGGCGAAAAATCCTATAATAAGCGAGGACCACCGGATGACTCTACAAATGTGATAAAGAGGAGAACTTTAGGCTCTGAAACCGTCGATCGATTTCATGATTTGATGTGATGGAAATCCTTTGACAGGGACAAAAAGGTAATTTCACTCATCTAAATCGACGATATAAGGCGAAGCGAAGGCGAAGCGAAGGCGAAGCGCAGGCTGTAAAGAAGGAAAGAAAGAAAAAGAGGCGTTTGTCTTTCGAGAAAATCGTAGGGCTTTCAAACAGCTTTCTCGGGCTTTTCTCTCCGCTTTTCTCCTTCTTTAGGGAATGCAGAGAGATGAGAGGAGCTTTGTTGTCGAATCCTGATATTTGTGGGCGTGCCCAGCGGTGCGTCGGCGGCAGAAATTGCCACCGGAAGCACGTCGAAGACGGGTGATCGGAAAATCGATTTTCCTTTTTCTCGCTTACTTTCTCGCTATTTCTGACTCTCCAAACAATACTTCATACTCAAATCTTCTGTATATAAATATCTGTTTAGTTTGTATTTTTCTGGTGTAAATTACTCGAAGGAAGGAAAAAATGGGCGAAAAAAACTGGTAGCAAAGACGGAAACTCGACTCTGCTCCATGGAAAGTACGAGCTCGGTCGTCTCCTCGGCCATGGAACCTTCGCGAAGGTCTACCACGCGAGGAATCTCCAGAACGGAAAGAGCGTGGCGATGAAGGTCGTCGGAAAGGAGAAGGTGATAAAGGTCGGCATGACGGAGCAGGTGAAGAGAGAGATATCAGTGATGAAGATGGTGAAGCATCCGAACATCGTGGAGCTCCACGAGGTCATGGCGTCGAAATCCAAGATCTACTTCGCCATGGAGCTCGTCCGCGGCGGCGAGCTCTTCTCGAAGATCGCGAAAGGTCGGCTGAAGGAGGACGCCGCCAGAGTCTACTTCCAGCAGCTGATCTCCGCCGTCGATTTCTGCCACAGCCGCGGCGTCTACCACCGCGATCTCAAGCCGGAGAATCTCCTCCTCGATGAGGACGGGAATCTCAGGGTCACCGACTTCGGCCTCAGCGCCTTCTCCGAGCATCTCAAGCAGGACGGCCTCCTACACACCACCTGCGGAACTCCGGCCTACGTCGCGCCGGAGGTCATCGGAAAGAAAGGCTACGACGGCGCAAAGGCCGATATCTGGTCCTGCGGAGTCATTCTCTACGTCCTCCTTGCCGGATTTCTTCCATTTCAGGATGATAATTTGGTCGCCATGTATCGCAAAATCTACAGAGGAGATTTCACGTGTCCGCCATGGTTTTCCCCTGAAGCTCGCCGACTCATCACGAAGCTTCTCGATCCTAATCCGAGCACGAGAATCACCATCTCGAAAATCATGGACTCTTCCTGGTTCAAGAAATCGGCGCCAAAGATTTTGAAATCGAAGCAAGAGCAAGAATTCGAAGAGAATTGCGAGAAGCCAGTTAAACAGACCGAGACTCTCAACGCCTTCCACATAATCTCGCTGTCGGAAGGGTTCGATTTGTCGCCGATGTTCGAGGAGAAGAAGCGGGAGGAGAAGGAGGAGCTGCGGTTCGCGACGACAAGGCCTGCGAGCAGTGTGATTTCGAAGCTTGAGGAGTTGGCTAAGGCGGTCAAGTTCAATGTGAAGAAGAGCGAGTCCAGAGTGAGGCTGCAGGGTCAGGAGAGCGGGCGAAAAGGGAAGCTGGCAATCGCCGCGGAGATCTTCTCCGTTGCGCCGTCGTTTTTGGTGGTGGAGGTGAAGAAGGACAACGGTGACACTCTTGAGTACAACCAGTTCTGCAGCAAGGAGCTCCGGCCGGCGCTTAAGGACATCGTCTGGACGTCGCCGCCGAACAATTCAAAGGTCGTTTAAGAGGTAACGACGGTGACGACAATGACGATCACAATGATGATGATTGTTTTGGATTCAAATTGAAGAATTGTTGTTGGTTGATTTGAAAATTGTTGTAGTTATTTGTTTTGGAACTTAGAAATATGGTAATTGAAAGATGGGATTACTATAATTTCGATTTCAACTTGTTTGTGTTGTGTCATTGGCTTGAATTATGGCTTCTCCTTTTTTTTTTTTTTTTGTCATGTGGTTTGGTTAATTATTTCTGTGAATCAACAAACAAGTTACGTTTGTTTTGATTCATTTGATTTCTGATGATGTTTTTTCATGTGAATATATGCCGGTACTTCGGGTTTGCTTCACATGCTCTTATTTTTAACATTTTGCAATTGTTAATACTCAATAATAATGTTCCAAGCAAAGAGAAAAAAAAAAAAAAAAAAAAGGAAGGTAGGATTATATGTAAAGTTCACAAAAAACTTGGACTTTTTTATCTCCTTGTAACCTTTTGACTGTTGAATATGATAAAAATTACGTCAAATAGAACGACAATTTTTAACACGAATCTCATAATTAGAAAAAAAAAAAAAAAAATGAAATCTATCGATAATGCCTTTTTTTAGATCTGTCGTAGAAATCTCCATCTTGTTATTGATCTTTTATGAAATGATTCATGAAAAGGGCAAATTGCTTTGGCTGAAATTCAACTTTAATTTCTACGAACTTAGAGGATTGCTTATCTTTCAACAGCAAAAGAAAGATCTTGAGCTTTTTGATAATTCACTTTGTACTTCTTTTTCGCAAGCAAGCTGGCAGTGGGTATGTTTGTTTGACAATAAATAAATAAATAAATAAATAAAAATAAATCATGGAAAAGCCAATTCCTCTTTTTTCCTTTAATTCGGCTTTTATTTCTCACTTGTCTTGGGCGTTCTTTCGACTTTCAATAGCGAAAGAAAGTCCATGAATATTTGATAAATGACTTGGAATATCTGAAAGTAAATGAGACCCTCACCAGATTATTATGCTTTCAACTTCTATTGGCTTTGGGTGTTGAAAATTGTAAAGTTCATCTCTATACTTCTACTATAACTTATCTTTTTAGCTTTTTTTTTCCTTTTTTTTTTTTTTCCCCTCTCTCTCTTAATTGACAAACATGTTGAGGAGCTTTTTAAATTAGCTCGCGCATAATTTTGTAGTAAACAGCGTCCGAGTCGGAAAATTTTTCTGTGGGGGCAATATGAAAAAATGATATTATTTCATTTATTAACTGTGAAACAATATAATATATCTGTTGGTGAGGCAATTATAATTGTGTTGTAAAATGATGTCACAGTTGAAACTTGTAGAAAAAGGATAAAATGTTAATTTTTAGAATGTGCTCCCACACACAAGAGCTGTCTTCACCTATGATAGTAGGGTGTAAAGAAATACATGTGGATGGTATAATTTTAAACCATCAAATATTACTTTAATATAGTAAACTATCATATAGCCTTTTAATTTATTATGATTTTTAAGAAATATCTCAAGTTCTGTGCTTGGATAGGTCATAGGTCCAATAATTACAACATTTTATTTAAAATGATCTCTTACTTATTAATTGATTGTTAGTTTAAAATCTTCTAACATTAAACTATTTAGAATTATTAATGTAAATGACAAGTATCACAAAAAAAAAAAAAAGTTACATCAATATAATATACAATATAATATACAAAATAAAAGTTAAAAGTATCGTTTTATAAAATGTCATATACAAGAATATATCTATGAATTTAATATAGTCTAATAGTTCAAAACTATATATTATGACAAGGTCTGCCAGACTGAGAATATTTACCCTTTGTTTGGATGACATATCCAATTTTGGAAATAGGAAAATTTTTGTAAAAGAATATTTTTCTCAACTTTTTCTATCATTCTCTCATTTTTAAAAAGAAAATTATCTCATTTTCAAAACTTATTTTGTAAAGTATCTTTTTGGGAAAAGAAAATGAATCTTTATAAAATCTTCTCATAATGTACAATTCCCAACACAATTTTTTCTCATTCCAAATAACTTCTGGTTTTCAAAAAGAACATTTTTACACATTCAAACACCATCTTATTTTCAAAATGAAAAACTCTCTCATATAAAATAAGAAAAATTTTCTTTTAAAAAATGAACATGCGATCCAAACGGAGCTTTTACTATTAGTGTAAATGATAAATATCATAAAAAAAATATTAGATTAAAATTAACTAATTATTATATTAATATACTAAAATAAAGTTAACAGTATCGTTTTATAGATGTGTCGAGTATAAAAATATACCTATGATTTTAATCTAGTCTAATGGTTCAGAACTATAAATAATATCTTTCTTTTCGCATCCAACTTGACAGAGTTATTCCTATCTTAAGTTGATGAAAGATTTATCAGATGGTAGAAAAAGAGTCAAGGTTGATAAGTTCACGTGGTGTCATATTGTCAGGATGCTTGGTGCCTTTACACCACAAAGTTTCCCATCAATATCTTAAGGGTGGGTCTATAAACGCCCTATATTTTATTTTTTATCCATTTTTAAAATTATTTATGATATTAATTTTAAAATTAAATAACTATTTATTACACCTTTTAATTTTTTGAAAAAAAATTCTTATAAATAAATTATTTATTTTTTTCTTTCTCCTTCCATTACAATCTAAATCCCTACATATTTTTTTCCTTACTTTTTTTAAAATGTTCTATTTCATTTCATGTTGTAACTAGTTTTTTGTTTCTTAAGAAATAACAAGTAAATGGAAAATATGTATACATGATGTGGATATATAATCAAATATATTGATTTGATTGGTCATTCATTTTATAAATAATTGAGAGAAATAGTTAGGAACTTAGGAATTCGTACAAACTCTGAATTGTAAGCTTTCTAATTATCTAATAAAAGTATTAACAAAATTTATAACATTTTTATCTTCAAATTTTTATCGTCTGTAGAAGAAGTATGCAAAGAATAAGTTCATAGATTTTTATCTCAACATAAAATCTGATGAAGAATTTTTATTGAATATCTAAAAAGAAAAAAATATCATGAGAAAAAAATTAAAATTAAAAATAAAACAAAACATTAAAAAAAACCGTACAGTAGTTTAGATTTAGTACGTAGAGAAAGAAGAAAGACAAAAAATTTAGTTTTAAGGGTTTTTTTGAGAAAACTAAGAAGTGGAATAAGTAATTTTTTCTAATTTTAAAATTAATTTATTTTTGATTTTTAAAAATAAATTAAAAAAACAAAAAAGGGGTATTAATAGACCGCCCTTATCTTAATTCTTTAAGTAACTCTCTTCCCGAATTATTGTCCTTCCTTCTCTATCACCCACCAAAAATTCTACAACCTTTCTCATACACGGCTCTTTTTTTACTCTTGCCCTTTTATTTTTGAAATTTCTCTATTAGGACAAACAACATTACGATTTTAGTAATATCAGATATAATTTCACTAGACAAACAACACGTATTATTTTTAGAGCTCTTCAGTGGAAAACCAAATTCACTCTGACTTTATCAGTAGGGTTACAATTTTAGAAAGAAAGAATATGGCTTTTGCCTTTCGAACTTCTATAAAAGAATATCGCTATCGGTAATTAATGATTATAAGCGTTAGATTGGATCAATATCACCTGAAAATTTATAAAAAAAATTATATATATATATATATATAGAGAGAGAGAGAGAGAGAGAGAGAGAGATTAATAGTTTTTAGCTAATTTTTTGTGCGTCTAGCTTCTTTTTACATCATGATGACGTACCCGTTGCCTCGGCGAAATGAAATAATTTTGTATCAAAAAGCCGTAATTAGTAGAGTGATGTGAGACCATAGCCCGAGAAAAGGAAAGGAAAATGATGGGACTTGATGTGGATTATTTAGAATATCAGAGACACCTCCACTAGACAGAATACGTCTTATTTCTAGAGCTCTAAAAGGAAGAACCAAATTCTCGTAGGATAAATTTACTAGGTCTGCACTTTTTGAATTTTGAACTTCTATTTAAGGGTATTTCTATCCGCAATACATGTCATTTGATGTTAAATCTTATTAAAATTATATCAAAATAATAATAATAATAAAAAGACATATTATAACAGTTTTTAGCTAATTCTTTTTGTCCATTTTGTTTTAAAAAATGATGATGAAATATACCCCTTTGCCTTAAAGAGAAAATAGCTTTGCATACAGAAGAGAAATGGCTAAATTAGTGCAATGACGTTGAGACTATAACCGGAGAAAAAGAAAGGAAAATGATATTGGATTATTTAGGAGATCATATGAGGTATTTATCAATCTTAATTAGAAGAGGGGAGAGTTCTTCCAAGATATATACATATATATATATATGTATATAGTTGTATATCTCTAATCATTTTTGAACAGCGCACTATGACGTAAGTTATAACTATAGATGATCCCACCACAAACATGATTGTTGTATAACTTTTTCCAACTCCAAATTTTGATCGGGGTATATGTATAAATAGGACCCTACAGTATACAGGCATATGTATAAATAGGACCCTACAGTCTATAAGAGCTCATTTATGCTGTCCACAGTTATGTGGCCTTGCTCATACGAAGCGTGCAAGTGGGAAAATATTTACAATGAACAATTACGTCCTTTAATTGAAATTTGCAAATTTAATTTGACATATTTGTACAAAGAAAATGGAAGTAAATTTGACATTTTACGGTAGGATATGGTGTAGGTTTATACCATGAGAAAAAAAGTGAAACCGACAAAACACGATACAAATTTTGGCAATTAAAAACCGAATCTCGTCAATGGAGAATTATATATATTTTTTTGTCTTTTTTTTTTTTTTTTTCATATATTTCTAGTCACTTTCTGTGCGCATGGAAAATAAACATACATATATACATATGTATATAAACGCATGTATTTACTTCATGTTAGGTTTATATATGTTGGTATTTATGACAACTTTGTTAGAAAAATCGAAAACAATATTCTGTAAGTTAGCTGTTAGGAGTTTCATTGGGTGTTGCAATATATGTTGCAACAATTGGTCCGTTTTGAAGATGTGGCTAGCTGCTTAATTGGGAAATAAGATGCATGATTTGGAAGCTGGCATGACAGAGTGCAATTGATTTGGTCTATAAATTGGCAGTTTTTGTTTTGATAAAAGTCAAGGGTGGTTGCCTGAATTAAATTGGAGATAATTTTGGGATTTCATTAAAAAAAAAGATTTCTTATTTGAGTAAGTTTCCTTATCCTATTTAAATTAGAAATTCAAACTATCCCAAAAATGATCTTGCATTTGAAATCAGGAAAGTTGGAAGATTTTATTTATGGCGATTCTTGTGAAGGTTTTTTATGATTTGTTAGCAGCTATTATGGAGGAAATTTATTTCGGATTATGGTGGAAATTTGAAATTTATTTCAGAATGTTTTCGAAAGTGTTACAACAGATTAGGAAACATTTTGAAATTTTAATTATTTTTTAATCTGAGATCTTCTCGGAGATTGGTTGTTGCTGCTATTTATATGGGTCTCAAATACAATTTGCTTAACCTCGAACACTTGGAAATTCATGCATATTTGAGATTTAATTTGCGTGGTCAATATTCGTTCTTTGGGAGAAGAATTTAGATTCTTCAGGAGGAGACATTGTCGTACTTTGGGAGAAGAACTTGAAGCTTTCGAGAGAAAACGTTTTCAGTTGAAGGGAGTTCAACAGCAAGATGAGTGGTGCTCACCGAATAGATCAGGCTAATAGGTTCAAGACGACTGGCAATAAGGAAGAGGAAGTCTTTGGGTTGTATTAGTCCGAGAGTGCTTATAATCATTTTGATATTAATTGATTGTTCTAAAAATTGCATGTGTCTTTTATTTATTTACGTTTTTAGTAATTTAATTAAATAGGTATTTTAATTAAATCCGGTAAATAAAAACGGATCTAACACTTCCCTCGCCACAGAGTCACCCACCATTTAATATAGTTTTGTTTTTTTGTTTTTTTTGTTTTTTTCATTTTTAATTTTCGCCTTACTAATACTAATATGCTTTCTTTCATCAAATTTATTTAAATTTATCCTTGTTTAGGTTTTCATTTTGATTTATGCCAATGTCATACTCATATAGATGAAAAGAACTTTATTTCAGCAACAATATTTTTTAGTAACTTTTTTTATTTTCCCATCAAAAACTATAATCATACATAGGATGCTATCTTAGAAAAACCAAATAAAAAGCCTCAGTAGAATTAAAAAAAAAAAAAGAAACCAAGACTATAAAAGTATAGAAGTAATTCATGTGAAATATTAAATAATTTGATATTATAATTATTGGTTCGGCAATTGCAATGAATGAAGCGCAATTTGATTCAACTTCTAGAGTTCTCTAATGAAACTAATTTCTAATAAAATTTTGTGGCAAAGTTACTATTATTTTTATTTTTATTATTTATGATTTTTCTATTTTTCTAAATGGAGATACTTGCTAATGAGTGTAATATATAAGTTGTTTTTCTAATCTTTGTGACAAACGCTATGTTACTATCAAGTTGACTAACTATCACGAAACCTATAGCAATTTTTAAAATAAAAGAAATAAACAAAATAATTAATATTTTATCCATGTTTATCGTTTTTTTCTTTAAAATGACAATCCATGTTTATCGAATATGTATGGAATTTGTGGACATTTCTCTGGTTGGTGCAGTGCTGCGAGACCAATAAAGAAATATGTATGCGTGTGTATATATATATATGTATTTGAATTTGAGGATAGGAATCTAAACTTGAGTATAATGAATTTGAACTCTATATTTTGTGACAGAGTTATTAAATATATAATTACCACTAAAATTTGTGAAATATGTTTAATATATATGAGATTTGTCTTCTATCTAGCAGACGAATAGCTCTAGTAGTATAATAACTTTCCAATACAATTAGTTGATTGGTAGTTTTTATGTAAAATTGATGTAATATGAAATTGGTTAACAATTATTAGTACAAAATGCAAGTATTACTGAAAAAATTTACAATGAAATCAACTAGTTGTTACAATATCGTAAAAAAAAAAGTTACAATTTGAACCAAGTAAAAGTAAACCAATATATATATGTGCTACACCTTTATGAACTACTAATAATATATTTATATGTATATAAATATTTATTTACTACGATTAGAATAGTCTTGCAATCACAACTAGTTACAAATTTTCACACTGGGAAACATTAAATTAGTCTAATATTAAACCATTAATCAGCATTGTAACTAAGACAAACTAAACTAAAATAAAATATAATACCTCGTACTAAAGCAGACAAATATTTCCATAGTTAATCAGAAACCGAATATTTGAAACAGTTTGGATGAGATTTATGTGGAGGGGATGACGTGGCATGAGAATTTGCTCTGCAAGGGTTTCTGCGGTTTTTTCATCCTGCCTTCAACATCAACGGTGAACGACACCGAATCACCGCGGGCCCGGCCGGCTTCACTACCTGCGGCACAGACTTCTCTACATACTACGGCGACCGTTTCTGATCCAACTTTGGGCAATACTGTGATTATGGATTCTCTTACAACCCAAGAAACCCCTAGGGTTCAGAAAAATTCTTACGCTGCAATTCTGCAAAACCTCAACAAATCATCACCAGATCTCTTGACTTCGGCTGCTCCTGTTAAAAATGAAGATTTCGTTTCAATTCGCTTATCGGAGAGTGTGTATCAAAGACGGTGTGGCTCTATGCCAACAAGCCGTAATCGGACGTGTATTCCTTTTAAAAGGAGAAAAGCCATGGAAACTTACAGAATTGAGGGACAAACTACAACAGATGTGGAAGATATCTGGAGATTGGCGTCTTGTTCCATTGGGAAGGGGTTTTTTTCCAGATGCAATTCTCATCAACTGAAGATAAAAACCGTGTTTGGGCGGCTGGCTTTTGTCTTTTGAGTCCAGGAATTCTTCGTCTTCAGCCATGGACTCCGGATTTCAATCCTTACACGCAGAAAACAACAAACACTCAGTTTATGACCATTCATGTGAATATTGGGAAATTGCGCGTGGAATTGGAACCCTATTGAAACTTGACAAAAACACGCTGGAGGGAAACTTTGGTCACTACGGCAGAGTATTGATTGATTTTGATTTAGCCAAGCCATTAGAATATACTTTACTGGTGGAAAGATCACAAGGCTCGATTTTTACAATGGTTGAGTATAAAAATGTCCCGAACTATTGCTCTCGATGCAAATCCATTGGGCATGCTGTTTCTCATTGCTGTTACTCCGACTCATCTGAATTCAAGGGTAAGAAGGACGGAATGGAAGCTGCGGCACAGGTTCGACAAACAAAAAACCAACAGCGGGATAAGCAAATAATGGAGGAACATGTGCAGGCTGCTGATACTCAGAAGCCAACTTCGGAGCAAGAGTCGCATGATAAAGATAAGGAGAAGGAGCGGACTGTGGATGTTAATGAGAAGAAGACAATGGAAACTACTCCAATTAGCACGCCAGCTGTCAAAATGCCAAACATCACGGATTTGTCTGTTGGTAATATTACTATTGATTTGCCTTTTTCTTCATTTAATGAACATGTTTCAGCAGGAGTGGAGGAAGTTATTAACAAGGTGACAACAGCTTCATGAACCGATCAAGCAGAAAATGAAGAACAAGAGGCTTTTACTTTAGTTCAGGAAAAAAAACAAAATGTTCGAAAGTCCACCAGGACCAGAGGTAATAATAAGCATTTTCAGGTTGTTCTTGATAAAAGTAATGGCATGAAAGGCCTTGTGGATTCTGCTTTTAAAAAGAGAATGAGCAAACAGGTCTATAATTTATGGATTTTAGGCGTTATCTCTGTTGTTTGGCTTGTTTGGAAACTTAGGAATTTGGCGATTTATGAAGGTAAATTTCCAATCTTGCGTCAGGCCATTATGGTTATATGGAGTTGTTTCCAGGAAGTTGATGTTCTTGATTCTGGCACCATGGAAAATTTGGTGACGGATTTGATGATTTTAAAGCAGTTTAAAAATTGCCAACAAGATTAGACGAGCTCCAGCAACTTTTGAAGTTCAGTGGAAAGCTCCTAAGACGGGTTGGATAAAGGTTAACATGGATGGCGCCGCAAACGGATCTCCTGGTATGGCAGGATGTGGTGCTATATTTAGAACATACAGAAGATTCTATAAAGGGATGTTTCTCCAAAACTCTTGGTACCATGTAAGCTTTTGAAGCCGACCTGCTTTGCATTATCACAGCATTAGAGTATGCTCAGCAATTTAACTCGTTCAGATTATGGTTCGAATATGACTCTTCTTATGTTGTGGAACTATTAAGAAGTCAAAGCAAATCAGTCCCTTGGAAGTGGCTTAGAGGATGGATACGTGCTTTGAATTTCCTTTCCAAAATTCCTTAGTGCGTTTCTCATATATATATATAGGGAGGGTAATCATGTTGTTGATAGACTTGCATCTCATGCAGTAAAGCTTCCTGATGTAGTTTGGTGGTTTAATTGCCTAGATTTTTGCTTAATATTAACTTCAATATATTGTTATTAATTTACCCCTCCAAATAATTAATTTTCTAATTTATATATGATAATTAGGTGCGAATGGATAAAATAAGAATTTTGGACTCAAATTGGGGCAGAATGGTCATTAAAATGCCTATAAATGAGACAAAATTTGAAATTAAACCGGGCTTATTCAAAGACTGACATGTGTTTAATCGTTGAAAGAAGCCGAATCTCATGCAACGCGTTCCACCAAGCTAGTGTGTATCTGCAGGCTTCATCCAACCTCTATCCACCACGTGTTGCCTGAAGAAGAAAAAAAAGAGAGAGAGAGAGAGAGAGAGAGAGAAGAAAGAGTTGCGTCACTGCTGGACTCATCACCAAGAGAAAGAAAAGCAAAAATAAAGGAAGAGAGGTCTGGGGGAGGCGTGAAACAGAGGCCAAAAACCGAGAAGAAGAAAGAGAAGAAAATGAAGAAAAAGAAAAAAAAGAAAAAAAAAAGAAAAAAAAACCAAAAAATAGTAGTGTAGAATTTTTAGGTTTAGGAATTAGTTTTTTATTTTTAGTTTTAGATTTTGTTTTCAACAAATTTTAAGGGAGATAGTATTTGAAGAACAAAAGGAGGAGATGAGAAATTGATGAAAAACTTAATAATATGTGGAAATAATCATTGAAGTTTTCATTCCTTTTCCTTATCTTTTTTATTTTTGTAGTTGGATGATGCTTGAACTCTTGATTTGTTTAATTTTGTGTTTAATTTCATTTTATGGGTTTTGTGTAGCTTGTTGGTTCTTGGTTTTGATGTAACTCTACTTGAACTATGTTTTGATGATTTAGCTAATTGTTAATGAAATCTCTATTTAATTCATTTGTGTTTTTTTTATGTTTAATGCTTCTAATTTGTTGGGAAATGAATTAGTTGATTTGATTTATGAATTTTAATGTTCGGGAGAGATTAATTCGTTTTATCATTTTGAAAAATACAATTTTAGTTGTTGTTGAGTTCGGGAGGTCGATGACACTTTGATAATCATAAAAGGGTCTACTTAATGAATGTGTAGGTAAACAAATTAGATAGGGATATCAATTTTGACACTTATGCATATTATCTCATTTGACACTTGGGAGAGGTAGTGAGGTTAATTTTGAGCCATTGATTAATGAATTGATTGAGACTAGTTAGCAATTTCTTAATAGAAAGAACATAGGAAGGATAAAGTGAAGTCAAGACCCTAGTACATTGTTTGTTTGTGTCTTTTAATTCCTTTGGTTTTGTTTGGTCATTTAGTTTCCTTTATTTAGTTTAATTTGCATTTTTGCTATTTTTTATCGATCATTCAAATAATCCTAGCGTTAACGAATTTCAGTATTTAACTTAAACTTAAATGTAATCCTCATGAGATCGACAACCTTACTCATCACTTTATTACTTGTGCTACTCATACATTTGCGAGATTTTACGCAACAATATTCGACCGCCTGTGGTAATTATGTACTCTTTTTCTCTTTTAGTCTTATTCCCACTGGATTTTGGCTAAAGGGTTTTGAACAATGCATAATTGTAGCTTACTCTCAAGGTGAAAGTCTAGACTTAAACCTTTGAGACTAGCTTCCGGCTCTTGTAGTTTTTTGTTTTAGTTGCCTTCACTTGGCTGTTTTTCATTTTTCTCCTGAATTTAATTATTATGTATTATTATTTTTTTCTTTATTTAATAATATCGAGGTAAGGATTTGATAGAGGACGTGTATTGCAGGTAGGTGTCAACTTAGTTGTGATGTGCTTGTTTTTCCTTATATCAGTTATCTTCTATCTCAGTTTTCAGTTTAAAAAAAAAAAAAAAAAAGGAATATTTGAAACACTTTGATTTGTTGCACGTGTGTGGGGGAGGTGATGACTTACAGAATTATTCTTCTAGTGCCCATTTCCAGTTACAATAATCATAATTTATTTCATAATTGTAAGGTTGTCCCTGAAAACAACGGTTCATGTTGTACAACAAGGATTTCCACCCATAGAATTGGCATCATACAATGGCAAAATTTTAAAAATTGCAATAATTATTGATAAATCCCATCTAACTAACGGCAATTATGAATCGCTTTCAACCGATTAAATATATAGTCAGCCATGTAATTATGGCAATAAGTGAGGCTCAGGACAAAAAGCAAATAATGACTTTTGTTGATTGAAATCGCTGACAAAAGTGTGTAGCTTACAAGTAAATTAACCAAGTTGATTAAGAACCATATTGAAACAATAATTAGAGTTTTATACATTGAAATTAAATGTGTGTTTAGTTGAAATGTGAATTGGAAATAAATTGTGATATAAAAAATAGTATAAATATTAGAAATGTGTCCGTAAAAAAAAATATACATTATGAATTTTGTTTTATTTCTCTTATCATTCTATGCGGTTTAAAAAATAATATATCTTATTGTGACTTGAAATAAAAAAAATATAGAATTTTTGAAGTTTGAGTTTTTTAAAAATAAAAAAAAGAGATAGTGAGATGCAAATTTGGGAGCAATATTGAAGTAAAGTTACAAAATTATGTTTTAAAACGTTGTTTCAAACGGTCTCTAAGTGTTATAACGATTGTTGTTACTTATAAATTCGCTTCTATATGTATTTGAGAAAATTTTGTAAACAACTCTCAAACAAACATATTTTAAATTACCCTTTTATTTGGATTTTAAATCCTCTATATTTAATCTAATTAGAGGTTAACAAAACTGAGATTATGCTATTCCAGAAATGTTAGTGTTGAAGGCAATCCTACAAATCACCCTGTATATTTGGATTGAATATTGACGAATATGTTTTTGACAAGTTATTAACGAACGGAACAGCGAAAGGAGTGGGGGAAGGCTGGTAGAATGGGCCTAAACGATGATATGGGCTTTTATATACATCAAAGCGGGATCGGTCTTTCTTACCATGTTTACTTGATTGGGAGCATGAATCTGTTGAAAAATGGGGTGAGTTAAGAGCAATAAAATATTGGGAGAAGGAGCATAATAGCGTATTTGAAAAGAATAATAATAAATTATAACATAAAATTTTAAACATAGTAAAAATATATGTACCAGTATAATCAAATTTATGATCACATAATATCAAATAATAAATTAAATGATACAGAAAAATTCTCTCTCTCTCTTTCACTCATATCTCTTTCTCAAACATTAAACTATGCACAAAAATTTGTTATTAAAAATTAGCCATAAATCCACTATTTTCTAGAAAATTTAAAGAAATCTATGGATTTTTTTTTTAAATTCAAGGACTTATCCGAAAATATATAATATAATTTATCATCTTTTAAAAAACCTGTTATAAACTTCAAAAGTAACTATAAAATATGCAATTTGCTACCATTTATTTTGAATATCTCACATGAGCCCGGCTGAAAACCTTAAAGATTATTAAGAATGCCTATGTAATTCATTAGATTCAATATAATGATATGGTTTGTTGCTACATGTTGGCATCTATGCCGAACATGTAACAACATTGACATGGGTAGATCTAGCTAAAAATATATTTCAGTGAAGACGTCTACCATTGAAGAAAAAAAAACACTAAATAACATCAAAGTATAAAACTTAAAGATTACACAAACAATATAAAAATTAAAGGGTAAAATTCAATGGTATATGATGGAAACGGAGTATGTGGAGGCGTCATTGTGTGGACAAGTGTGAAACAAGGTTGCCTTGTTGACTCTACGATGGAAGCGGAATATGTGGCTGCGGCTGAGGCTTCTAAAGAAGCAGTTTTGCTCCAAAAGTTCTTTAAAGACCTTGAAGTCATTTTGCATGTTGACAAAGCTATCACACTTTATTGTGATAACAGCGGCTGTTGCCAACATAAAGGAATCAAGGTATCATAAAAGGACCAAACACATAGATCGGAAATACCATATAATTAAAGAGTACGTGGAGGATGGACTAGTGGATGTATGTAAAATCGCGCCCGAGGACAACATTGTTGATCCCTTTACTAACACTTTGGTAGCTAGAAGCTTTGAAAGGCATGTAGAGGCGATGAGAATGCGAGACATGACACATTTACTAGCTTGGGATAAGTGGGAGATTGTTGGGAATGCCCTAAGAGTGAAATACATTTTAGTTGTATTTTATTTATTTTGAACTGATTAATAATTATTTGAGATTTTTTTTCATTACATATTTGATATACTGTCCTCATCTAGATTTACATGTTAAAGTAAATGTAAGCAAATATGGCTAATTAACTACTTGGTGTTTAAACTGTTAGAATGCTGCATGCAATTGATTTTTGTATGCGAGAAGACAACGTTTTAAAGTAAGTAGTCTAAATCTATAGTCCGTAGTCTACTGGGTAAAAGTGAGCATCTAACTCCTATGAAGACTATTATGTTGTCTAAAGCCAATTGGAGAGATAGTTTGTCTTGACCATCTGAATCGAGCTGACTCCCAAGTAGAGACATAGATATATTACCTAGTGGTGGTGATATATTGGACTGGATCAAAGTATAATTAATCTATAAGTCTGCTTGATTAGATTAATTAACTTTTGACGTTCCTTACGCAATAGCCTTAATGCTAAGTAAGTAAATGACTTCATGTTTATGACTTGTGTACTTTGATGTTCTAAAGGCTAAAGTGTCTTGGAGTAGTAAGCTTTAGACCGGTTCGTTGGGTACATGACTTATTCTCAATGTGAGCTTTGCTTATAGATATGAAATCATAGTTCTCATAAAGAGTAAAGGTTATCCTCTTAAATGACATTATACATGATGTGAAAATGGATGAGGCCTTGGGTCGTTTGCTAGGCAAATGACTAATTATTCACTTTGGGTGAATAATCATTTTCCTATTGGGTGTATAATGGATCTTTAAGATAGCGTGATCAAAAGATTGAATGGATTTTGACTTTAAGTTGATCGTGGATATCATATGAGGGTGTTGCATATGTGACAAGATCATTGGACTGCGGCTACACACTAGCTTACGTAATACGATATATAATTGGGAGTGCAATTTCAGGTTTATAGTGGTGTGACTCTGAAACTAATAATTGTGTAATTCATTTATTTGGTATAAAATAATTAATTACATAGATTATTGGAGCCCATATTATATATATATATATGTGTGTGTCCAATTGGTCCATTTACTAGCTCAACATAATTCCTAAATGGATGGTAATCAATTGGGATATTTATTATGGATTTAATTCTTCGACTTAGTGAAGAGAAAAATCCGGAATACCTCCCATAAAGTGTAGGCGTTTTTTTCTGCTAAGGATAGAATGGTAATTTAGTTTCATTTAATTAGTTGGATAAGTATTTAGCTTGGATTAATATTTATTTGAAGATAAGATTTGAAATTTGAATTAATTATATTCATCTTTTGTGATAAATATGAGATTAATTTAAATTAAGCGATATGATTAAATTAATTATTTGGATAATTAATTTAAATATTTAGATAATCTTATTTAAATAAATATTTTAAATTAAATATGATATTATCCTATTTAGATTTGAAATTGAAACAAAATATTATGCTAGTCTACCTTGTGTAGGCATTTTTTATGAGGATAAGAGAATGACATGATTTTCTCCTTATTGATTTTATTTGGATAATTATTACATAATTATTTAATTCAAATAAAGTTGTCATGATTTTATTTTGAATTTAAATTCGAGTCATGGAACATTATCCGTGGAGATAAAATCATAAAATAATTGGAAATAAAAATTTGAATCAAATTTTGAATCTCTTAAACCTACTGTGGGTAATTTTTATGTCTCCCGGGGAAGAGAAAAAACACATATTAGGGAAGGAAGAGAGAGAAAAATTATTTTCATTTATCCTACTTGTATTCAAATTCTACCCAGTTCATTCACTATAAATAAGACCCTAGGGGCTCCTTTTTTTTTTTTTAGACCATAGACTCTAAGGTGAGCGAGCTTTTTATTATTCTCCCATTATAGTAATGATAATCTACAAGAGTTCTGGATGGTTAGAAGGAGAAAGCCACACACGAATACCGATTGAGAGACCGAGTGCCCATACACTCTACCATCCGGGAATAAGAGAATAGTAAGGAAGGCTAGTTGGTTGAAGCTCTCTTTGATTACATTCTCTGACATTCCTGTTGCTTTCTCTCCAGGTACGTAAATTTTAGAATAATTTTTGTAAATGGCAACATGAGTTAGTACGATTTTAAGAAATTTTTTTAAAAATCATGCTGTGTAAATTACCCCTTTTTCTTACAATAACGTCATGTGAGTTAAAAAGAAAGACTCTAAAGCCTTTTTCTAGTTTAGTTGTACCAAAATATTAAAAAGACAGCTATAAATATAATCGATATATAATAATTTAAGAAGTATAAATGCGAAAATTAAATTCGTGGTTATATCCCACTCCCTTCCTTCATCGCCTTCGCACCGCTTTGCAAGTCCAGAAAACATCTAAGTGGTGGGCTGCTTACCCGCGTTACCTACAGCACAAACACACACATATAAGTTTTCACTTAGGAAGTACAAACTATATCTCACAAAAATATTTTCATAGATCATATTATCATATGTCACAACATGAATGTTCAAAAATATATGTGATCTATGTGTGTTCAATTATGCTTTATTATATCACAACAACCATAAGCTCTAACAAAATTCGTAGATCTTACCGAAATGCTCCGTGGATCCTCTAACACCTCAGACCTCTAAAGTTCTTCCCAAACTTTTTCCTAGGTAAAAAGAAGTCTAACATTAAGATTCTAACTACATAACATGTTTTAGTTTTCTAAAAATAACCTAAACACAAAGAGAACCATTGGGTTACCTCTAGTAACTCGTTCTCTATCGCCGCTTCACACTTCTTCGAACTTGGTAATGGGGTTGCTTGGAGCTTGAAAATGGAGGAAGGAGGGTGTTAGAGTGGTGTTGGAGATGAGGGATAGTGTTGGTGGGTTTTGGTAGAGCTTGGTGGAGGCTAGAATAGGCTAGGTTTTTTAGCATAACTTTGTGTGAATAAAGTGAGATGCTAAGGGCTTATGTTCAGCCAATATATGCTTTAAGAAGAGCTGTATTTTGAGGGGTAAAAGTGAAAAATATTGGTTGATTCCCACCTTGCATTATCGCCCCCTGAGGGAGGGGTTTGTGTGAAAATTTTGTTATACAAGGTGTAAGACAAATGGTCACTTTCACTTGTACCTTGTTTGTGTCATATTGCCAAAACAACCCACACAAGCTCTTACTTGATTTTGCATGCATGCACACATTCCCTTTTCATCTTGATTCAAATCTCCTTCTACCTTTTCTTTGACCACCAAACCGATTCTCTCTCTTTTTGTCTCTCTTTTCTTTTTTCCACTTTTTCCAACTGTTGATCAAGGGTTGTCATCTTTGTATTAACCATGGGATCTTCCACTACAGTAATCCTTAATAAGCTCTCATTGGTCACTTAGTATCCAAAATTGGCCATTGATTTATCTAGGATCTCTTCACATAAAATCTACATCATTGATTTCAAATCTAATCATAATTCTTGATCAATCCTCCACTTTTGGATTTACTCCTAATTAATCTTAACCATTCATCTCTTATCTGTGACAAATTAATTTTCTTAATCATATTCTCAATACATAAATATTGATATGACCAAAATAAATACAAAGGTCATCAAATTGATCTACTAATAATAATTGGAGTTCCTTTCCAAAAATAACAATTATCCCTCTAATATGAAATAATAAAATTTTTGTACAAATATATATGTCGTTCGACTCATTTTTTATGTATCTATAATTTCTTATTTAAAAAGAGAAATTCAACATTGTTAGAGCATCAATATCATCATATGGATGATACATATAAAATCATTCATGATCTTAAAATTTGATATTCATTAAAATAGTTCATTAGAAGTATATTGATGAAGGAAATCCATGATAATAAATCATGAAATCAAGTTTATGAATTTCTAGGGCATTACAATCTCATCTTCACGTTCCTAAGTGGCTTCCTCAATCTTGTGATTCCGCCATAACACCTTGACAAGAGGTATCGTCATGTTCTTGAGCGTTTTCTCTTCACAGGTCAAAATTTGCACAGGCTTTTCCTTGTAAGTGAGATCTTCGTGAACTTGGATTGGTTCATGCTTTATTACGTGAGATGGATTTGAGACTTGTTTCTTTAGCATTGAGACATGAAAGACGTTGTGCACTACTGATAACTCTGACGGTAATGCTAATCTATAAGTTACCTTACCAACGTATCCTATGATCTTGACTGGTCCTATGTACCTTGGGCTTAACTTGCCCTTCTTTCCAAATCGTATCACGCCCTTCATCAGTGCTACCTTCAAGAAAACAAAGTCTCATTTTTGAAATTCAAAGGGACTCATTTGCTTGTCGGCATAACTCTTATGTCGGCATTGAGCTACTTCCATTCGTCATCGTATTTTCTTAACTGCCGCTCGCTAACAAGCATATCTAAGGTGGGAATTCTGAGTGGAGGTAGAGATTAAGATAAATAAGTGATGAACCCTGTTTTTCATTACGTCATTACACAGACCTAAAATCTGAAATCTGCTGTAGCGACATCAAGCATGAGACGACAGTCAATCGACGGCTATAAGTTAGGTGGTACCTGAGACTGCAGTGGTCGCCACTGCATCCACAGGATTTAAATACCCAATGTCGAGAGGATGAGGGGACTGAGTGGCATGTGTTCTATTGCAACGTGACTCCATACGTGGGAATTAGGTTCTTAGGACTTAAGTCATCCCTTCTCCTTTGGAGTTTCACTTTCTTAGAATGGGTTGTTGAGAATTAATTGGTTGGGCTTGGTAAAGTCACCCTTTTACTCTATTTCTTAACTGAATAACGGGGTGTTTACTCAATAGGTTATCTTATTCGTTCCTACCCTACATGCATGCTTCACTTCACTCTAAATAACACAAAGGAACAAAAAGAATTCGGAAATTTCTTAGTATATAAGGAAGAAAATCTCACTTTGAGATGACAAGCCCAAAAATTTCCATGCCTTTCTTGGTTTGACCAACCGGCCTAAAGCGGCCTACTCTAGTCCTTTTCATACCTATCTTTGCTAAAGCCGAAAGAACGTGAATAATAGACCTTCGAACATCAAAGAATTTTTGTATTAGTGCAGTTGATGAACTATGGCTATTGCAGAAAGGCTCGCTCAAGTTGGAGAGGAAATCCAGCTTGTAGAGAACAACCTGCGCGAATGCCAGAGACTCTTAATAGCCTTTTGGAGACACCTGTGCCTGACGAACCCTAACGGGGAAGGAAGCAAGAACACGAAGAGAGGGAAATGTGCGAAAGCAGTGAGCTAGTAAGCCTAAGAATCGGTTTTTTCATAATAACATAAATAGAGAGGTGCTTCCGTTTGGCTTGGTGTTAGTTAAGTAAGAAAACGTTCTTTCTGGATTATGACGCCATAGACCTGAAAGAATCATTAATGAAATACCGCATCTAGAAGTCCATTTACTACTCCGAAATTTAGACAAAAAAGGCATTGTGATGTTGGGTTCTTGGGTGGAGATGGGCGATATTTTAGTAGGTAAATTAATGCCTCAGATCGTGAAAGAATCATCCTATGCTCTGGAAGATAGATTATTACGAGCTATACTTGGCATTTAGATATCCACTTCAAAGGAAACTCGTCTAAAACTCCCTATAGGTGGTAGAGGTCGAGTTATTGATGTGAGATGGATCCAGAAAAAGGAGGGTTCTAGTTATAATCCACAAACAATTCGTGTATATATTTCACAAAAATGTGAAATCAAAGTGGGCGATAAAGTAGTTGGAAGGCATGGAAATAAAGGTTTAGTTTCAAAAATTTTACCTCAACAAGATATGCCTTATTTGCAAGATGGAAGACCTGTTGATATGGTCTTCAACCCATTAGGAGTACCTTCAAGAATGAATGTAGGACATATATTTCAATGCTCGCTCGGGTTAGTAGGGGGGGTTGCTAGATAGACATTATCGAATAGCACCTTTTGATGAGAGATATGAACAAGGGGCCTCGAGAAAACTATTCTTTTCTGAAATATTTGAAGCCAGTAAGCAAACATCGAATCCATGGGTATTTAAACCCGAGTATCTAGGAAAAAGCAGATTTATATGTATATGGTTAAAAGTATTTAAGTTCCCAATGTGCCTATTATGTAGCACCGGGCGGACTATTAGCCAGTGTATATCATCTTACAAGAATGGAGTATGGTATAGATCAACCGGAAGAAGTATGCATAAAAGTATTTGCCCCAAGGAGGAATCCTAGAATTCCATCTGTTTTCTAGATTTGGAAAAGTGCGGATTTTTAAGAAAGAGAATCTTATGACATGTTAGGAATCTCTTATGATAATCATCCACGTCTAAAATAGTTTAATATACATAGAAATTAGAAGAATACATAAAAATAAATATTAAGATGGAAGTCTAAAAGTGGGCCCTTACTAAGCAGAACATAGATAGTTCCAAAGCACTACTTCTTTCTTCTTGAACCTAGCCAAAAAAACGGCTTAATACGTTGGATTTTGGGTTGAATCTGCTGCTTCTGGGTAGGAATAAATCCTCTATGCTCCGATTCAGTTTCTATATCTATCCTTCGTCCAGTAGTGGAGAAAGGGTTTGGTGTAGAATTTGTTAGAATTAGAAATAGATAGAAGTCAGAAAGGACGAGTACAGGTTATAACCCAAAAAGAACGCTTTCTTACTTAACTAGCACCAACCCAAGCAGAAGCACCTCTCTATTTATGTTATTATGAAAAAACATTGGTCTTGATCATAAAATGTATGGTTTCCAATTGCTTCTCCCCTATCTTATGCCAGTGTACTGGTGATCAACACTTCCTACCATAGAGTGCTTCATAGGATGCCTTCCCAATAGTTGCCTGATAACTATTGTTACAGGAGAATTCAATCAACAGTAGCTTCTTATTCCATGCACCTTTGAAGTCCATAACGCAAGCACGAAGCTTATCCTCTAAGCTTTAAATGGTTCGCTCGGATTGACCATTCGTCTGAGGGTGAAAAGTAGTGCTAAACTTGAGCTCAGTTCCTACCGCTCGCTGAACTTTTTTTTTCCAAAAAGTGGAGGTGAAACAGCTGTTGTGGTCTAAAATGATTGATAAATGAATGCCGTGTAGCTTAATGACATTGGATACATACAATTCCGCCAACTTTTCCAAAGAATAAGTCACTTTAATTTTTATAAAACGTGCTAATTTAGTCAAATGGTCTATAATTACCCAAATGGCTTGATAATCTTCACTGGTTTTTGGCAATCTGACCACAAAATCCATAGTATTTGTTCCCATTTCCACTCTAGGACTTCAATAGGTTGTAATTTCTCAGTTGGTCGCTTGTATTCTGTCTTAACGTTCTGACAGGTTAGGTATTTACTCGTGAATTCAACCACGCCGTTCTTTATCTTATTCTACCAAAAATGCTCCTTTATGTCCTTATACATCTTAGACACTCTGAGATGGATGGAGTATGGGTGTCATGGGCCTAAGATAAAATTTGCTTTCGGAGTTTTTCATTGTTAGGCACACATAACCTACCCTTAAAATGAAGAATCCCCTCATCACTAAAATTAGTTTCTTTCCTTACTGTGACTTCTTTTGTTATCCTGACCAAACTAGGATCGAGCCCTTGAGTTTCCTTGATTTCCCCAAGAATTATAGGTTGGAGAGTTAATGAGGAAAGTTTTCCCGTACTAAGCTCCATTCTACCCTTGAAAATATCTTTCTAAGGCGATTATGGTAATGCTTGAATTGACATGAGGGTGGCAGACGACTTCCGGCTCAGTGCATCAACCACTTTGTTGACCTTTCTGGGATGATAAAGAATCTCACAATTATATTCCTTAACCAATTCCAACCATCTTCTTTGTCTCATGTTGAGTTCCTTCTGAGTGAAGATATACTTAGGACTTTTGTGATCCATGGAAATCTGACATTTGACGCCGCAAAAAAAGTGTCGCTAGATCTTAAGGGCGAACACCATAGCTATTAATTCCAAATCATGGGTCGAGCAGTTCTTTTGATGCTCCTTCAGCTGGCATGAGGCAGAAGCTACGAATTTCCCGTTCTGCATCAAAACTGATCCTAAGTCCATCTTGGAAGCATTGCTGTAGATGTCAAATTCTCCCTCGTATGATGGAATTGTGAGAATAAGAGCACTAGTGAGTCTTTTCTTCAATTCTTGGAATTCTCCTTGTATTTCTTCGTCCATTCATACTTTTTTCCTTTCCGAGTAAATGCGGTAAGAGGTGTGGCTAATTTCCTGAATCACTCAATGAATCTTTTACAGTATCCCGTTAGACCTAAAAAACTTCGCACTTCAGTCACACTCTTTGGTGTTGGCCACTTGCTCATAGCTTCGATCTTGGATGGGTCGACATATACTCCGGCCTTGGAGATCACATGTCTGAGGAATTGAATTTTGTCAAGCCAAAATTCACACTTAGAGAATTCTGCATAAAGCTCGTGGTTCTTCAGAATTTGAAAAGCGATCCTCAAATGCTCTTCTCAAGTCTTTGAGTAGATTAAGATATCCAAATATTCCTTGAATACCCGATTCATCAAATCCATGAAAGTTGAAGGTGCACTCGTCAATTGAAATAGCATGAATTAAAACTTGTAGGGACCGTCGTGTGTACTAATTGCTTACTTTGGAACATCACTTTGTTTGATCTTCAATTGGTGATAACCTGAGCATAAGTTGATTTTGGAGAAGATTGATGCTCCTTTAAGCTAGTCAAAGAGGTCGTCAATTGTTGGAAGGAGATACTTATTCTTAATGGTGGCCTTGTTGAGCTCATGGTAGTCAATACACATCCTTAACGTACCGTCCTTCTTCTTGACGAACAAGACAGGTGCACCCCAAGGTGAGTAAGTCGGACGTATGTATCCTTTGTCCAAAAGTTCTTGAAGTTGCGTATGCAATTTCTTGAGTTCAATTAGAGCCATATGGTATGAAGCCTTGGATATTGGTGTTGTGCTAGGCATCAATTGGATTTAAAGGAAATCTCACGATTCGGAGGTATTCCTGGTAAGTCTTCTGGAAAGACCTCAACAAAGTTTCGGACTACTATCACATCTTTCAGTTTGGATCGTTCCTCCTTTGTCGTGTCTACGATATTGACTAGGTATCCAACGCATCCACTAAGTAGCATCTTTCACGCTCTCAGGGTAAAAATCATCACCTTTGGTAGTTTTTCAAAAATGTTGACATATTCAAACTCTTCTACTCCATTAGGTTTGAATGTTACTTTACGCGCCTGACTATCACTGTTCGCATTGTATTTTCCTAGAAAGTTTATCCTTAGGATGGCGTCATGGTCAAATAATTATAGAATAACTAGATCAATGAACAATTCTCTACCGGCAATAAATATTTGCACATGACGTAATCAATAACTTGAGAACAAGGTTTGTTTTGAAGGCAGAGTCGTTCTAAAATTCTGATTGATTCTGTCTCTAAATTGAATAAATTTTCTAACAAATGTATGTAATGCAAAGGAATAAGTTGCTCCAGAATCAAACAAAACCTGTGCATCTTGGTTGGCTAAAGAGAGCTGACCTGTCACTACATTCGAGTTTCCAACTTCAGCATCATTCTTGTTGTAGGCGAATATGTGGGCGTTCGATGCTGGTGAGGCCTCTAAACGTCCCTGTTTGATTTGTTGATTTCTTTGATTTTGCTTCGACTGCGACTTCTCTTTCTTATTCTCTTCAAAGAACTTAGCCCTCTCTTGCTTAGCTTAAGCAAGACAATACTTAGCGTGAAGTGCTCTTCCGACGCATTAAGCAACAGTAATAGGCATCTCTCGCTACTCTCGATCGTCACTGCTATCTCAGGGCAAGACATGTCCATCATCCTTCTAACCCTGTCATCTTCAGTTGGCACAAGGTAAGGGCAGAGTCGTGCTAGTTGATCGAACTTAAGGACAACATTAGTTACTGATATAGTGCCTCACTTGATGTTGTTGAATTCATTATGATGTGCTTTCATGGCCATTCGATTATAGAATTTGTCATTGAATTCTTGAATGAAATCATTCCATGTCATCTCAAGTACATTCCTCCTTATATGCACAGTTTCCTACCTGTGGCGAGCATCCTTTTTCATGACGTAGGAAGCACAAAACACATTTTCTTTTTGAGTGAGGTTCATAAAGTTTAAGACAATTTGAAGGGAGGTTAGCCACTTCTCAGCCTCTAAAGGGTGGTTTTACATGTCGGAACCTTTCATACAACGATTTTTTGCCAGACAATAGGTTGGGTTGCTTGTGTTGCAAACATAGCTGGTGCTGCAGGTTAAACTGGTACAGCTGGTAAAGGGGGTACCGCATTGTGGGGTAGTTCTTGACTTTTGCCGTGCAAGCTACTCGTGGAGATTCCGCATCTTATGCTCCTGGTCTTCTAACATATACTTTAGGTTATGTTCACCTCATGTGGTCGTCTTGCTTCTGCCGCACGAGGACGTACCATGGTTCTACATATAACTTTAGCATTCAACCCAAAAGAACCATACTTGTCTAATATCTCACATGTAATTATTTTAGCTTTAGCATAGTCTTATGACGTGAGTTTCATTTAATAATAAATGACAAAGAGTATAACCCGTATATCATGGCATATCATATCTTAAAAGTATCATGCCATCATTCATGAACCGCTTGTCTCGCCATCATCTGTTTCAGTGAACACCTCAATCCTCTTCTTCTGAATCTAGGTGGGCATCACCGCCTCCTATAGCCTCTGGTTGGTGCGAGGTTGGTGCCTCAACATGGTTGCTGGTGTCCTCTGCATCCTCTAATCCCACTGCTGGAGGAGTGTCCACCCTCTCCGCTCTCAGATGTATTTCAACGTAAATAACCTCTGAACAGAAGTGATCATAATCCATATAGGGTTGGGGAAAGTAGACCAGCGCACGTATCTCGTGCGGAACTCTATGCCAAAATAGCTCACATGCATCTTCTTGGTGTAGTTCATAAGGGCACTCAGCTAAGAGATCCTCTTCAAATCGGCGTTTGTACTCCTGAATGCTCTCACCCAGTACAGGTGCCCATCCTACCGCCTGAGTGAAGAAAATGACGTCCTTGTGCATACGTTGAGTCAGTCATCCTCATTCTGTAAAGGAAAGGACCTGTATAGGGCTCCACGATGTTGCGACAGAAATCCCTCCAACGAACGAGATTCAAGTCTTGTCCACTAAACTCCTACCAATGCCTAGCAGCACCGCCTCAGCTGGATCACTGCAAGTCTTGCCCATGCCTTTCGTGTTATGCCACATAAGCTGCATAAGGACTCTGTGTGATATAGCCAATCTCTTGGATAAGTTTCTCCGTAGTACCGCTTTGGTCTGGCTTTCCGAAATGCAGTTGTTATTTTAATACTGAGCTCACTAACAAATGTGTCTTAGGAATTGATCCACTAATCGGTGGCATAATGATAGTACGAGGATAGCTAGTTATAAAATTAAAGTAAATAACAAACCACTAGTTAAAAAAAAAATTCTAACTTACTTGGACAGGATGAAGCTGATGTGGAACGGAGTAAGGTAGGATGACAGGATATCACGCGCTCTGATATCTATTGTAACGACCCGACTTTTCAGACCGTTAATTAACTTACTTAATCAGAATTCATTTAGTCTTAACACTTAATTATGTTAGATTCCAAAAATACAGAATTAAAAAAAAAAAAAAAAACAACTCATACTCGTACTTCAAGAGTTAAATATACTAAAATTTTTAATCTAGGAAATTAAAAATCTCTAAATAATAAATATCCTATTTAAATTCTTACTTAGATAATGTTTAAAAAGCTATAACATCATGTGAGTTAAAAGAAAAGACTCTAAAGTTTTTTTGTCGTAAAGTATTCATACTAGTTTAGTAGTACCAAAATATTGAAAACATATATATTAATATAATCGATACAAAATAATTTAAGAAGTCTAAATATGAAAATTAAATTTGTGGTTGTATCTCACTCCCTTACTTCATCGCCTCCGTACCACTTCGCTAGTCCAGAAAATATCTAAGTGGCGGGCTGCTTACCCGCATCACCTACAGCACGAACATACACATATGAGCTTTCGCTCAACAAGTACAAACTATATCTCACAAAATATTTTCATAGATCACTCATCACATGTTATAATATGAATGTTCAAAAATACATATGATCTATGTGTATTTAATTATGCTTTAATATATATATATATATATATATCTTGTCTACTTATCGTACCCATATGCGTGCAATCAATAGGGAGTTGGAGGAACGAACCTCCAACAACCTTCAAGGACGTAACTCATAACTTTTGTTCTTATCGTATCATTTCACTAATTGAAGGTTTGTATGACACTTAATCCTAATTTTCGTTAGCCTTCTTCTTATTAATTGTGACAATGTGTAGATTTTCATGTCACATGCATATATCATTATGACATAAGTATCGATGAGGCATGTTGATCATAGAAATGCAAGGGAAATTATGCATGTCAGATGCTTAATCAAAGCAATACATATAACACATATATTCATCACATCATCAAGGCAAATAATAGTAAACATCTAACATCAACAAAGAAAACATTTTATTCCATATTGTAGGTGAGGTTTGTAGTTACTTGTCTTATGTGCTTTAACTTCTGAAGTAATACCTCATACTACATAAGTTCGGTGAATTGTCCTGATTCACCAATATCTTGATATTACAACAAATCATGGTTATATATTTATTATTATTATTTTTATTATAAATTAAGATGATTTTAATTTACTTGCATCATAATTAACATTAATAATTAATTCATATTAATTATTAAGTGTTAAACTTTTTTATTAATTATTATTTGATTAATTTAAATTTTTTTAATTGATTAATTGATCAATTAATTAATTAACAAATCAGTTAATTAATTAATAGTTAGTACTTAATTTTGAATAATTATAAATAAGTTACATAATTTTAATTGACTAAATAATAATTATATCATTAATAATTAATTATGTTACTTAAATATTCTTTTTCATATATTAATTATCAATTATTCATTTCTTATATTAATAATTAATAGTTAGATTATACTAATAATAAATGTTTAATTAATATCTGATTAATCATCTATAATTACATTAATAATTTTCTCAATAATTAATGATTAATTAATCTATAATTAATCACGAATTTTAATTATGTAGTTACCCAACATAATGCTCTTACTTACACAACCAATAATTATTTATTAGCTCTTATAATTAATTAATTAATAATTAATTAATTTAATTAATTACTAATAAACCTTTTTAACATGAATATATTTTATTATATGTCTATTAGTTTATTAATCTATTTCATAATTAATAAATTAATTTTCATTACCTTGGTGACAATGAGTCACCTAAATGTCCACTTGTCTTCCATTTAGTATTGGGCTTGTAAGGCCCAATCTCATTAGCCATGGTCATTAAGTTAAGCTAATGTAGTCTCTTGGTGTATGTCTAATATTCCTCTAGTTTACTTTGTCTTAGCCTATTTAAAACTTGTGATTCAACTTTATAAAATTAGGGGTTTTCACATTTATTTGATAATACACTTAATACCAATTCATTTCATCAATCTTTATATCCACATGTTATGACTTACCCTTAGGTCACATTTTTAATGTTGAATCATTTTGTCGGTATGGGATCTTAAATTTTAGGATTTATTTAAATTTGTGTATAATTCTGTTTTAAATACTTGATGACCTGCTGGAAAACCTGAAGTATCTAGTTTCTGTCCTTATAATTTATTTTCTAAAATCTCAAGGGTTTCAAACCTTAGTATGGACATTTTCCTTAGTGTCCCATAGTAAAGTCCCAATTTACCAGATTTCAATAGTATGTTGTATGATTTATTAAAAATTATGTACTTATCTGTTTTAAACGTTTGATAGCTCCATTCAAAGCTTAAGATGCCTACTTTACAATCATAAAGGTATTTTCTTAATTTTTGGAGTTTTATATGCCATATAACGAGGTTTTCTTGTTGTTGGTCTCATGTATATACTATATGCCTAGATTTGTGGTTAAACTTAGCAAAATTATAACAATTCACTTACAAGTCCAAATAAGGAAAAACAAAATATGTCATTGAAAGGCTTATAACATCTAGTTTATGTACTAAAATTGTTTTTTACAAAACATTATGGTACTAACCCAAAACATACAAAACTCATATCTAATATAGGATTCCAGCAAAACCTCTCAGTTCGTAGTCTTAAATTGTAAAATTCACCAAAAATTGAATATTTATCCGTTTGAGGCGTAAGATACCTTGTTGGAAAGCTTAAAGAATCTACTATTTATAACTATAACTTATAATCCAAAATTATGAGCTTAAGGGGTTCGGATATCATAAAACTTATGGCTAGACTGTACCGTAGGGGTTCCTTTTCTTTCTAGTTTTGTGTCAGAAATTCAAATGCACATAACTTTAGACATACAAAAGCAAACGAAATGATTAAAAAGTTTAAAATGAAGCTTATCCTCTGTATAATCTTATCATGTAATTTATTTTTCATACCAAAATTTCTAACTCATGCCATATTATCACAACAACCACAAGCCCTAACAAAGTTCGTAGATCTTACCGAAATGCTCCGTCGATCCTCTAAGACCTCGAACCTCCAAAGTTCTTCCCAAAATCTTTTCCTAGGTAAGAAGGAGTCTAACATGAAGATTCTAACCAGAGAACATGCTTTAGTTCTCTAAAAATAACCAAAACACAGAGCGAACCACTGGGTTATCCCTATTAACACGTCCTCTATCTCTGCTTAACACTTCTTTGAACTTGGTAATGGGGTTGCTTGGAGCTTAAAAATGGAGGGAGGAGGGTATTAGAGTGGTGTTGGAGATGAGGGATAGTGTTAGTGGGTTTTGGTGGAGCTTGGTGGAGGCTAGAAAAGGCTTGGTTTTTAAGCTTAAACTTTATGTGAATAAAGTGAGATACTAAGGACTTATGTTCAGCCAATATATGCTTTAAGAAGAGTTGTATTTTGAGGGATAAAAGTGGAAAATAATGGTTGATTCCCACCTTGCATTATTGCCACTTGAGGGAGGGGTTTGTGTGAAAATTTTGTTCTACAAGGTGTAAGACAAGTCGTCACTTTCACTTGTACCTTGTTTGTGTCATAGTGTCAAAACAACCCACACAAACTCTTACTTGATCTTGCATGCATGCACACATTCCCTTTTCATCTTGATTCAAATCTCCTTCTACCTTTACTTTGACCACCAAACCGATTCTCTCTGGCTCTCTCTCTGTCTCTCTGTCTCTCTTTTCTTTTTTCCAATTTTTCCAACTGTTGATCAAGGGTTGTCATCTTTGTATCAACCGGTGGATCTTCCACTATATCAATCCTTGACCTAAGCTCTCATTGGTCACTTAGTCTCCAAAAATTGGCCATTGATTTATCTAGGATCCCTTCACATAAAATCTACACCATTGATTTCAAATCTAATCACAATTCTTAATCAATCCTCCACTTTTGGACTTACTCCTAATTAATCTTAACCATTCATCTCTTATATGTGACAAATTAATTTTCTCAATCATACTCTCAATACTTAAATATTAATATGACTGACTAAGGTCATCAAATTGACCTACTAATAATAATTGGAGTTCCTTTCCAAAAATTAAAAATTTTATCCCTCTAATATGAAATAATAAATTTTTTGTATAAATTTATATGTCGTTCGACCCATTTTTTATGTATTTATAATTTCTCATTTAAAAGGAGAAATTCAATATTGTTAGAGCATCAACATCAGCATATGGATGATACGTGTATGATCATTCATGATCTTGAAATTTGATATTCATTAAAATAATTCATTAGAAGTATATTAATGATGGAAATCCATGATAATAATTCATGAAATCAAGTTTATGAATTCTAGGGCGTTAGAAATTTAGTTGTCCCTACCAATACTAAGAATTTGGAAAATGAATACACTACTACAATACTTGGAAAAGACGACAAAAATTACACAACGGTTTTGCAAAACCGTCATCTAAAATGGGTCAAAAACGCGGAACGGAGCAAGTTATCCGAAAACCGTTGTAAAATATTCAAATATGATGATAGTTTGAAACACTGTCACGTAAGTAGTTGATTACACCACGGTTTTCTTAAACTATTGTGTAATCTCAACATAATACGACAATTTCTACATAACTGTTGTGTAAACTTTGAGGAAAAATTAAATTTGAATTTGGGCATTGAAATCCATGCATAAACCCTATACTAAACTCATTTTCCTCACACCCACCCTCACCCTTTCTCATTTCATCTTTTTTTCCTCATCCCTCTTACTGCTACCGCCCTTCTCCCTTTCTCCCTCTCACCTACACGATGGTTTCTCCTCCCTCTCACCACCGCCGCCGCCATACCCTCTATCCCCTTCTCTAGCCGCCTCCGCTGCCTTCCCTTCTCTCTCCTTCTCATGCTGACACCGACCTTTCTTCCCAATAAGGCCATAACCTTCCCCTCTCTCTCCTTCTTCTGCTGCCACCGCCGCCCTCTTTTCCCTGCAAGGCCGTTTGGAAAAAAGACGTGACTCTTTTTCTTCTGAGAAAGCAAGGTGACTCTTTTGCTCAATTTCTTATTTTTTTTTGAACAAAAATGTTGTCTTTCTATTTCTAAATCTTGTGTGGTTTGGCTGTTTTGGGGAAATTGGAGTTTGATACAATTTGGTCAAGGGTTTTGTGGAATGTTTGGTTGCTGAGAAATTGTGGAGAAAGAAACAAGAAATTCTTGAAGAGTTAGTTCCAACAAAAATACAAAAACACAATTTTTTAGTAACTTTCTTGGACTGTAATTTGTGTATTTACTGTTGTTCAATATTTTTTTTGTTGCTCTTTGTAGACTATATTATGTTCAGATTTGGCAGTTTAAGATCTTTGTAGACAATATTTTGTGCATTTTTTTCGCCTGCCACATGCTCGATGAAATGTTAAAATGGAATTATTCATCTTAATTATTTTGAACTTTACAAACTTGCTAGGGCCTTAATCGATTGAAAGCTTATAGTCGGAGAAGGGATTAAAAAGAGACGAGACTATAAAACAAAAATGTTGCATCGTCATTGTCCTCGCCAAGAGGGTAGTGTTGAATGTGGTTTTTTTGTTTTAGGTTTTATGAGGGACTTAGTCTCTAATGTTAATGGATTAGACTTACTTCAAAACAAAACATTTTATACCAGTGATGATATGGATTTGATTAGGGGAGACGAGAATGGTCTAAATTTATAATCCAATTCATTAAATATGATTTGTAAGCTTATAATGTAGTGGATGGTATTTGTATTGATACAATGTAGCTATTATTTTGTCAATCCTATTATGGGCAGTGTATTGGATAACGCATGGGTTAGGCCTTCCATGGGAAATCACCAAAAAATGTGAATTTTTTTTAATTAATGTTGGATTTACACGACAATTTTAGTAAAAACCGTTGTGTAAAGTCTTCGCATTAGCAAGTTTTGCATCCTTATTTCTCTATTCGACAATGGTATTAACCGTCATGGAATATCGCCTAACCACAACGGTTTATTAACTACCGTGGTATCTTAAAGCTTTCCACGATGGTTGTCTAACCGACGTGTTAACTTTAGATGACGGTTAATAACCGTCGTCGAATCTAAAATTTTTACTAGTGATATATGGAGAACTACAAACCTTGAAGCAAGGTTTTGCTAGAAGAGCTCAAGATTAAAGGTGTTACCGAGGAGCAAAATGATTCAAACAATGAGATTATTTGTGAGTCATCAGGTGATAAAGTGCAAACCATGATTACAGAACGGGAACCGGATGTGCCTCGTTGTTGTAAGATGGTTGTTAAGCTACCCGTCAGATACATGGGCGTTATTCGATTGCGATGTTAAAATCCATCCAAATCGTCTTGTCTGTAGCCAATGTATATTATAATGAGATGTCACAAATGGACGTTAAGACAACATTCTTAAATGTCCATTTGAAGTGAGTAACTATATGGTACAGGCTGAAGATGGACGAAGGGTAAGAGCACAGGGTGTGCAAATTGAAACGGTCCATATATTGACTAAAACGAGCTTCCAGATCATGGAACATTATATTTGATCAAGTGATTAAGCTTCTTTTTTTTTTTTTTTTTTTTTTTTTTTTTTTGGCTTTGTTTAGAATATGGATTAGCCATGTGTCTACGGAGAATAGAGGATAAAAAAGTGATCATATTATTCCTTTATGTCTATGATATTCTTTTTTTTTTTTTTTAAAGAAAATGTGATGACAGAAATCAGTAGGTGGACCAGACATCTCGATTAGGTCAGCACCCTCTTAGTACCCTTATCACATTTCCATGTCACAATATTTTAAAAAATTAAAGAGATATTACAAAAGTATAATCATAGGGAATGATGTATAATCATCGACATTGGTCAAGGTATGGTTTAGTAAGCAATTCTATATAAAAGACACGGGAGAAGCTAGCTATGTTTTTGGAATCCGACTACTAAGAGAGAGGGGAAAAAAAAAACAACAAAAACAAAAACAAAAAAAAAAACAAAAAAGTTATAACATTATCTCAAGCCTCGTACATACAGAAAGTCTTGGAAAAATTTTCTGTGTGTAATTCAAAAAGGGTGCGTGAACGCGTGGGATCTACGGTCAAAATGACATCAAGTTAAACACTTAGATATAAGAACGAAGCGTGAAATTGGGGCCGTTGATAATTGTTAATAGGAACATAGCATTCAACATTCATCATAAGCAGAAAACCATAAAAGTGCGGGAAAGTAAAGAAATCAAACCAACGATATGTAGAGGTTCACCTTGAATGTAGCTACATCCTTTGGATCTTCTCACTATTTTTCGTCAATGGAGTGCAAGAGTGTTTTGAATACAATGAATCTCTATAAATTTTTACAGAGTAACAATAAGAATTTCAGAAAAACGTCCCTTTCTGAAGGGTGGTCCTCCTGTATTTACATGACTACTGTTACGGTTATCACGTCCCACTACTGAAACTTTTCGCTCCGCACACTCAAGAATTTCCTTCATAACATCACTTCCAAGGGCCGCCGAAGTAAAAATTCTCTTAATATACTCTTCAATGTTCGAGCGGATCTCCACTTTCTCCTTCACCCATTGTCGTTAAGCATTTTCAAGCCCTTTAATATCGTTTACTTTTTTTCCTATTAAAAGCTCTCTTACAAAACAAGAATCCTTCTGAACCCGTTGCTTCCAATAAATGTCATTTTAAAATAAGAAGTTGATGGAGTGCAACGTCCAAAAGACATTCCTGATCCTTGCTATAGATTCTTCTCATATCATTTATAAGCTTTGCAATCTCCATTTTTAGTGTTTACTAAATTTAATAATACTAATTTTAGTAATGTAATGACTAAAATATCGCACAATTTAAAAATTACTAACACATGAAAATTTATTAGACGTATAAAAATAAATTTGGTTTATATTCTTTCTGACAAGGAAACGATTTCAAGGGGATGCAAGAATTGACATTTTCCTTATTCATTTACTATATAATGTGAGGCCCACTAAATTTTCATTCTCTTTTTTTCTAAATAAACATAAGATTAATTAACAAAAAGAAGGATGACTTACATAAATGGCCAAATTAGAGTCTTGTTTTTTTTTTTAATGTCTAAAAATAAAATTATTTGTAAAATTGAACAAAAAGAAAACTAATTATGTTGTGCTGACAAAAATACCCTTTAACCTATTTTAAGAAATAAATAAAAAAATTTCCTAAAGTAGTCACATTATCTTCAGTTACCCACTTTGTATCTAAAATTAGAAATTGAAAATTTTTAAAATCATTCTCCCTTTTATAACAACGTTTTTTGAACTATATTTTAATAACTACACTATAAATAAGTCAAACTTTATTTTAAAAAAAAAATAAGGTCAGTAAATTAACGATCATGTCATTGTGATTGTGTAACTAAATTCTAAATGATGATTCTCATAAAATGATTATGTCATTACAACAATTTTGCCATATAAATATTATGTTAATACAGAAAATCTTGTGTAGATTGATGTGATCATTATCACATTATCATAGAGAACATGTTCATAATATGATTAATCTAGCATACACAAGACAATGATAGGTCCTTATAGTATTATTAAAATATATCAAACTTTGAATCTTAAAACAACATGATCATTATTATAAGGATCACAAAATTTTCAGCTCTTCCTTTTCTAACACAAAATTTAAAGAACAAATGTTAAAGAAGAAGAAGGGGAAAAAAAACCCCCCAGACAACTTTAGCATATGTTAGTTTAACGAAAAACTCACCAACAATTAAAAATAAAAAGCATGACTAACTCTATTTTTTCTAAACACAAAATCTGAATATATATATATATATATATCAGTGTAACGTATGTGCTATGTACATAAAAATTTATCTAAGTAGGAAAAAATTAACATAATAAGTAATATATATATATATATATATATATAGACCCAAGAAAAAAGGGCAAAAAAAAAAACCAAAGAGATAAAAAGACTAAAATGAAAGAAATTATCAACCTAAAAAGGTTTAAAATGAAAAAAACAAAAGTTGGGCCCAAAAAAATGAAAATAAAAAATTATCGATAAGAAAATAGAAGACCAAAAAATAAATATAAAAATAAAAAAAAAAGGATCAAAACGAAAAAAATTTTGTTCAGAAAAAAAAAAGAATTAAAATAAAAAACATATCCAAAAAGAAAATAAAAAAAAAGATTAAAATGAAAAAAAAAAGTATGAAAAAAATTCAGAGGACAGAAAAATAAATAATAAAATTTTTGGAGTGCGAAGAGTCTTGGTTCTAGCGACTCCTTTTTATAGGATGTCTGCGACAGTTTCACATGCACCGATGGATTCGAGTTTGACGACGCGATTTGAGGCAAAAAAAATTGCAGGGCATGCTAAAGTTAAAATCTGACACAAGTACTGCACGAGGCAGGAAGTAAAAAAAATTAAAAAAACAAAAACAAAACAAAGCTCGGCAATCGTGAAAAGAAAAAAACGTTAAAAGAAAAAACAAGTGAGGGAGAGTTGGGTTAACTAATTAGGAAATAGTAAGATTGAAGTGCTTCTACCATCTTCTTTAGGCCCTCTGGTTTTTTTTTTTTTTTTTTTCGTTTTCTTCTCTCTCTCTTGTTTTTTCTTTATTTATTTGCAGAACAATATACATATTTGTTTTTTTAATTTCAGTTTTTATAAAACTTCATTTTTTTTTTAATTTGTTGGTTGATTTTGTTGAGTGAGAAACATTTTCAATTGATTTCATAATATTTCTTTTATATCATGAAAAAGAATGAAACAGATGGGTTTAGTTTGTGAAATATCACGAGAAGGAATCTCCAAGAGCAACGGAGGAATAACATTCCTAATCACGAGGAAAGTTGTCGGATTTGAACTGCCCAACCCTTTTGGACAATTACACTATGGATATCTTCAATTTGAATTCTTAAAGATGGAAATTTTTTTCTTTCTGACCTAAAACTGGAGAAATTAAAATCATAAAAGCAACCAAAAAGAGAAGAGAGAGAGAGAGAGAATTGATCAGTGATGAATAAGATGATTTTGTCTATTTTACATATTGATACCACTTTACAGTACTCCATTTCCAATTACTTGAGTACAATCTTCTTCTAATCCACTTAACATTACTACCAAACATATGTTACATAATTGGTTTAGAATGTTACTTGCGCATTCATTTACCAATTGTTTGAAATATCTACCATCTTTTTCAATTCAATATTACATTTCATTACACAAAATTTACATTTCAACAATGTCAATTTTCCATACTAAGTCTAAATTAGTGTTCAAAAGTGTTTTCTAAACATTTTTTTTTTTTGCCTTTTTCCTCCTATTTTACTATTTACGTTTTCAAATATTTTTTAAAAATTTAAACTTTACAAGTCCATAACTTTATCATTTTAAATCAAAATGAGATATTTTTTCTCAAATTACATAGAATTTCGAGAGAAATGAAACAATATCTATATTGATAATTTTTTTTTTCAAAGATATTTTAAGTTTTTACACTTTTTTCACTTCAAACAGATTATTTTCACAAAATGCATATTTTTAAATTTCAAATCATCTCCAGCCTCCAAAACACCGTATCTAAACATGACCCCAAAAGGGCCCTTATTCTTCTTCATATTACCTTTTTGCCATCAACTGAATTAGATACTATTTCTTTTACTTACCTTATGTCTACCAACCTCTGCTTCCCTCTGTTATTTTCCACCCAAGTTGCACCATGAAGCAACGCCTGTCCTCTTGCTAACGTCCACTTTTAACCACGTCAGTGCCGTTTTTGGTGATAGCGCGGAGATGAGATTTTGTATATATATATATATATATATATATGTAACAAATGGCAAGGAAAAAAAAAAGAAATCTATCAGTTACTTCAATAGATTGGAAGCGTAACTAACTCATTCATTAGTACACAAATTTGGAAGAAATATATATGCATAACAGGGTAAAAAATGACAAATGACAACTATTTCCTTAAAAAACTAATGAGAAAATAATGGAGGCATAAAGGTCGAACAAAAAAAAAATGAAATTCAAAATATTTCAAATTTTCAAATAAATGTAAAAGTGTTTATTTTTTTAAAATGGGCGTTTAAAAATGATCATTTTAGATAAAAACTTCAAAAGGGAATAACTACTCACTTTTCTTTGAGAAAATTACTAGTAACCACCTTTCTTACATCCATTAACAAACATGACATAATTTTTCCTATCTTAATCAACACGACACAAATTAGTTTTATTACTGTTTGATTTTGTATGAAAACAGGCTCCAAATACTCCTCATTGTCTAAGACACATTATGTCCCTTTTGATTTGATTTAAAAGTTAAAAAAAACAAACAAACAAACAAACAAACAAAAAAACAACAAAGAAGGAGCATCATGAACACTAATGTCTCCTTTGAAATTACTAATTAAAAAAAGGGAATTTGTAAAAATTCTTTCTAAAACCACAGCTACGTTTGTATTTAATTTGTTAACGCGGCAATTATACCTAAATCACAATGATAACTTTTTTCCTATGCTCGGAATGTTCTTCGATCCCATTAAGTTCTTTGCTTGTGGGCTATCCTCTTAGCCTGTTCAAAGTTTAGATCTATACCTAATGATACAGGTTCTATCAATTTCATTTTCTCAAATCGGATCTAATCCGTTCATATTTCACAGATCCATTTTTTAAGGACTATTTACATATATGGCTAAATTAAAACCGTACTCTTAAAATATGTCCGCAAATCAACTTATTTGCAGTAATAAACAAAACCTATAACTAATTATATATGTATATATTGACAAAATTGCCCTTTTTCTCAAAATTGGTGGGAAAATTAAAATCTAATTAGCTCCTAATTTTTAGGCACCGGTTAAGATGTTCAATATTTGGAAATCCCCAAATCAGCGGGATTTACATTTTAAATTACACAAAAAAAGCAAACTCGTTCCCCTTTCCCTTTCCCTTTCCACCGAAAAACCCTACCACCATTCCTCTTCATTGTCTTCTTCGGCCGTTGTCGAACCAACCGCTATCGACAACGGGTAAGAAAAACCCAGATTATCAGTCGCCCAAAAAAGTTGGGTCGGTGTCCCCCCATATCTAGGTGATCTAGGCGTCTCACTTCTACATCCAACCGTGCTTCTTCATCTCGTGCTAACGGGAATCAACAGGTAAGTAAGGTTTGGGTCATTTTCATATCAATAACATCTATATGGTCACGATTAGTTTTTTTTTTTTTTTTTAAATGAAAATTTCATGATTCTATCCTTCTATTTTTTTTCATATTGATCACATCTCTATGGGTTTCATCCATTTTTTGTTTTTTGTTAATGTTTTAGTCATTATTTTCATTTAGAAATTTGAGCATTAGGTCCACAGATAATTTTTGTTAGGGATTTGATCGTTTCATAAACATATTGTATCAAGTGATTTAATTGATAAAGAAATGATAGAGTCATGGTTACATTGTTTGAATGCTTTATGGACTCTTAACTAATTCTTTTTTATTTTATTTTATTTTTTTGTTTTAAGGAGAATTTCATCATTCTATCTTTAATTCATTAACATATTGGCCACGTCTATGCGGCTAAGGTGTTTTTTGAATGTTTTGATAATTATTTTCATTTAGAAATTGATAGACTAGGTCCATTGATAATTTTGGTTAGGTCATTGATATATTGGCTTAATGTTTATGGACTCCAAATCGAATTTTTTTTATTGTAATTGTTGATTGGTTTTGAGTCAATATATTAGAAGATAATTGACTTTGATCCCAAAGATAAGGTATGTATATAATGTTGCTACAAATTTAACTTTAACTTTTCTATTTTCTTACCAAAATGACCGAGTCATTACTATATATGTCACAGGTCGTTGTTAAGAAACTACAAGTGACAACATCAGATATTCATATGCAGTACTTGGAGCCGTTTGAATTCAATATTATGATATTGACTTGGTTTACATAATTTTTTTTTTTTTTTTTTTTTTTGTAAAGCACGGAATGGGTGTTTAAGTTTTTGAAATTCATAATAATGTTAAGGTCATTATTGTTGACGTTGTGTAATATTAGGTGTTTTTGGGCTTTAATTGGATTGTTTTTTATGAGTTGTGTAATAACGTACATTATGTATTAGTCATAGTTTTAGAGATTGTGTCATGGTTAGTGTATTGGTTCTGATAAAAGTGATTTTGGTATCTAGGTGCATATTTTCATCTTTTTTTGTTAATGATCATTAGCAAAATTACTATGTCATTTTCTTTGTATAATTAATTTAGAATGCATTGATACAGAGAAATGAACCAATCAATCCTAAGTACATACAAACAACAATGAAGATTTACCTCATTAATTGATAGCATCAAGAATAGATTCTCAATATGATATAGTTGGGTCATTATCGTAAAGACTAGAACAACATGCTAAGTAAATTCATATGTTATATTGCATGGTCATTATCATATAGACTATCTTTATATCAGCATACACATTATGTGGATTGAATAATGTATGTAGTCGGTAGAATGTGAGTGCACAAGAAAAAAAGTGAGGACAGCAAAACAAGCAAATCCTAAATAAAACCCTAATATATAGAATTACTATTTTAAAAAATAAAAATAAATTTATAAAGAAGTATGAAAATAGAAAAAATCCTAAACTATAGAACTACTTTCTATCTGACAAATAGAAATACAATAATAAAATTAATGAAAGAAATAAAATAAAATAAACATTTATTTAGAAAATTAATACTATAAAAAAAAAAACGTCCATCCTAAAAAAGGAAAAAAAATGATGGGATTATTAACTATTTCAATTTTGAAATTTAAAAAGTAATTGTGTAAATTAAGGAGGATTGTTTTTTGTATAAAATAAGGAGGATTCAAATGCAAACGCAGATTGTAGAGGGGCAATTGCGGAAAGAAACACTATTGAAATTCAAAATTCGTTTAAATTTACAAGTAAATTGGTTTGTAGACATATTTTAAAATGGTGGATTAAAAATAGTCATTTTGTGTAGATACTTCTTTGTTTTAATCTTCATTTCTAATCATCATACAATCTAATATCCATTAATTTAAAAGTTCCGTAAGATTTACATTTTACGCACAACATAAGTTTTTTGTTCATATTAAGTGTTTAGTACACTTTTTAAATTAAGATTTTTTATGCAAATTATTAATGTTCAAATTATTATTCATATTCTACGTTAAAAATATTTCAATTACAAATCAGAACATGCCTTACACTATTTCAACTAATAATAAAATAAAACGATGCATGTGAAAATTTAAAGAGTGGTAGAATCATAATAGTTAGGTTAATTTTGAAGTACATACGGTCGTGTAATAAGTAAATTTAAATATTTTCAAATAATAGGAGTGGAGAGTTAGGGTGGTATTGAGCACTAATACCTATACTTATTAGTATTTGGCAATTTACTCCGTAAGCTTTTAATTTTGACATTTTGCCCCCTGAACATAATAGTTAGGTTAATTTTGAAATACATAGGGGTGTGTAATAAGTAAATTTAAATATTTTCAAATAATAGGTGTGGAGAGTTAGGGTATTGAGCACTAATACCTATACTTGTTAGTATTTGGTAACTTACTCCGTAAACTTTTAATTTTGGCATTTTACATTAAATAGAAGAATTGACATTAGAAGATATGTACTAGGGTTATATTAGAGTTGATTTTACATTAAATTGAAGATTTGACATTAGAAGATATGCATTAGGGTTATATTAGAGTTGGAAATTTTGGGTCAGAAATGAGGTTTTCCGTCTTCAAATGAGGTGTACATAAACTTCTCATGACTAATTTAACGAAAAAATAATTCATAGGGGGGTACATAGCAACAATTTAGCAAGTTCAAGGGGTAAATTGTCGAAATTCGAAGTTTAAAGGGCAAGCTACCAAAAAGTGACAAGTTTAGGGGGGTATAGGTACTAAATAGCTGGAGAATTTAAGAGAGATATGTGTGAATAGATTCACACTTCTGCAAAACATAGGGTCCGTTTGGCATTGTTTTTAGAGGTTGCTTTTAGATTATTAAAGAATCTATAGCATGATAGGGGTGTTTGGTAAACTTTGCTTCTGTTCAGTAGATTCTAAAAACTACTACAGTGCGCGACAGAATTTGAAAAGCATGTCAGAGATTGCTTGTACACAGCTGCTTCTGCTATCATTTTACAAATTTACTAAACTATCCTTAACAATAAATAACAATTCTAATATACCCACTATATTTATCTACATGCTAAATAATAAAACTATTTATTTGAGATTTATATATTACTTTTCACTTAAAAATGGTTTCAAATTTGAAGTAATAATTAATACCTTTATTTTTTAGTTTTTTTTTTTTTTTTTTGTAATAAAAAGTTATTATAGTTTATACTCAATTTTTTTTTTATTGATGTATAATCTATCGTTTTTAATAAATGTAATTTTTTAGACATTTTTTATTATAAAACAAAAAATTTATATTTCTTTAATTTGGTGTACAACTTTAAAATGTTAGACAATAAATATATATAATAGAGTCCTCTTATGTTTCCAAATTATGATAATGCTTTTAATAGGATAACATTAACTCTTCTTACAACAGTTATGAATTCCCCAGCCATGAATAATACTCCTATACATCATTTATAAATCATGCTTTCAACATACTAGTATGGGATCTTTCGGTCATCAGAATTCCTACTTTGGGTATATCAAAACCACAAGTCATAAATATGATGTCATGTTCTTAGGATTAAGATTGTCGCATTAATGATTATCAAAGTGAATTGATTTATTAAAAATAAATTATTAATTAAATCAATTATACTTTAGGTCCAATCCAATATATGTTCGCTGCTAGGCATATGTCAATGTTTCTATCTTGGAGTTCCTGCTCAGAATGATCAAGACAAGTCATCTCACTAATTGGAAGCAGACACCCATTATAATCTTATCAAAATCAAAGTGATCGTCTTTATTACAGAATTTGATGACTAGAATTTAGACTGTTGCCTTAAAATTGTATCTTCATGCATATAAGTCCATGCACAATTCAAGGTTTAGTAATCAATAGTTTTGGTGCTTTCTTTTTTCCTTGTTATATATAATTCAAACAAAAAAAATATGGTATGTCCTTTTTAGTCATTATATGTCTACACATCAATTTTATTTATAGTTTATCAAACACCTATAATTCTGCTTCTGTTATTCTCAACAATTTTGAAAAAAAAAAAAAAATTTACCAAATACTTACCTGTTTACAGCCACAGTAACTTTACACTCACAGCACAGCTACAACAAAAATTTTCCATAGCAAAGCAATGCCAAACTAGCCCAAAATCAAATTTAAACCTGAAAAGACCATAATACCGTCAAACTAAAACATGCTATTCATAAGCGTCATAATCAGTAGGAGAAGGATGCCATTGGAAGTGTTTTCTCACCTTCAACACATTCTTTTGTAGCCTCAAATATTCATCAGAGCTGATATCTTTAAGGACTTTTTTTAGCAAGGGGATATCTTCTGCAGAAACAATAACCGAAAAGCTATTCCAGTTTAATACGGTATATCATAGAAACACATAAACATATAGATACATCAGCAAAAAATATTGAATTCATTCCACCTAAATCAGAGAATATTACAAATTAAGGAAGTAAACAACAAGATCAACAACACCATCACCCTCTGAAAGGGCATAACGGCAAAGGGAAGAAGATAACACTAGTAACTCCTATTTCCATATAACACCCATGCATCGTGGAAATACCAAAGCAATTAACTGGTATAGAAAGTGGCGAAAATGTACCTATCTTAGGAGGATCTGCTTCTCTTGGCCAAATTTGTGGAAGACATGCATCCTTGCGAGAAATGTATCCGCCTAGGAAATAGCTTGAAGAGCATACAATTGGAATCGCATTAAGTTTTATAAATTTGTATAAATAATTATTAATTAATAAAATAGAAAAAGTTTGAAGAAAATAAATGCAATGTATACAAATAACTGTTAATCCGTGTAAATCATTTTATTTACTTTGTTTGTTTTTGTATTTTTTGTATTTTTACATATGTTTTTCAAAGTAAATCCTTTTATTTTTCTAGCATATGTTTTTATAAAGCAAATCCATGTAAATCCATTTATTTATATTTAAATACACATTAATTTAATACTCTAATACTTGATTATATCAACTTAAAATGTAAATCCATGTAAATCCTTTTATTTACCTATAAATACACATTAATATAATATTGTAATACTTGATTTAGTTCATGATAAATGTAAATAATATAAATATTATGATTTACTAATATATATTTGATTTACTTGACAAATTATTAATTTCTAGAAAATACAAATATTGGTAAATACTAGATTTACTAGTAAATACAAAGATTTACTGGTAAATATTTGATTTACATGATAAATTTATACTTCTTAAAACAACGTAAATTCTAGATTTACTAGTTAATATTTTTATTTACGTGCTAAATTGATAATTTTTAAAGCAATGTGAATTCTAAATTTACTAGCAAATACTAAAATTTACTAGTAAATATTTTGATTTACTTGATGAATTAATTTTTAAAATAACTCAAATTATTAGTAAATACTAAGATTTACTAGCAAAAATTTTGATTTACCTGAAAAATTTGATAAATATCAGAGTTTACAGTAAATACACTATTTTATATTAAAAAAGCTATTTATTTACTGATTTCTTTTTCTCCTTTTTAAGAATTACAGGTTTATAGTTAATTAATAATAATCCCTAATTTTATGAAAAATTCTAAAATCACCCCAAAAAGGTAAAAACCCATATCCAAACAAGTTTTTCCGGAGAAGACAAGGAGGCTAGCAAGAAACCATCGCGGGAGGCCAAAGATCCGGTGCCGACACTTCATAAGGCGATTTCCGCGATTTTCCGGTGATATCCCAGCGTCTTCCGGCGATTTCCATTCTATTTTCCCACTGATTTTCCTCCCAATTTCCAAGGTTGTTCTTGCGATTCGTAGTCCAGGTCGGAGATTCGTGACTGGCAACGGTGATGCTACAACTTCAACAGCATGGCATCTCGTTGTTCGTGGAGTTCCGAGGATGGCTGCTCGTCGTCTCGTCCATGGAGTTCTAGAGATCGCGATCGTGAGGAGGACGCCGGATCATCCTAGGTACTGCGAATTCCGACGTTGGTGATCTTGCTGACGCTAGTGAACTCTGGGTTCCGATCTTATATCTGCTGGATCTTCGTTGGGTTGCCGGCAGTGATGGCGACTGAGATTAGGGATGGGTTGGTTTCTTAGTTGAGTGAAGGGGCATTATGGGTTTCTTACATAACTGTTTAACCAAATTATGCTATTTGGTTGCATTAGTTTCAATTATGCTATTATTTTAAAATCTTATAACTAATTATGCTATATCATCCATTCACCCTATTGCTTTTGATTTCATTAACCAATAGGTTGTTTTCTCTTTTCAGATTCTTTGTATTTATTTACATTTTATTGAATAATATCGAGGTGGGAGCCTGATAGGGAGTTGCTAATAAGGTGTCAATCTAGTTAGAATGTTCTAATTTTCTTTTACGTTATTAGTTACTCTATCTTGTCCTTTATATGAAAATTTTATTTTTTTGACCAACGGTTAAAAAAAAAAACACACACACACACCCATAAATATATACACACACACTTGATCTTATTAACCTCATGTATCCTTGCTCGAAAATTTCATGTTGTCTACTAAATTTAACCCTTTCTATTATGTCGTAAAAAGACTTGGCGGATGACTTTCGAGTTAGAAGACCGTGGAACCTAGGCTTGAGGTTTGCCTATCAATTATAAGAAAAAATGAGTAATTTTCGTTGCAGTTTCCAGGAAGATAGTAAGCTACTAAAGATTTCTAAACAAAGAATTGAAAGAAAACGACATTGTCGCATCATTTGTATGGCTGATCATATCAGAAAAGTCGCACAACACCAATTTTATTTTGTTCAATTTCGTAAGAGATAAAGGTGCACGTCATTGCTAGACTATACGATAATTGTTTTCTTTCTTGTACGTTGTAAAAGACTTTTTTCATTAGAAAACCATGTGGAGCCTGGTGCACTTTTTTTCATTAGAAAACCATGTGGAGCCTGGTGCAAGTGATTGTGAAGACTTGGGACACCGATTACTAAGTGAATACGACAAAAAGAAAAATATAGGTGGTTTTAGCTTCTCGAGTACAAAAGCCACTAATTAAGGCCCCATTTGGAACACATGCTTTAACCTCTGTTTTAGAGATTGGTTTGCAAAACTTTACTCCAATTACTTTCAAATCTCTCTTTCTCTTTCTTTCATTTTTATGAAACCGAAAGTCCAAAAGTTAATATATATATATATATATATTTAATTTCAAATTGAAATGAGATTTTTTTTTTTTTTTTTTTTTTTTTTTTGCTAAACACTCCCAGCAATGAGGAGAAAACAAAATTTATATTGCCCATTAAACTAAGATTACATTTCACATTTTCGAAACATTCACTCCAAAACTCCAACTCCAACTTGAAGCCTAAACGGGTCCTAAGTGTTTGGATTGCTTCTGATATCTATAAGAGCTTTTAGTCAAAGTCCTTAAAAAATCTCTTTTTCTAAGAATTTGAAACTTATATCATAGTTTAAGTAAGACCTTATTAATTTCATTATAATAAATTTATTGTTTATAAGATGTAAATATCTTTAAATTTGTTAAGCTATTTTTTGTATATAAAAATGGCAAGAGGGAACAACTAGGATCAGGGAAACTAATACATCCCAATATTAGGTTAACAGTCACTGGTAATTCCATCCTACATTAAGCTCCCGACTCATATTATTAATACAAATGAAAAAATTACATAAATGTCCAAAATTAAAAATTAAAAATAATCAACCATAAGAAAAACTATCAGAACAAATAAGAACAACCAACTGATGTATTCAAGAACCATAAGAATCTGACTGCAAATGGTTTAAAGTGAAAGCAATGCCAAATAATCCTAATTGTAAATTTGGTTCCCAATACTAACTAAAAAACCACAAGCTAGTTTATTTCTTTTCTTCCACCGTTTAAAGTGAAAGCAGTATTAATGCCAAACAAGCCCTTTGTTTGAGATTTGCTTGATGACATCAAAGAGTAGCCCACCTCTTAACATAGAAACGTATATAATCAGGCATATACAAAATAACATATGCTTGGAAAATCATGAAATATCAAATTTTTTTTAATTTCTTTTTCCAAAATTAGTTTGGATATCAATTTTTAAATTTCTTTTTCAGAAGAAGACCCGGCAGCTGGTTGTCCAGTCTTTCTAGGATCGTGAAAACTAGTAAAGAATTTTTTCTCATAGTACAAGATTGTGTGGAAATACTCAATAAACATGACACCAGATATAGATTTTTTATTTATTTTTATTATTTACAGGTAAATGAAAAGACAGTTATTGATACCATATAAGCTAGAATTGCATGATTTAAAATGCATGGTTAGAAATCCGGTGGTCTAATTAAAAAGATCTTCTCTCTAATTAATAATTAAAAAAAAAAGGATATAATTCGTTAATTCCCCGCCCTCTAACAATCTCAGTGCTTCTTCTTTTGATGCAATGAAGAAAGAGTTAGCCTTTATGGTGTGTTGGGACCCTCTCAAGGCCAAATATAAGATAATTTTTTGGTTTGCAGGGAGTCTTTTGGCGATGTCGGATTTAGACGAAAAATTAATGTTTTTTGGGTGGAAACGGGCCAACGAGCAATATTTGTCACTCTGTCATGACTTACGAAGCTTTTCGGGCAAATTCCATCGTTTAGGCCTTTAAAAGAGTTTTTTTTTTTTTTTTTTTTTTAAGTAATTTCCTTGAATCTAGTTGTTTTCATTTACACTTTCTGTTATGCACTTTCCAAGATACATATTCTTGGAAAAAACATGAAATATTAAATTCAAAACTCATATCATTTAGTTTTTTTTTTTTTTTTTTGTAAAATTAGTTTGGATACCAAATTGTTAATTTTCTTTCTCACATGAAAATAGAAACGTATGGTATCAAGCATATACAAGATAATATATCCTTGGAAAAACATGAAATATTAACTTCACAATTCACATCGTTGTTTATTATTATTATTATTATTTGTTTTTGTAAAATTAGTTTGGATATCAAATTGTCACATCAAAATACAAACGTATAGAATTAGGCATATAAAAGATATCATATCCTTAGAAAAACATGATGAAATATTAACTTTACAATTCACATCGAATTCACATCATTTAAGTTTTTCTTTCTTTTTGTAAAATTAGTTTGGATACCAAATTGTTAATTTTCTTTGTTTTTTCTTGGTTGATCACATCAAAATACAAACGTATAGAATCAGGCATATAGAAGATATCATATCCTTGAAAAAACATGTTAAATTCATAATTCGCATCATTTTATTTATTTATTTTGCAATATTAGTTTGGAATTTAGATACCAAATTTGTTATGTTTTTATTTTTTTTTTCCAGAAGACTTTGTGAGACTTGGTAGAGACCGGTAATTTTTATTTTTTTTTTTAATTTTCTTTATCACATGAAAATATGAACGCATAGTATCAAGCATATACAAGATGCTTGGAAAAACATTAAATATTAACTTCATAATTCACATCATTTATTATTATTATTATTATTATTATTATTATTGTTTGTAAAATTAGTTTGGATACCAAATGGTTAAGTTTCTTTGTTTTTTCTGGTTGATCACATCAAAATACAAATCTCTAGAATTAGGCATATAGAAGATATCATATCCTTGGAAAAACATGATGAAATATTAACTTCACAATTCACATTAATTCCCATCGTTTAATTTTTTTGTTTTTTTGTAAAATTAGTTTGGATACGAAATTAATAATTTTTCTTTGTTTTTTCTTGGTTGATCACATCAAAATACAAACGTATAGAATCAGGCATATAGAAGATATCATATCTTGAAAAGGCATGAATGTTAAATTCAAAATTCACATCATTTAAAATTTTTTTTTTTGTAATATTAGTTTGGAATTTAGATAACAAATTTGTTAATTTTCATTTTTTTTAGAAGACTTTGCCAAAGACTTGGTAGAGACCATTAATTCAGTCTGTTGTCTAATAAAAAATTAAATAAGAAAATGATAATAGTAATAAGAGAAGAAGAAGAAGAGCACAAGGATGTTTAACGTGGATGTGCTTATGTTCACGGACTAAGAATAATGAATTCATTAGTAAGGAGCATTATGAATGAACTTCCATATAAATAAAAGTTACAATATACACAATCGGGTAAGTTGCATAATGCTTACAAATCTCCTAAAATCAATACTATTCTAAATTATAATAATTACAAATAAATAAAAAATTCCTAACAAGAATAATTACATGTAAAATAGTAATTTTACCTAATATTAATACTAACTTTCCTAATCTTGTCCTGTCTTGCTTAAGATGGCTATAAAGTTACAAGACTTGTAGAGAAGACTTTGAACTTTAAACCAATATGACTTGTCTATGTATTATCTTTCGGTCAGCAATTACCTGAAAATTATAATTTAGTGAGATTCATTTATTTATGAGTTCACTTAATTTCTTATCCTAAAATCCCTTTGTGATGGTTTTGTTAGTGAATTCTGCATGTGTTACTTTCGCTGTGTACCAAAAAAAGTTAAAGAAGAAGATTTATAAAGTAAACGTTACCTTTATTATTATTTTTATTATTTTCCACAGGTGACTAATAGTACAGGACACGGCAGTATCATGGAAACTAGTAAAGATTGCTCTCATTTGTTGTTGTTGGGGAAAATAACCCTCTCACGCGCAACAGAAAAATAAACTAAAATAGAAATAAAGAGAAGATAAGGAATTTACATAGTTTGGTAAAATTGCCTAATCTACAGAAGAAGAGAATAAATTCACTAATACTGCAACAATTACTAAATGAGTTGTATTGACTTTTTGTCAACGACAGAATTTTCTAATCTTTATTTGTTCCTTTGATAGAAGGAATGAAATTATTGTTCTTTTCCTTGACCAAGAAAACCATGATAAACAGAGATATACTTTCCAAAAAATAGTTTTCTGCCCTTTTTTTTTTTTTTTTTCCCCAGAGAAGTGGTACTAGTGTGCTCGAAATATGAATGATTTTTTAGTGGCAAATATCTTCTTCTCCTTTTTTGTTTCCATAAAGTTCTTAGGTTTTTTTTTTTTACTGCCAAAAAAAAAAATGCCAAAGCATAAGAAAAAAAACAACGCCAAAGTTCTTTAGTTCTTTAGTTCTTTAGTTTTCACATTTAGTCTTCTTCTAATCTAAGAACTAAAAGCATAAGAAAAAACCAATGCCAAAGCATTACAGCAATACCAACGTCCCAACCTTTCTATAACCAGTCCTGCACCTACAAGAAGCAACAGTTTTGATCACTGCCGGCCAATGTTTGAGTCAACTTCGTCCCCATTCATTTTCGTGTTGTAATTATCTGAAATCGAATCGAAGACGCCAACCAATGGACTATGGTGAATTTTTGCAATAAACTATGGAGACAATTTCGTTCTCCAAGTTATTAAGAGACTTCATATTCGTCAACTAGATAAAAATTGAACAAGAGAATACAAAAAGGTTTTCTTTACCTAGATACAAAACATATATAAAAATATATACGTACATCACAGCCCTTTTCTGATGTAGACCAAGAGCTTGTATAATCTTTTGTATTTGCTCCGGGACAACCTCAGTGACAGCTTTTGCATTTGGGCACGAAGTGAAGAAATCAGATATAACTCTTCTTGTCTGCAAGTAGAAGTGTCCTGTTATCTTATCAAATGCAATTGCATTTCCATCACATTATATCACATGAATCATTTTTACTATTACTACTACTCTACACACACACACACACACACGCACACATATATAAGCAAATTCTTAGCCCATAGATCTGCTATGCAACTAACAAATTCTAAGACCCAAACCAAAAATTGAAAATAGAAAAAAGAACAAAAGACCGTTTTACTAGGATAGTATGTTTAACCAAAAACCAAACAACTATTCTTATCAACGCCATCGCACTACCATCACTGTTACACGTGGTTAAAGAATTGATTTTCTTATTCATATTAGCATTAGCAGGAAGAGAGGTCATGACAAAATAAATCCCAAGAACCAACAACTTAAGTACAAAATAAAAAGAACTGTAAACTTCATTTTTTTTCCTATTTATAAAGAACTGATCTGAATTAGTTTAAAGGTTTTTCATAACATCTGTTAACTTGAGGGAACAAAATCAATTAGTGTACAATTCTTCACAACGAAGTAAAGTAACAATGTAAGAAGCAAAATAAGATACCTGGGTACCAGAAGTTTGATTAAGAAGATACAAAAGACTAATACCCTCCAAGGGTTTGGAGAAGACGAATCTGATCAAAAGGTGGAGGCTTCCGTTTGTTATCATCATCGTCATCATCATCAACATCACCTGACTTCCTCATGCTAGGACAACATCATGAAACAAAATGTTTGGTCTTGACAGATTCCTAAAGACACTCTACTAGAACAATTAGCTAACAAATTGCTATGAATAGGAGAAATTTTTTTTTAAAAGGACAGCAGAAAGCACACCACAATGCTCCGTGTAACGGAACTTGTTTCTGTTTGTTAGGTATCAATTTCATATAAGACGGAACATTTTTCTGTGAGCTTTGTAGATGTAAAAAGCAAACACAGACTACTAACTTTCTCACTCTTCAAAGTACCCAATAGGTTATTATCCGATCGGGGAGCTAGAGCGTCTTAGGGTAGTCCCATTCCTTTTGTTAGTCAGGATTTTCGTTCACACCGTTGGTTGTTTTACTTGCTCATTTAACTTGCTTTTATCATTCATTTTCAGCCTTAATCAGACTATGTTACACCTACCATCGAAACAACTGTTTCTGACTCACACTTACTCTGTCAAAGGATTACAACTTTGTTAGGACAATAAACTATAGGTATAGTTGAGGGGTTGTTGAATAAAGCCTTGATTAAGTATCTTATAGAGAGTCGTCTTTTCATACAATGTTCCGAGTTTACCCAACTATATATGCTTGCTTCGGAATTGAATGTCAGCCTTTCATTGGGTGTCCGATGTGACCCGAGTAGAACCTAACCGTTGAGGAATTGAATGTCAGCCTTTCATTGGGTGTCCGATGTGACCTGAGTAGAACCTAACTGTTGAGCCCGAGAGGTGTGTATGTATCCCATTGGGTAGAACAAAGGGTCGTAGTTAAGCATACAAAGAAAAGGGATGCAAGCCTTCGAGCAGGTAGAAGGTAAACCCGGCTAGCACGCTAACTATAACATTCAACCACCAAGGTCCAGAAAGAAAGAGAGGGTCGAAGGCTCTATCTCAGAAGGGTGGCAAAGGAAAGAGCCATATACTATCTCAGCAAGAAGTTCACTAATTATGAGACAAGGTATACGGTTCTAGAAAAGACCTGTTATGCTCTTACATTGATCTTGCAACGCCAACGCCACTAAATGTTGAACTATACGACCATGCTGATTGCAAGGATGGACCCGCTCAAGTATCTCTTTGAAAATCCGGCCTTCACAGGCCGTACAGCAAGGTGGCAGATGTTACTCTCAGAGTTCGATATTGTGTACGTCCCCAAGAAGCCCTAAATGAGTAAGGCAAGGGGCAGGCAATAGCAGACCACCTGCGGATCATCCCATCCCATGCCTGACTATGAGCTTTATTTTATTAGTAAGGGGACAAATTTCCCGGACAAAGCTTCTATTTGCGCTAGGCGAAGAAGAAGACGAAACCCCAAATGATTGGCAAACGTTCTTTGACGGTGCAGTAAATCTGAACGGAAATGGAGTTGGAGCAACCCCTTTCTACATGCTATCTTAAAGCTCGCCAAAAGGCTTTCTAAAGTCAAATTGAGGTTCTTTTGCACGAACAATATCGCAAAATATTCTGCGTGTATCACAGGCACTTCAAATAAGCGCCCTCAACTTGAGAATCAAAAAGACTTATGTATATGGAGATTCGTCACTTATCATCTTTCAGACAACTGGTGATTGGAAAACCAAAAATCAAAAAGCTCATTCCCTATCAACAATATCTGGAAGATATCAACCTAAAGTTCAGACGAATTACCTTAAATTATCTGTCGAGGACAAAGAATCAAACTACAAATCTAAGGACCGGAACTTATTGTTGAAACTACAAACTACAAGAACCTATTGTTGAAAATCTAAGGACCAGAACTTTTTTAAGGGTAAAACAATGGCCAAACTTATGCCTACTGCTCATAACTAATCACCACCAAGCATATAGATCTATATGTATGTCTAAATGTATATACACAGAGAAAGAGTGAAAGAGAGTTGATTTATACCAAAGACACAGGACAATTTAAAAAATCACTAACCTTAAAACAACGAGCTCATGATTGTAAGCATAGCCTAGCCAAAAATCCATACACGATTCCACTACAAGGTTTAGAATTCAAATCCCGCACACACAAGTTCAAGGTGGAAAAAAGGACCAGCTTCCATCCGCTAACAAATTCAAATGAAACAAAAGCAGCGGGAAACAAAAAAGAAACTCCCCTATATACGCATCAACTTCAGTGTATGTAAATACCAACAAGATCGAATTAAGTAGTTGGAATGCCTGAGCTTAATCATGCAAATGCAATGGCTCATAATGCAGACTGTATCAATAGTGCATACACACACACACACACACACACATATAGGAGAAAAGTTTCAAATCATACAAGAATAACGCTTCACATAAAAACAGTACTTGAAAGCTTGAAAACCAGAAACAGCAAACACTCAAAAGAAAGCAATTGCAAGATTCATTTTAACCGAGCAAATGAACTTTTCAACCATTTACTCGCTTCTAATTCTAAAACGCTGTCAGTTATCAAAATTAGAGAATCTGTAATATCATTAAGAACAAAAACTGAAATGAACTTTTGGGATTCGGGAATGAAATGAAGTTGATCAATATTAAAATTTTGAGGAAAAGAACAAATTTGTTGAAGAGCACCCACTGTTTCGGCGTTGTTGAACTCGGGCTTATGCATTTGAAAATCGCTGCCACCGCCGTCGCCCCAAATTTTATCTGCCAAGTGGAAGGCCTTCCGGGAACTCGGCCACGGCTTGCTTGCATCAAAGGTCTTTCCGTTGACATTGTTGTGGTATTTTTTCTTCAGTTTCTTGACGTTGTCACGTAACTGTGGAAGGGACGCATGGAAGTGTAACTAGTCCTTGACGGAATCGTGCAAAGCTGTTTTGTCTACTGCAGCGGGTTCACCGCCGTTCTTAGCAGCATATTTTATCATCCCATCAAGGATGATGATGACGTCCTCGTCGGACCAGATTGGCTTGATGAGCTTCTTCGGCTGAGACGAGGACGAGGGTGCTCCAGATGCAGGACTCTTCTTCATCTTCTTCTTATTCGAGTCCTGACGGCACAACGCACAGCAGCAACAGCAGCTGATTTTTCATCTTTTGAAGAGGAGGACCTTGGAGCCATTGTTTCTTTTATTATGTTTTCTATATATATGTCTTACTTTTTCTGTGCCCAATATGCCCCTCTGCTTTGAGCTTCCGCGCAGAACAATGGAGGATGAGCTTCTTCATTGCTGACTGTGGTACCGGCGGCGTTGTCAGTTCGCCGGTTAAGGTCGCCGAGTTCACGAGAGTGATCTCCGGAATCCATGGAAGATTTGCGGTTTTTTGGGAAGGATTTGAGAATTTGGAAGGGTTTTTTGTTTTTTTTGTTTTGTTGTTTTTTTTGGAGAAGGATTTGAGAATTTGGAAGGTTTTTTTTTATTTTTTTCGCGTGAAGGTTGGGTTTTGGGTAATGATGAAATTGTGGCTGAATTTGGGGGGATTTTTCTGTGTAAACAAGTACCATCATATTTATTTTACCGAATAAAAGCAAAAAGTACCAACATATTTAGTTTAAAATAAAAACAAGTACCAACATATTTACAGCAAATATTTAAAAGAAAAATAAAGTATTTATCTGAAAGTAGATGATACTAGTTTGAGCACGTGCCAAAGCACGCACCCTAACATAATGTTATTAATATATATATATGTTTTATACATATTTGTTTCACGATAATTAATAATGAAACAAAATATTATTAGCAAGCTGGATTATATTATATTATATTATATTGTTAAATAAGACCAAAAAACACTAATATGATCATTGATTAATGCATAAGAATGTTTGTTCTCATATAGTAATAGTTCTTAATAGAGACTCTGTTTTAAACTCTTTTTTGACTATTTTTTACAACATTTTCTTTTATAAAAATTTAAGTTTATTATTTGAATTTTGAATTTGAATCATGATTCAAGCGGGTCTTTAAAAAGTTAAGGACTTTTGGTATTCGTAACTAATAAAATGACAATAATGAGCATACATTTAGTTGGTAGGTTGGAGTTGTCTATTTTTTATTTAAGTTGGAGTTGAGTTATGTATTTGGTTGATTGGAGTTTAAAATTATAAAAGTCTTCAAACGTGTTTCGAAAAAAAAAATTAATCTTCATATTGTTTTATTTGTATCGAAATTATATACAATTTTAAAAAAAATTTATCTCATTTGAACTTCTATATTAATAGTTATGAATTTTTAAAGTTTGATTTTTTAAGTTATAATTGAAAGTTTTTCAAAAAATGAGAAAATTGAGTTTAGTTTTTTGATTTGATTTGATTTTTATTTTATGGTGAACCAAACATGAATTGAGTAATGAAGTTGAAATATTTCAAATATTTTAAAATATTTTTTATTCTTTATTTTTATCCTTTAGTTATTATTCTTTATATTAACCAATAATATTATAATTTACCATTTGTTATCCTCCACCCTATTCTATTCTTCTATAAATACCTATCATTGCTTGCTTTTTTTCTTTTTCTCTAACCAGTGTCCACATTGTTGCCACGTATTAGTGTTGCAAATAATTAGGAAATAGATGTGTTTTGGGCATGTAGTAAAAAATAATTATATATTAACAAATATATATTTTTAAACTTTTTAATTTCCTCTATCACGTCTCTCACCACAAAAAAATAGTAATAAATAAATGCTCTAGACACACAAACGACTCTCATATGTTGGTTTCCAAAACCTTTTCTCTTTTTATGTTTTATTTTTTTTATTTTATCTGCAACCACTACGTGTTCAAAAATTTTAGATAACAATGATATGCACTTAAACAAGATTAATTTCTTGTCATAGGAATAATAATAATAGTAGTAATTTTTAGATCATTATTACTACTTTAGGTTTCGAGTTACTTGTAGAATTTGCAATGACATGTGCAAATAAAAATAATAATAAAAAAAAGAATTTAAGTGAGCAATATATACTTGTCAAATGATCGGGCTAAATACTCGGCTACAAAACAACAAAATAACTCTTGCATGTGTCTTCAACTGGACAATGGATCATCTACCAAATTATAAAAAAAATAAAAAAATAAAAAAAAAATAAAGGCAAAGAATCAAAGATGTTGAAGTGAGAGATATTAATAGGGAAAGTCACACAAAGTCAACCTTATGATTTATGGGAATGTTTTTAATTATTGTTTCCTAATTATGTAATTTCCATTTATATATATTAGGAAATGCACTTGTATATATATTGTACTACTCATATTAATGAATTGTAGTCATTCCTAAAATTTCTGCTTTATACTTCTCTTTATGGTATCAGAGCTCTAAGCTCCCAAGAGCCAAAAAAAAAAAAAAAAAAAAATGTCCGACATTTTCAATCCCTCCAAAACAACCAATTACCCTCCAAAACCAACCACCCCTCCTTTCTCCAACCCAAACCCACGTCCCTACCTAGGCAAATGCCAATTGTGTGGCCAACAAGGCCATTCTGCTAAACGATGCTCTACCTACAAATACATGCCCAAAATATACACCCCACCACAACAAAGAACTCATCTCCAACCTCCTCAAGCCAATTTTGCTGCCTCTAACCCCGCCTCTCCCTCCAACTGGCTTCTCGATACCGGTGCCTCTCATCATGTTACCACTGATCTCCATAATTTATCTCTCCCTTCTCCATACATTGGTTCCGATCATATTATGATTGGTGATGGTACCGGACTATCCATTACTCACACCGGTTCCACTTCACTCCCTTCTTCTTCTCAACCTTTCCATTTATCTAATGCTCTATGTGTACCAAGCATGCAAAGGAACCTAATCTCTGTTTCTCAATTTTGTCTCACTAATAATGTTTCTATTGAGTTCTTACCAACTTCTTTCTTTGTGAAGGATCGTCGTACGGGAACAATCCTAGTGCAAGGGAAAACTAGAGACGGCGTTTATGAATGGCCAAAGCGCATTTCTGACAATCAACCATTAATTGCATTCTCCTCCATCAAAGCATCAGCTTCACAATGGCATTCTCGTCTTGGTCATCCCTCTACCAAAGTTCTGAGTCATCTAATTTCTTCCAAGTTTTTAGATCTGTCGTCACCTGTGTCCTCTTCCTTTTCATGTCATTCATGCAATTGCAATAAAAGTCACAAATTGCCATTTTCCGATTCATCTCTCACGAGTTCTGCACCTTTAGAATTAGTCTATTCTGATGTTTGGAGTTCTCCTATTTACTCATATGACAATTTTAAATTTTATGTCATTTTTGTGGACCACTTTACCCGGTATATTTGGTTATATCCACTCAAAAAGAAGTCCGAAGTTCATAATGTGTTTGTCCGTTTCAAATCCATTGTCGAAATTTTTTTTCAAAAACCAATTATTACTTTATTTATCGATAATGGGGGGGAGTATCAAGAATTGGAATCCTATTTATCCTTAAATGGTATTTCACATCTCACTTCTCCACCTCACACCCCGGAACATAATGGTTTTTCGGAACGGCGACATCGTCACATTGTTGAAACTGGACTCACTCTACTTCATTTTGCCTCTATGCCTCTCACCTTTTGGCCTCACGCCTTTGAAACAGCTGTTTACTTAATCAATCGTATGCCAAAGGTACAACTCACCATGTCTTCTTCCTTTGAAAAGCTCTTCGGTCATGCACCAAATTTTTCAAAATTAAAAGTTTTTGGGTGTTTATGTTATCCGTGGTTAAAGCCATATGTGTCCAATAAAACTTGACTCCAAATCCAGACCATGCATCTTTTTAGGCTATTCTCTCACTCAAAGTGCCTATAAATGTTATGATTCAAGCTCAAAACGGATCTACATTTCTAGGCATGTTACCTTTGTTGAAGATATTTTTCCTTTTAAATCTTCCTCTCATACCGCTTCTTCCGATTCTCTTTCTAATTCAATTGACTCTTGGGTCTCATCATCTTCCCATTCCTTTGTCCCTACAAAACTTTCCACGTTTTCCTCCAATCATGCATCATCCGTTGACCATCCAAATACCATATCGAGTCACTTACTACATTCCCCATTCCATGAATCCCGTGAACCAAATCATATCTCTTCCTTCCCACAATCACGTGTTCAATCTCTTCCACAAGTGCAGCCGCATGATTCAATCCCCTCTTCCTCTAATATTCCCACTATACCAAAGTCAAACTTTCAACCAACAATTAATGCAACCAATGGAGAAATTGCCAAAAATGCCGTGGACAGCCAACATATTACGTCGACCTCGGTTGACCCTTTACAAGGTAAGTTTCCTATGATTGGTTCCTTTCCAGATTCTTCTTCTCCAATTACTTCCTCACCTGTCTCTTCTCCAAATTTTCCCGAAATACCACCGACCCATTCTACCTCACCTAATCACCTCCAACCCACTCATCTATCTACTTCCCATGCATATCCCATTCCTAATCTTTCACCCACGACCACATCATCTCCCACCAATGTCCCTTCCCCAAACCCACCAACCTGTACCAATAAACATCCCATGGAAACTCGCTCCAAACACAACATTTATAAACCAAACCCAAAATACTCTCTTCACACAATCACCAATCTTGCCACACCAACCGAACCCACATGTGTTTCTCAAGCCTTACAACAACCAGAATGGCGTCATGCAATGTCCGAAGAATTCAATGCTTTATTGCGCAATGAAACATGGGATCTCGTTGCTTCTGAGCCAACTCAGAATCTTATTGGGTGCAAATGGGTCTTTCGTATCAAGAGAAATTCAGATGGTTCCGTTGACCGATATAAAGCAAGGCTCGTTGCAAAAGGTTTCCATCAACGACCTGGGGTAGATTATCATGAAACCTTCAGTCCCGTGATTAAACCCACCACAGTTCGGCTCATCATTAGTCTTGCTCTTACTCATGGTTGGTCTCTCCGTCAACTTGACGTAAATAATGCTTTTCTTCATGGTACTCTTCACGAAGAAGTTTTCATGTCTCAACCACCAGGCTTCATTGATCCCCAACGGCCACATCATGTTTGTCGCCTTAAGAAAGCACTATATGGACTTAAACAAGCACCAAGGGCGTGGTATCATGAACTTCGCCAATTTCTTTTATCCACTGGGTTTGTTACCTCCAAGGCTGATACTTCTCTATTTATACTTAAACATATGCATCTCACCATCTATGTTTTAGTGTATGTAGATGATCTCATTATCACAGGAAATGACATGGCTGCAATTCAAAATTTCATCACCAAACTAGCTGATCGGTTCTCCCTAAAAGATCTTGGCCCGCTCTCTTATTTTCTTGGTGTTGAGGTTATTCCCACAACTAATGGTGTTTTTCTCTCACAACGTCAATACATTCATGATCTCCTAGTCAAAGCCAATATGAGCCATGCCAAAGATGTGACGTCTCCGATGTCTCCCAATCAAGTTCCGTCTCTTCATGATGGCACCTCTCTCACTAATGCTACTACATATCGCTCTATCGTTGGTGGTTTGCAGTATTTGTCTCTCACACGTCCGGATGTGGCCTTTGCCGTCAATAAGCTCTCTCAATTCATGCATCGTCCCACTACTGGACATTGGTCGGCCGTCAAACGGTTGTTGCGGTACTTACATGGTACTCTAAATCATGGTCTTTACTTTCGCAAAAGCTCACCTTTATCTCTTCATGCCTTCTCTGATGCCGACTGGGTAGGAAATATTGACGATCGCAAATCTACAAGTGCATATGTCGTTTTCTTGGGCTCCAATGCTATTTCTTGGAGTTCTAAGAAACAAACGTCTGTTGCCCGATCCTCCACCGAGGCTGAATATCGCGCCGTTGCATCCACCGCCTCCGAAATCGCTTGGATTCAGTCTCTTCTACAAGAGCTTGCTATATCACCAACCTCCACACCTACAATCTACTGTGATAATGTCGGCACCACATACCTTTGTGCAAATCCAGTCTTCCATTCCCGAATGAAGCATATTGCGATTGATTTTCATTTCGTCCGAGATAAAGTTCAAAATGGTAGTCTTCATGTCTCACATGTGTCGTCCAATGATCAGCTCGCCGATGCTCTCACTAAACCGCTTACGCACCTTCGTCTGAATGATTTACGGGTCAAGATTGGCGTTCATTCCTTGAACTCCATCTTGAGGGGGCATAATAGGGAAAGTCACACAAAGTCAACCTTATGATTTATGGGAATGTTTTTAATTATTGTTTCCTAATTATGTAATTTCCATTTATATTAGGAGATGCACTTGTATATATATTGTACTACTCATATTAATGAATTGTAGTCATTCCTAAAATTTCTGCTTTATACTTCTCTTTAGATATAGCACCTTAGAATATCCTAATAGATATATGGTAAATATCATATTCACCTTGCAAGTATTTAATAGTAAATATTATTTTTATAAGTTTGTGGGAACGTGCTAAGGTATGTCTCCTTAAAGGGAAAAAAATAAAAATAAAATTTTTAAAAAAAAGACAGTTTTAATTTTTTTTTTTTTTTTTTTTTTTTTTTTGCAAGAATTTTGTGGAATCACTTGCCGTTAATATATTTTTTCTACTGTTAAGAATGCAAGACGTGATGAGTGATAACTTCAGGATTTATTTCAAGCACAATCAAGAAAAATTTTATGAACTAAAGTAATAAGAAACTCAAGAAAAACTTTAAATTAACTTCTTTTAAATATTTCTCTACAGCTGTTTTATACAGAATCCAAAAATTCCAAAAACAAAAAATCAAGAATTTAAACGATACAATTAAGATCAATAATTTATTTGTTTTTTCATAAAATTAGTTGGAAGCTTTAGACTCAAGTGGATATACTTCATTCAGAATTGCTAAACGCAACTTTGCAACAACCATCTTTCATTGAGAGGTTGCTGATAAGCATTTGATATACCACTCGCTAAATAAATAGTTGTCAAATTGTCAAAAAGTTGATGCCATGGATCTTCAAAATTCTGCCATATATGGCACTTTTTATTTTTATTTTTATTTTTATTTTTTGCCTTATTCAACACAATACTTGCTTACTTCAATTGAATTCTTACTTGCTTTATTTTTTTTTCTATTTTTCACATTTTTAATTGAAAGTTTTTTTTTTTTTTTTTCTTGGGGGCTTATTGAACGATTTGTTTTCATTAATATGTTTTTAATATTTTTTTTTTCTAAACATTCTCATGTGCACCTTTTTTCCTCTTTAGCACAGCTTGCTCCTTTTTTTTTTTTTTTTTTTTTTTTTTTTTTTTTTGGGCGCGCGCTAAAGTAGCACTTGTTTGCTTAATTCAATTGAATGCTAGCTTGTTATCTTATTTAACTTCCTATTTTATTTTCTTAATTAAATTTACTATTTTGAATAGTTTAAGTTGAAATTTTTATTTCCTACAGTTTTTCATTAAAACACACATTTTGGATGTGTGATATTTACACTCTAAAATTGTATGCTACATAATGAAACGTGTTCAAATTTTTATACAACTGTTCAACTAAAACATTGATATCTTTACAAAACATTAAAATTAGAACTATAGATTAATGTAGTCCTAAAGGATTATCATGTCAAGAAATATAATTACCCTCTTCCTCATAAAAGACAAACTCTAAAATATATCATTTTTTTTTTTTTTCAAAATTTATAACAACTATAGAAAAAATTGTAACTATACAAAAGTACACCTGCCTTTGGCACGTGCCAGCTTATTCTAGTGTGTGTGTATTATTGAGAAATTTGCTTCTAGACGTTCTACTTTCAAAGATAACATCCAACTTGAATTTTTAGACTCAAGTGTACTTTAAGACATGTTTGGTGGACTGTATCATAGTACTGTATTTTATTATTTTATACTAATACAGTATACAAATATTATTAATATTAATATAAAATAATATCGATTGTAAATTAATACGATTTATATTGTATTATTTAATACGACATATTTTTGATGTATATTGAAATATTTCAAAATGATCAAGTTCAAAGTGGAGGGTTGGGGTTGTGTTTTGGGACAAGAGTTGGGATTGGAGTCGGAGTTGGAGTTAGATTTCGGATATTTCACACTCATATTCTTTCTTCCTTGAATATTCTCTTATCATTCTCTTTATTCATCAAGTACAACATATATAAATACTTAGCTTATTGAATTTCTTCAATGTGTCCCTATTTAACATCATTCTCTTTTAATAACCTACGTCAAGACTGTTAAAAAATATATATTTTTAACAATACTATATTATACTCTTATACTGAATTTAACACTTACGCGACACGTGTTTCAACTAGTAAAAAAATAAAACTTATAAAATAATCAGGCCATATTGAAGATAACAAATTAAGTTGTAACTTTTCGGAAACATCAATATTATTAGTAAGGATGTAGAGATGTCAATAGATATGATTTTTCAGATCATGGCCATCCCTCACCTCTAGAGTGTTCAAAGCCGGCTACAACTAATCTTTTCATAAGAAGATGCAGGCAGTTCACTCAGCTTCCCAAAATTATTCTCGTAGTATTCTATCATTTCCATCCACCTATAGAAATACCATGTATAAATATATATATATATATATATATAAATACCTGTTATCAGCTTAATATAATACTATTAATATTAAAATGTTGATTATATATATAAGTAATGCATGTCTCATTATTTTTCACTTATAAAATGTAATATAATATAATATAATATATCCATAAAAGTAGTAATTAAATTATACATACGTGCAATTGGAAAGGAGGATGGACTTGGTTGCGTCTTCAAAGAGAGAAGGAGAACGGAAAAGCCTACCAAAATTACTCTCCTTTGCGTGTGGAAACTTTGGGAAACTCTATCGCATCCCTTTCATCTCTCTCTGATATTTTTAGCATTCAACCCATTTCCTTTACTTTCCTAATTTTGATATAACTTCCTATTTTTCTTTCTCATATATAAGTCAAAAATTATAATGTTTAATCAATGCACTACAACAAGTCAATTAATTATGATCTATTTTGATATATTGTCCTTTAATTTCCTAGGTATATCGACACGCGCGCGTTCACACACATATATGTTTATATACATTCATATTTTCCCCTTTTATTGTTCCTATCCGGCCTTTAAAAAAAACGACAACAAAAAAACAAATTACAATAGTCAAACTTACTAATAATTTTAATAATGGGCAACTCTGAACTCTTCACACATTCTTCTAAATGCACTCCTCATTTAATTCTAAAAGAATTAATTGATTCAAACTATAAACATAGTATATATATGACAACCTGTGTTATTTTATACTATGAATATTACCATATGCCTCTATATAACCACATGTCTAATTTTATAAATATATATATATATATATATAAAAGGATTATTGGAACATAATTTCTATGAATGTTTGATTTTCTATAATAGTTTATTGTGAATAAAGTTTTGGAAAATGAAAGAAATTATAAGATTTGTTTTGCACGCTTGGGAGTGTAGCTTTAAAAAAAATATTATTGTCGAATTTTTTTTCTATAAATATGATTATGTAATTCAAATTGATTATAGTTGTTCTTTTTTGTAATTTATGTGATGATTTTATTGTAATAAATATTTTGATGACAAGGGATGTCTTAGAAGTCAAGTGGAAAATACCTTATTTACATTAGTGCTCCGATATGTTGTAATTAATTTGTTTTTTAGAGCGAATACGAAAAGACCAAATAAAAAAAAAAAAAAGTGTAGCAAACGGAGAGTAATTCAATTGACATGGTTGCTAATTAATTGAGCTTCATATATTAATTGAGGAATTAATTGTTTTTTTTTTCTAGACTCTTTTCAATTGTGACGCATTTAAATCTGAAAAAAAAAAAAAAATACAATCGAAGTTATCGAGCTTCACAATCTTTATTATAAAGAAAGCCTTTAATACTATTAAATAAATAAAAAAATATCGGGGGCGGCGCTTAGTGTTTTATGAGGATTATTGGACTTTTCTAGTTTTTTCTTTCCTTTTTTTTTGTTTCCTTTTAGATGATTACGTTGGCTTGGCTCCCACCTCAAAACTATCCACATCTCGATACATATCCTTTTTAATGTAAAATAATGATTAGATGTACTTATTTCAAAATTGGACGTATATTTTTTTCACACGCTTACTTAAATCACGCTCCCAATTAAAATTAGAAAATATACCTATTATTTATTACATGCCTCTTAAAATGACCCTTAAATTAAATTATAATTTTTTCTCCTTCTTTCACCCACTCACAAACCAAACTCTCTCTGCTTCTTAACTGCTTTTATTTCTCCCATATTTCTTTTTGTTTTTTGTTTTTTTTTTGATTCGTTTAATATATATGTGTGTGTGTGCGTGTGTGTGTGTAGTTTTCAAAGGATTTAGATTTTCAAATAGTATTAGAATTTTCTTTTGCGTGAAACACAACTTGATGAACCAAGCACATAATAAAAAATAAAAATAAAAAAGAGGTTTCATCATTACTAAAAGAGATGGAATGCTAGTTTTTGTTTTTCATTAACAAAGCAATAATCTGCGAGCGTCAAAAAGTATACAACAACTCATGGATTGTATTTTCCCTCCTCCTGTTATATTGTTTGTGGAATGAGAGCCTTTAATCCATTCCCGTTTTGTTCCTTCTGTCTTTTGTGTTTTTTCAACAAAAAGAAAAAAAGAATTGCAGTAGATAGTAAGAAACGGAAAAAATTTTATAAAAAAAACTGTCAATATAACGATATAAACTTTTGTTGCTTCTCGTCCAAAAATGCAAATTATCATCAACACGATAGTACTAAAAAAAAAGTTAGATGAAAGTTTTAAAAAATACTTTTTGTTTCCTATTAAGAAAGACCATTCTTCTTCTATTTATTGTTGATTAGGGTTGAACATTTTGTATTATATTTAAAAAAGAATATTTTATTTTTAATTTTTAATTTTTAATTTTTTCATGAGGTGTGTGAAAAGTATATATTTAGTCACTTTTTCTCCTTAAAAGTAATTTAATTGTGAATAATTAAAGAATAACATAATTAATTAAATTAAGGTGTGGAAAAAGCAAACAAGCGGGTGGCAATATATCCCCCAAGAAAAACTTTCATAAATTCCCTCTGAACTTTATTACTAATGTCAATATACCTCATGAATTATGAAATGTACCTATTGAATCATCTAAACTTTAACATGTGTGTTAGGTTGCCATCTTTGTTTGTTTTCGTTAGTTTTTCCATCATTTTTAATATCAAAATGCCCCACAATCTTTGTTTTTGTGTCATAATGCCTCATGATCTTTGCATTTATGTCAAAATACCTCATGATCTTTAATATTTGTGTCAAACTACCCCTTAATTTTCAATATTTATATCAAACTACCTCCTAAATATTTGTGTCAAATTACAACATTTTTCTTAATTTATTTATCTAATGTTGTATAATTACATAATAGTTATTAATTTTTTTTTTTAGAATTGGTAAAAAATTATTTGTATTCTAATAAAAGAAAATGGATTTTTTTTGACCCACTATCTTTTATTTTACTTATTTTAATTCAAGTTTACTTTCATCTTGATTTCCTTAAACAAAAATAACTTATATATATATATATTGTTTATTGTCTAAATATTACAATTTTTAGTTTAATTATGATTGATAATAATGTACCAAAATATGCAAACCAATCATTTTTAAAATTAAAAATATAACTAGGATTGGGTATAAGAGTAAATTTATAATACTTATTTTCATTATGGGTTCAAGTAAACGCATAAACAAAATTCATTATGACTATTATTTCGAATTATGTAGGCCAAGTTAACAGCATATTTGAAATCCAAATCCTCCCTCTAATTTCAACCAACTATGATTACGCATAAATAAACTCATAACCCAAATAAACTTGAATTAAAATAAGCATAACAAAAGGTGTGAAAAAAATATACATATCACTTTAGTAGAATAAAAAATAATTTTTTGTACCTCTTCTAAAAAGCTAATAATTATTAGGTAATTGTACAATTTTAGATGATTAAAATTAAATAAATGGGGCAGTTTGACACAAATATTAAAGACAGGGAGTAGTTTGATACAAATATTGATCAGGGGGCATTTTTGACACAAATGCAAAGATCCGGGGGAGGGGGGGAGCGCACATTTTGACAGAAATACAAAGTTTATGGGGCATTTTGACATTAAAAATAACGGAAAACTAAACAGTATGGTGGCAGATACAAAGACAGGCGTGCACCAAATAGATTGACCGGTGATGAAATACTAGTGCAATTAGAAAAAGTAGAATACCGAAAGCCGGGTAAACATCCGAATAACAAAGATAAAGACCGTAAGCGTACTAGTGAGGAATTAAATTGGACAAAAAGGAGTATCTTTTTCGAATTGGAGTATTGGCCCAAGTTGAACTGAGACACAACCTAGACATAATGCACATTGAGAAAAATATATGTGACAACATTGTTGGGACGGTTTTGAACATTGAAGGGAAAACAAAAGATACAACCAAGGCGAGACTCGATTTAGCTGACTTGAATATGCGGAGTGAGTTGCATTTACAGTTCGAAGGGGATAGTGTCTTGAAGCCGCATGCATCCTACACGTTAACAAAAGATGAGAGGAAACGATTTTGTGCATGGTTGAAATCTGTTAGGTTTCCGGATGGATATGCTGCTAACATTTCAAAGAATGTCAATGAAATTGATGGAAAGATATCAGGGCTGAAAACACATGACTGTCATATTCTTCTTCAGCAGTTGCTACCTATTGGTTTTCGCCCATTCTTGGAAAAAAGCGAGTGTGCAGCTTTAATAGAACTATCTCAGTTTTTTTAGAAATTATGTTCGAAAACACTATTAGTGGATGATTTAGAGGTGCTACAAAAGGAGATAGTTGTGATATTGTGCAAGCTTGAAATGGTATTCCCTCCTGCTTTTTTTGATGTTATGGTTCACTTGGCCGTACACTTACCTTATGAGGCTATTCTTGCTGGTCCAGTTCATTATAGATGGATGTATCCGTTTGAAAGAGTATTGAAAACATATAAAAACTATGTTCGAAACAAAGCGCGTCTAGAAGGATCTATTGCAGAAGCTTATATTGTCAACGAGGCTTTAACATTTTGCTCTATGTACTTTGATGGCATCGAAACCAGATTCAATCATCGAGAGCGAAACAGCAGTGTCAGGGATGAATATGATCAAGAAAAAGATTTATCTATATTCACAAATTGTTGTCGTCCTTTTGGTAAGAAAAAATTTGAGAAGGATTTCCGAGCTGAATATTATTAAAAAGCACATTGGTACGTAATCAACAATTGCCCAGAGGTGCAACCATATTTAGAGTAAGTAGTGATTTTTCATTAAACATATTCGTTTTTTTTATTATTATTTTTCATCTATATCATTGTATGATTATAATTGTATGCAGACAACACAGGAAAGAGTTGGAATTAACAAGGTCTCAAAACATCGACCAAGTACAACAGAAATCCTTTCCAACTTGGTTTAAAAATCATGTAAGTGTACTTTTAAGTTTTTTTGCTGAAAATAATTTTGTCTTTTAAGTTAAACTAATTTTTATTCAGCAAAAAATAAAAAAGTTGACTGAATTTTTGTAAGTTCCTTTAAAACTACAGTGGTACTGACATTTTTATTATTTATCAGATGATAAATCTACGTAAAATGGGGTCACCTGAAGCAACCGATGAACTTTATGCATTGGCTAATTTTCCAGATAGAAGAATTCACTCATACCCTGGATGCATGGTGAATGGAGTAAAGTTTCTTAACAAAGGACGTGATGATAAGCGAGCTACACAAAATAGTGGTATCTGTGTACGGTCCTCACATAGAGGTCATGAGATGGATTTCTATGGCGTTTTGTTAAATGTTTATGAGTTGAGATATAACAAAGGTTGCAGAGCAATACTATTCGAATGCAAGTGGTTTGATATCGATCAAAGGAGAAAGAGAATAAAACGGGAGAACAATATAGTTAGCATAAACACGGGTTTTGAATGGTACAAAACAGAGCCTTTCATCCTAGCGACACAAGCCAGACAAATATACTATTTAGACGATCTGAAAAATCGGTCAACTTGGAAAGTAGTTTATAAAGTTAATCACCGCCACTTGTGGGATGTTCCTACTAGAGAAGATCGACAAGATGTTCCTACTAGAGAAGTTGGTGTCGATGAATTTACTCGGAATGAAGTTGTTAATGAAGGCATATATCAAGAGAGTCATTCATCTTAAACTCAATTCACTTGTGAGCAACCTGATATAGAATCACAATTACTAGATCGGGTTGACGTTGATCCTGAGATTGTTCATGTCGATCCTATAGAAAGACAAAAAAGGGTAGCCGTTAAAGAGGCTTTTAATTTCATATGCGATGATGGTGAGGAGGATGAAGTATTTGAAGATTATGAAAGCGAGGAAAAAAAACTAGCGATGAAGACAGTGATCTTGAGTACCATATGCAAGGAGATCCTGATGATAGTGATTAAATTTGTAAGGTATTTCTCAAACTCTAATTTTTTTTGATAATTTTTGTTGTCCAGCGTAGATATTTAATTCTTATATCAGTGGCTATTTCAAAGCTCTAGGCACAATCTTTCATTGGGCGAGCATTCAGTATTCATTGGTGGTTGATATTGTGATTCCTAATATCCCTGAGAAAACTGCTTTGAGTTGAATAATTAAGGTAATTTTACTAAACTTTGATTTATAGATAATAAATTCAAACTTTTGTGGATATGAAAGAGAGATTCTTATATAAATGTCTATTGTAGGACACTTGAATAATCGTTGGAAGCAACTGTTTTTTTTTTTTTTTTTTTTACAACATTGACTACTTGCGGTTTTGCTTTTTGATGTTAATGGATTTGATTATTTGTTTAGAATGTATTTCACGGTTTTTGCATGCTCGATTTATCTCCCAAAAAAAAAAAAAAAAACACTTAAGGTTGTCAAATGTCATGTATTTGAATTATTATTATAAAAAGAAGAACGAGTTACCTGATCTAAAAGGATCTTGAGGTATGTATATTCACACCTGTTAGCGAATGTTGGATGGTAAATTAGAAAATGAAATCACACAATCTGGTTGTAACATCAGCATTAAACATCGCTATTCTAATAAGTAAACTGTTTTTGAATAAATTTTTTATGTGTGCTTTTATTAATTTTTGCTTATAACTATTTTACGTGTATTGAACATCAGATATTACTCCGAAGGATGCCGAGGTTGGATTGCTTCAGTTACTGATTCAATATCAGTACTTTCATAGACTTGTTTTTTTATCTTAAATTTCTCGTTCAATTATGCTTAATACATGCTTTCACAATTATTTTTATAAACCAGGGCATTAAATGTGTTTATATTGATATTATTTTGCAACATAGATGACTTTTTTGAGTTTTTTTTTTTTTTTTTTTGCCAAAAATAGTTAAAAGCAAACATATACAATTTTTTTTTTTTAATTTAAAGCTTTCAATGACAAAAATTATACTCCTTTATAAAATTTAGACTTTTAATGATGACAACGACCTTTGTCGTTAAATGTAATTAGACAACTCTTTTACTGACAATTTTTAACGTCGACTAATGTATCGTCACTAAAAGTTGATAATTTATAACAAAAACTGAAAAATTAATGACAAAATTGATTATCGTTAAAATTCACTAATTCATTAGATTTTCAATGACAATGACCTTTGTCGTTAAATGTGATTGGACAAAACTTTTATCGACAACTTTTAACGGCGACAATTGTCTTGTCATTAAAAGTTCATAATTTACGACAAAAAGTGTTTAATTAACTGCAAAGTTAGTCATCATTAAAAATCACTAATTCTGAACATATTCAACGACGATATATGATTGTCACTAATTTATATAAGTTGTCGTTAAAAGTTTACCCGCCAATATGAGGATGCCAAAGCTCGTTGGCGCCAAAAATCTCAAATTTTTAGCAACAATGTGAAGAAAAGCGTCACCAATAAAAGCTTTTTAACGACAGTATTGTTGTCGTTGATGCTTGTATTGCATCCTGTCGTTAATAGCACAGTTTCAACGATAACCTATCGTTGAATGTCACTTTCAACGATGAAATTTTAGTCGTCACTAAAATTGTTGTCGTTAATTCTCACTTTTCTTGTAGTGATCTTTGCTTTTGTGTCATAATGCCCCATGATTTTTGTATTTGTGTCAAAATGACCCATGATTTTTAATATTTGTGTCAAATTACCCCTGCCCTTAATGTTTAATATTTGTGTCAAACTGCCCCTTAATCTTTAATATTTGTGTCAAAGTACCTCCTAAATATTTGTGTCAAACTGCAACACTTTTCTTAATTTATTTATCTGTTTTTTCATAAAATTTATTTGTTTTTTTCATAAAATTAGTTGAAATTGTTGTGTTAACCACCGTACTAGCTTTAGACTCAAGTGGATACCCTTCATTCAGAACTGCTAAAAGCAAGTTTGCAACAACCATCTTTCATTGAGAGGTTGCTGATAAGCATTTGATAGACCACTCACTTTCTAAATGGTTGTCAAATTGCCAAAAAGTTGACGTCATGGATATTCATTAGATGGCCTTGTGTTCCTAAATAGGCCTTCATTTATCTACTTTGATGCACACAAACAAACGAATGCAAATGTCTGTAGAATATAAGATAAAGAGAGAAGCAAGAGAGAATGAAGAAATCTGAAGGAAACGAGAGAGAAAAATATTGTGAAGATTGGAGGTGTAAGTTAGAGAGAAAAGAAAGAAAGAACGAGCTAAAGATTAATAAGGGAAAAACTCTCTCTATATTTTGAGATCTCTGTATTGCTATTTATATATTAATACTTCTATAATAATATTATATTTCAGAGGTCTATTGACACCCTTCGGTTTATGTCTCTCACAACCTTTCTTAAACCACCCCCAATTAAATTTTAAACTTCAATTACTACTTAGTACACCCTTCTATTATTCTAAAAATGTCTCTCCAACTAAATTATAATTTCAATCCTTATTTCCCCCTCCATTCCATAAATAACCCCCGGGTCAACGGCGTCAGGGCTATCGCCTATGAGGGGAAAGTCACCAGCGACGGAGAAGACTTGAGGTGGGAATGGTAATATGAGGTAAATTATATGATAAGTATGGTACACTAACAACATTTCAACCGTTCGATTAAATCTCAACGGTTCAAAAAAAAAGATGTACCGATAGTTAGTCTAGGAGAGGCTCTACTACAGGTTCTCCCTTAAAAAAGTACCAACATATTTACAGCAAATATTTAACCCCCCATTTTTTCCATAAATAACCCCCTTTTTTTTTTTCTAAATTAGTTTTTAAAAGTTTTTTCCTAATTTTTCTAAACAATCTTTCTTCATCTTCTTCATCTTCAATTGTGAGAAATCCAGTTTTCTAACGTTTTTTTTTTTTTTTAGACTTCAGAAATCCAACAAATTAATCAAACGTGAGAAATCCAACGTTTTTCCACCGTTTCAAATATAAATATATATATATATATATATATATAGATATATATTTTTAGAAACTCAAGAAATTAAAAAAATCCAACATTTTTCGTATTCAATAATACTCTTACTATAAATATATAAATCTTATCTTAATCTTAATCTTAACAACAAATATAAAAGAGTGAATATTCACTCCTCATATGGCTTACATGTGTACACTAGTGTGGTTCATTTCTTCTTCTTCTTCTTTTATTTTTATTAACTCTTTTTTTTTTTTTTTGCCTTTCTCTCACTTTTGTCCTTTTCCCTCTTTTTTTTTTCCTCTTATTTTGTATTATGTTTATCTTCTTACAATTTTACCCTTTTAAATCTTTTTCTTAAACTTTTCTATATTTTATTTTAATTTGTTTATCTTCTAACATTTTTCCTCTATAATCTTTTCCTTAAACTATCATACATTTTATTTTAAATATATAACATCAAATACTTTATCCATAATATCTTGTACTTACTATGTAATAATAGGCTTTTTTACATTGGTATACCATAAACTTATTGTAGAGTTGTAATTTGTATCCTGAACTTTTAATTTTGACAATTTGCACTTTGAATTACAAATATGTAGCAATTTACACCCTATTGACAATAATATTAATCTTGTGAAGAAAATTGATATGTGATTTGTAATCTAGTAGATTACTAGTGGTAATCTAGTAGACTAGTAGTGGTAATCTAGTAGATAACGACGGATTCAACAAGGTAATCTGGTAGACTACTTCTAATAATCTTCTAGATTATTTTTCCTTTTTGACAAAGAAGGTTGGTTGTCTTCGGTTTTGATCGCTAAAGTGTGATATAATAACTTGTTTTTTATATTCTACTGGATTTTTTTGTATTTTATCAAATTATTTTCAGTAATCTATCAAAAATATTCTACTGAATTATTTTTTGAATTCTATTAGATTACTTACAGCAATCTATTAGAATATGAGAGATGAACAACAATAATCTAATAGATTAATTTCTAGAGTAACTCCGAAATCATGATTAGATTTGAAATCTTGTGACCACGAGATTCGATTGTGCTGTGGTAGCTCAAATATGCGACTTACTATCTATATTCTTCTTCAGAAAAAGACAAAAACTGATATGAAAATTTTGAGTTGAAGATGTACAACCAAAACAGAGGCTTAGTTTGTTATATATACATATATAGTAAATTTCATAGTTTATTTTATTTAGAAAGAATATGGATATTAAATTCATAAATGAAAGGAGTAAATAAAAGTATTTTTCAAAAAGTTAAAACCAAAAGATACAAATAATAATAATAATAAAAGTAAAAATAAAAATAAAACAAGTAACAACTTTTTAGCCAAAAGAGAAACAATAACAGTAAAGAATGATGGCACTAAAGAGTAAAGTGACATCAAACGATTTCATGCAAAAAAAGAAAAAAAAAAAAAAAAAAAAAAAAGAAAAGATAAGCTCATAAAACGATAAATAGAAACGATGAAAAAAAGAAACTGGACTTTATATAATAGTAATAGAATAGATTATTTAGAAGATTTATTATTCTCCATATCAAACATTATATTTATAATTATGGAAAATAGCCAAAATATCACATAGCTTAAGCCTAAATGCGTCTCTTTTCATTTTTTATTTGAAAATGGGAGATTTGAACTTTCATCTTATGATGGAGTCAATTTAAAGTATTAATTTTAATAGAATTTTACAGCAAAACAAATCTTAAAACAAAAAAAAAATCTCAAAATAATTGAATTGCTTGTTTGATCATTTTAAAATTTATTTATTTATTAGGTTAAATCATGTCTAAAACAATATTTGATATCTGTTATAAAGGAATAACCAGAAATCTTGATATTTTAAAACTTTAATCACTTTATAGTATATTTTGTAACTGATTTTATAAACACATGAAATGTTTTAGGCATTCGGATAATAAGATGAGCAAAACTGCAAAAAGTGTTATTTAGACTAAAAACAGGGAGTGTTTTGGGTGTTTTCCCTTATAATTATTAATCTGAGATCTAAAAGATGAACAAACTTCACAAAAGGTCTGGGAAAAAAACCTAAATTGAAACATTAATAGACATTGCTAATTAGACTTCCTTCTTTTAATAAGTAACATCTAATGTACAAGTATTCATTTTTAAACAAAGGATAAAGAGGTCATTAACATTTTTTTAGTGAGAATTGAAAAATTGACAAGATTTCAAAGGTACAGAAATGGGTGGGTTTATTGACACCTCCCATTTTACTTTTCTTATTTACTTTCCAAAATCATCAACATATTAATTTTAAAATTAAAAAATTACTTATCTCACCCTTTAGTTTTACCAAAAAGCCGTTATAACTAAATTATTTGTCTTTCTTCTTTCTTTTTTTTTTCTCCACATACTAAATCTAAACCATTACCATTTTTTTTAAATATGTTTTTTTTATTGTCATTTTTAAATTTTTTTCTCACAAGATTTCTTTTTTTTTTTTTAGATATCAAATAAAAATTATTCATCAATTTATATGTTGAGATAAAAATTTATGAACTTATTCTTTAGTATACTTCTTCTTGAGATGATAAGAACTTGAGGATAATATAGTGAAGAAGCTGAGCATTCCACAAGCATGGTTGAAAATGTTATGAATTTTATTAAATAATTAGAAAAAGCTCACAATTCAAAGTTTGCATAAATTCCTAACAATCAAATTAACATATTTGATTATCTATCCACATCATGCATACATGTTTTCCATTTGCTTGTTATTTCTTAGAAAACAAATAACTAGTTAGAATAATATGGGACTACAAAAACTATTGAAAAATAGGAATAAAACAAACAAAATAAAAGAATCTTCTCTTAAAAAAATTATTGTAGAAATGAATTAAAAATAATAACAAAAATAGAACATTTAATAAAAAGTAAGGAAAAAACGTATAGGGATTTAGGCTGTAATGGGAGGAGAAAGAAAAAAGTAAATAATTTATTTATAATGGTTTTTTTGGAAAAAAAAAAAAAAAGCGTGGAACATGTAGTTATTTAATTCTAAAATTAATATAGTATGCGCGCGGTTTTTAAAAAAATGAGTGGGAAAAATAAAATAGAGGGTGTCATTAGATCCACCCTACAGAAAATCAATAGCATTTTGTTTTCTAAGGTACAAAACTAACCTGTGCAAATTCCTACTCACCCAGAATTCAACATTGCTTAGATTTGACGGTTGTCGCTCCAACGACAACCTACTTCCCGGTACACGAGATCTCACCGCCATCAAGCCTTATCCAAATGAAAATCTACATTTGTCTACCCAATAGGTCTTAGGTCCTCTCTAAAGTATACTAGTATATCATTCCTCATTATCCTAAGATACTTGAGTATATGATTGACCACGAATCAATGGTTTGGTCCAGGGATTCTGGTGCACCATCCTTCTGACATGAACTTGTCTAGCCTTCCATGTGTGTGTATGTGTTGCTTCTAAATGTTCTCATCTGTTAGGTCTTTGTTGACCTCTTTGAAGTAAATAAAACTATAGACTTTTGAGAAGCCAAGCCCTTCAACTTTTGATCGGCTCTTACCGCACATAGAAGGTTATTTTTCATTACGAGGCCGAACTAGTTACCACTCATTAGCTCCATATCTCCTTCCATTTTTATCCACTTAGTGGAATGAAAAGCGATATTTATTCACCACCCCCCCCCCCCCCCCCCCCCCCCCCCCCCCTTCTCCCCAACCTTGTACTATAGCTATCCATGCAACGACTTTATACGAGCTCTTTTTCTCTGGGGAATAATGCAAATAAAATTGAACTATGTTGAACAAAAATATACAATGTTCAATTTATTTATAAAAGAAAAAAAAATAACGATACGTTTATAATGAACTATTAGTTTAAATAAAAAAAAATTAATAGTCTAAATTTTGTTCAAATATTTGTATTAATCAAAAAAAATTTCAAAAATTGTGAAAGTAATTTTTTAATGATATTATCATCTGTACCCCTTAATTTTAGAGCTGTTCCCAATTTTCCACTTGAACTTTAAAAACTCTCATCTTGCCTTCCATTCCTCATAAATTTTGAATTAGTCTCACTTTACTTCTCTATTATACACACAGAAAAAGATGGGATTAAGTATCACACCCTACTCTTTTTTCTATTTTTTTGTAATAAAAATTCTAACATAATAGGTTAATTAAAACAAATTCTGTTCTTTTTTCTATATTTTTTTAATGAAAATTCTAATAGAATGGATTAAGTAGAACTAATTTAAAATTCAGAGGGTGAAGTGGGAGTTTTTAAAATTTAAGGGGTAAACTTAAATTAATCTTATAGTTTGGGGAGACAAATGAATAAATGTTCTTATGTACTTGATAATATAACTAATATTATTCATATTTTTATAGACGTTTTGGGGTAAAAAGTTATGAAAGTTGACCTTAGTAAAAGGAAAAAAACTAAAACTTTAATTTGTAACGAAATATTTTATTGAATGAAAACAGAGTATGTATATTAGCCATTCTACATCTCCACATATGTATATATAAGAATTGTTTCCTATTCACTAACCAAATAGGTCCAACAGTTGTAAGTTCTAATAAATTACATCACAGTAGGTGGATTTTTTTATAAATTTACGTAATATTATGCGTAACGTGATATTATTTAGTAACTGTTGCTTTAAAACACAACTATCATGGAAAAACATTACAAAATAATCAACTAGTTGTTACAATAATATACAAGAAAAATTATAGATCCGACATCTGGATAAAAGAGTTTGCTTATTTATATTTTATTAAATATATAAAATTTCTAATTTTGATATGCATAACAGGTTTGAGAAAAATTAATCAAACACCTAGCTGCTTTGTATCAATATAACTTTTGATTGGCAGCACAACTTTACAAATATTGTAACATTAAATTGTTTATGTAGTGGTTGCATGCATGATTTAACGATAAAACCATATCTGATTCTATTTAAAGGTGCAGAGTTTGAATCCCTTATCCCTAAGGTTATGCTTGGTAGAAGGGATGAAGAGGGGGAATGATGGAGAGAGTTGGAGGGTTTAAATTGTTTAAATTGTTTATGTAGTGGTTGCAGACATGATTTAACGATAAAACCACATCTGATTCCATTTAAAGGTACAGAGTTTGAATCCTTCATCCCTAAAATTATATTTGGTAGAAGAGATGGAGAGAGAGAATGATGGAGAGAGTTGGAGGGATGGAGGGATGGAGAACATGAAGGATAGAGAGGATTGTATAAATCTTTTATGTTGTTTGATAAGAGGGATGGAGAGTTGAATGGATTGATAATAATTATTTATCTAATTACTAAATTGTCTATTATTTAAAATTTGTTAATAGTTTTTTTTATGTCAAAATAGTTTTTTTAAATAAAGTGAGAATGAGAACTTACATCCTTCTATTAATGGAAGGATGCAATGTGGTGGGCTTGGAGAGATAGAGTCTCCCTCCACCTCTCCTCTCCCCCTTCTCTTCCTTACTAACCAAACAATGGATTGGAGCACTCCCTCCATCCCTCTCCCCCCACCCCTTTCCCTCCCTCCATCAATCATCCCCTCCAACCAAACATACCGTAAGTTCCAAAAAAAAAAAAAAAAAAAAAAAAAAAAAAAAAAAAAAATCTAGTTTCGTAAATGACCAATATGACACTATGAGTTGTCCAAATATAAACCTATTTCCATCTATGAACAAAAACAGACACTATACATTTCTATATGACTAAAATGACATATTTATTTTTTAAATGATTATTCGTAACAATTCCTTATATTTCTCCCTCTTTTATAATATTGGGTGCTAATATCAGAAACTAAAATCAAAATCCCTAGAATAATGCAATCTCAATCACTATTCTCTCCCCACCAATTCAAAATATCCAAAATTCAGATGTTGATTTTGATTATTATCTTGTACTGGCCGTTTTGTTTTAGTCCGTATAGCAGATATTGTTCGAATAAGGATTTAGTCATTATAGTATATATCAATTATTTTTAAATTGTGGACTTGGTTTTTCACTATAGTGTTTGAGTTTCATTATATAATGGTTTTTCTATTTAAATGTGGACTTGATCATTATGATAAGTTGATTTATTTATTTATTTATTTATGTTGTTTCAGTCCGTAACAGTTTAATTTGTTCGGGATAAATAGGGATATGTTACAAAATTGAATATTCACTACTATAAAAGTTGGCTTAAACGACGGAGATTACACAACGGTTTTACAAAAACCGTCGTCTAAAACCTAATAACACGACGGTTTAGAGAAACCATTGTGTAATCTTCCGAAAAGCACTCTAAAAATTTGAAATTTTGTTCTTTGAAATTCGCGCATAAACCGTCATGTAATCTTCTGAAAATCACTTTAAAATTGTGAAATTTTGTGCTTTGAAATTCACGCGTAAACCCTTAACTTAAATCTTCGAGATTACACGACAGTTTCCATAAACCGTCGTGTAATCTTCCGAAAATCACTGTAAAAATTTGAAATTTTGTGTTTTGAAATTCGCACGTAAACCCTTAACTTAAATCCACTTTCCTCATCTTTTCTCATCATTTTCATTTTTCTCCCTCTCAACCACTCAAAGATTTCTCCTACCCACCATTTCCTTCGCCAACCCACCGATAGCGCCACTGCCCTCCCCGCCACCACCTTACCCTCTCTCTTATTCTCCCAGTGACGCCGCGCGCCACCCTCCCCTCTTCCACATTTGACCGTCGCCCGCAACGCCGCCATCCTCTCCCCCTCATTTTCCCGTCGCCCTCAACGCCGCCCTCCCCTCTCTCTCTTTTGTTTGCTACCGCCGTCGCCACCTCCACTACCCCCATGTCTTCCCATCAAGGCCGTGACAATTTTGCATCAAAGAAAGGTAAGGTGACTTCCATATTGCTCAATTTCTTATTTTCCAACAAAAATACAAACACACAATTCTTTTTATAACTTGCTTGGAGTGTAATTTGTGTATTTATTGTTGTTCAATTTTTTTTATTGTTGCTCTTTGTAGATAAATCTTTTGTATAATTTTTTGGCATTTAAAGATCTACGAACACACAATATCCTATGCATTTTTTTTTCCACCCACCACATGCTCAATGAAATGTCAAAATGGAATTTTGTTTGATTTAATCTTAACGGTATGCATCTTAATTATTTTGAATTTTGCAAACTTGCTAGGGCTCTAATGGATTTGAAGCTTATAGAACAAAAATCTCGGATCGTCCTTATCCTCACCAAGAGGGATTAAAAGGTGAAGAGACTATAAAACAAAAATATCGGATCGTCCTTGTCCTCACCAAGAGGGAAGTGTTGAATGTGGTTATTTTGTTTTAGGCTTTATGAGGGACATAGTGTTGAATGGAATTGACGTACTTGAAATAAAAGTATTTTATACTTGGGATGATATGGATTTGATTAGGGGAGAATGGACTAAATTTGTAATGCAATTCATCAAATATGATATGTAAACTGGTAATGTAATGAATGGTTTTTTTTACTTTGATACAATGTAGCTAATATTTTGTCAATAATATCCTGGGCCATGTATTGGATAACACACAGGTTAGGCTACCTGTGGGAAATCACCAAAAAATGCCAAAATATTTGTTAATTCATGTTGGATTTTACACGACGGTTTCTGTTAAAAACCATCATGTAAAGTGATCTTTACACGATTTTACACGATGGTTTTGAACAAAAACCATCTTGTAAAGTTCTCACTTTAACGAAATTTGCTCTCTTTTTCTCTATTCGACGACAGTGTGAACCGTCGTGGAATATTGAGATACCACAACGGTTTATTAACTGTCGTAATATCTCAAAACATTCCACGACGGTGGATTACTCAACGGTTGTCTAACCGTCGTGTAAACTTTACACGACGGTTAATAACCGTCGTCAAATCCATAATTTTACTAGTGATTGTTAGAAATTATTGGACATTCGTTGTGTTATGTGGATTGTCTTGTTGTTAACTGACCATGGACGATGGTGTTCAAGATCCGGTTTTTTGTGGTCGGCAGAGGAGTTTCGATCTTGTCTTTTTCAGATATCGGGTTCCGTCGGTCACGATTTCTTCTCACCATTGGATATTTGTTTTACACTTCAGATTATTATTATTATTTTTAATTTAAGTGTTATGATGTATTTTGGTTGAAAACTTATTGTGTTTTGTAAATTCTGAAAATTTTTTTATGATTTTTGTAATATTCTGATCAATTTTTTTGGTTGAATTTGGTGTTTTTTTTTTAAATATTCCGGTGATGGAACCTGGATAATCTGGTGAAATTATAAGTTTCCAGATGGTAACCTACAGACAAAAGTGGTTACTGATCGGAAACCCACCCGAGATTAGTAACCAATTGGCTATAATTTGGTAACAACCAGTAACTTGGCATTGGTGGTTACTATTCAAAAATCCACCAGCGGTCGATAACCAAGTGGTTACCATTTGGTAACCTAGGAGGTTACATCATAGACACTAATCAGTAATTATAATTGATATTTTAAATAACTAAATAAATAAATATTTATGATGTCATCAATGATATTTATTAAAGTTTTTATTTATACGACAAAAATCAATCCAAGACATGATTTTGTGATTTTTGTAAAAGTGCCAATTAGTTCAAATATGAATTTGGTCATTATGTTATATATTCGAATATGGAGTTAGTCATTATGATTTATTGATATTTTGTTTCAGTCCATAACAGATTTGCTAAAAATATGGAATTGGCCATTTTGATATATTTGTTTTTTTTTTTTTTTTTGGGAATATAAGTCAGGGATTTTGTCACCTATGATATATTGATATATATATATATATATATATATTTTATATATTTTTTCATAAACTTGGTCGATACCTGATTTTATCAAATGAGATAATAAAATTGTAAAATATAAATCTTATCACAATCACATTGTAATATGGATTTGGGAATTGCTAGGTATGGACATGGTCGTTATGATATTTATCTACATGGTAATTGTCATTATGATATTATCAATTTATTGAATTGAAACTCCATAAAATAAGGAAGTTGGTTTTATTCCTTGAAAAAGGAAAAAAAAAAAAAAAAATCCATCAAATCAAAGGTAGTTAACGAGAAAACAAACGTGGAGACATGATTTTTTATTTTTATTTATTAAAAAAAAACACCACTAAAACAAAAATGCAAACTTAAATCGTCAAAGGGTAAATCTGGAACCAAAAAAATACAAAATTTCAAATTTCATTCAAATTTACAAATAATTTAAATAGTGTTCATCTTTCAAAATGAGTACTTCAAAACGACTATTTTTGTAGGACAGCTTCTATAGCCCAGCACAATAAAATGGGGGTTCGGCCCAGTCATGAGGTGGCTGTGTAATAGGCTTGGCAGTGGAGAAAAGTTGACCGGCAATGGAAGGTTGCGGCACCGTATGAGAGAAAAATTTGAGAACAAAATGATGAATTAAAAGGACATAGAGGTAAACTCACACAATAAAGTTCTTGGATAGGGTAGAAAAAGGCTGAAACTATTGGATAAAGATGTAAATTAGTATGTTCAATAATTAAATAATGAATACTAAAAGAATAAAAATTAGGATATGAGTCATAACATAATAACTATAGATAATAAATCTTACATAGGGAGGAAGATAATTAAAATTGGGAGAGGAGTCGTAACATAGCAACTATAGGTAGTAAATTCTGTAAAAATCAGAGTATTCAGTTTTGTTGTGATTATTAGCTGATTTATGAAAAGAAAGTGTTGTTTAATTCATGAGATTTGAATTAATGTGGCCTTCCAAAATAATTGGAGTATAAAAAAATTTTCATTTAATGAATATAATTTTTTTTATAAGAAAACATTCAATTTAGTGAATATAATTATATACTTAGGTACGTGAACTGAAAGAAAAAATAATTTGTCTATTGATTTGAAACCCAGATACTTTGAACAATGTTTTATTGGTTTGCATTATTCTATATAATTATGGTATTGTTGATGAAGAGCAAAAGAATTTAAAAAAAAAAAAAAAGATGGTTAATGAATTAAAGGGTAAAATAAATTGTGGTTATGACAAAATATGAATTGAAAGGAAAACTGATTTTACCACACGATTTTGTAAGTATAAAAATTCTAGTATACTAATTTATCTATTCGGAGACTTATAGTTTAGTCATTAATATATTATGATTCAAATGAAGCATTGAAATTAAAAGTTGATAAATTGAGTTATAGTAAAAAGTCCATGTTTGTAATAATTAATATTAAGACTCTCGTTAGGAATTTTGAATCCAGAGGAGGAGAGAACTGTCGCAGAACCCCAAAAAAAAAAAAAAAAAAAAAAAAAAAAAGGTGTTTTCGTGTCTGCATTTTCTTGACTGTGCGATGACGGAAAACAATAGCAATATATATATATATATATATATATATATATGCCTATGCCGAGTGGCCAATTGGGAGATGCCTCTAACGACGCCTACTGAGGGCGACAATAACGACAAAGATGATGCTAATATTACTCAGGATATTAGTAGCTTTTCTTTTCCCAGGCAGTAATTTACTTTTGGGGTAATTTATTTATCATTTTGATTCCTAAATTTTTAATTTTAATAAATTAATTCTTAAAATCTTGATTTTTTTATAATTTTGATTTCTGACATAAAATTGATAAAATATTTTTTTTAATTTAATGTATATAATCATGTTTTAATTCCATATTAATATGAATTTTTTACAAAAACAATTACATTAAGTATAAAAATTTCGTTCTTACTTTTATTAAAAACCAAAATATTTTACACTTAGTGTAATAATTTTTTTAAAATTTTAATCTTTTTAGGAGTTTAAAATTTTAGTTATTATACAATATGGATACAATTATCGATATTAAATTAGTATTAGGGACCAAAACTACCAAAAAAGTTTCAGAAATTAATATATTAAAATTAAAAGCTCAGTTATCAAAGTAATAGAGCATTTATAATTCAGGTACTAAACAGTTAAATTACTCTTACTTTTCTACATTATACCTATTTTTTACATAGTTTTTTCAATACAATGGCCTTTTGTTTTGTTCTGTTTTGTTTTGTTTTTTTTGTTTTTTTTTTTTTGAACTTGGAACGGAGGGATTCGAATTCTACCCCGACCTTATGATGGAGCAGGATATGCAATTACAATTAGACTATGTCTGCAATCACTTATGCTACGTCTAGTAAGGTGGAAAAATATGAAGGAAATGGAACGAGGGAAAAGTAAAGGAAATTAATGGAGTTGGTTGTTTAGCGAGAAGGAAAAGGGAATGAATAGGAAAATAGGAGGAAAAACGATTATAGTGAGGTTGCATTTTTTTAGTCCCTCCAAAAGTGAAAAGGAAAAATAAAATCCATCAAGTAATTACTAAATTACTTTTTTACCCTTGCTTTTAAAGTAAAATAATATATAGATAAATAAAATAGTAATCACACAACTTTTTTATTTTCTCTACTCTCGTGATACCAAAAAACAAAATAAAGAATAAGTAAAAAATTTAATCTCCCTTATTATTTTCTTGCAGTTCCATTTTTTCCATCACTCATCTTTTCTCTCCATCTTACCAAACATAGGCTTAAATATAATGGTTGGCTATTTATTTTGTATTAGTAATTATATAAAAATTAATGATATTATTAGCTTCATTAGTCATGATATTACTTAAGTTAATTAAATATTCACTTAAATTTATAGAGCAATCCAATTTAATTTTAAAATTATTATATCTTTAATTAGTAAAGACACATTTACAATATGTTTGATATGGTGGAAAAGAGGATGGAGGAAAATGAGATGAGAAAAAAGTGGATGGAAAATGATAGAGTTGATGGTTTGGTAAGAAGGAAGGGAGAATGGGAGAGAAAAAAATCGTAGTGGAGCCCAACTATTTGTAATCGTTGCAAAAGTGGGTGAAAAACAAAAATCTATAAAATAAAAAAAAATTATCAAAATTAATTTTTTTTTATCTTGCTTCTATTAATAATTTCACAAATTCATTATTTTATTTTCTTCCTATCTACCAATTAAAAAAAAAAACTAATTTCTTTTATTTATTCCAATTTTCTATATTTTATAAATTCTTTCTATCTTATTTTCTTTTCTTCCTACAAACAGAGTGTTATTAGGGATGGTAATTCTATAGAACATCATCGCTCAATCTCATCTTGTGGCATCATGGTCCTCAAACGACCGAGCAATGATACTTTTGGATTGAGCCGTAATCATTGGCTCAGGTCGGTATTTTTAATCATAAGCCATTATAAAACAATGATTTCCCCCCTCCCCAAAGATTTTACAACCAAAAACTTTTTATGGGACAATTCAATTTATCAAATGCTAGTCTTTTTTTAATATAAAATTATGGCAACTATTCTTATAGGTATTTTGAAGTTTATAATATGTTTTTTAAAGATGATAAACTATAATATGTATTTACAGATAAATCCATAGATTTTCCAGTAAATAACGGATTTCAAGTTAATTTTTAATAACAGATTTATGTATACAATTTTATGTTAGGGAGAGGAGGAGAGAGAGAGGAGGGAGGAGGAGGAACTGTTTTTAAATATTCTATATGATCATAAATATGATTATTTATTTATTACTAGGTCTAAAATTTTCTGTAATGATACTAAATAGCATCTCCTTTATATCTATTTTAAATATAAAGCATATTTTATTATTCTTGCTAAATTATAGCATAATCATGTTTTGAAAATGTTTAATTTGTTTTTTACCCCTTATGTTTATGCTTCTTCTCTTTCTCTCTCCTCTCTCTCAGTTCTCTCTCTCTCTCCCTCCTCTCCTTCTTTGGCTTTGGCTCTCCTGTCTCTCTCTCTCCTTTGTCTCTCTCTCTTCTATGTCTCTTTCTCTCTCTTTGTTGACCAAAGATGGAAACCATCTTCTATCTCCTTTGTCTTTCTCTCTTCTATGTCTCTTTCTCTCTCTTTGTTGACCAAAGATGGAAACCATCAACACTGTCACGATGTGCTCGTGACGATGACTGTTTTCACTATCTCTCTAACAGCAAGGAAGATCAGCGATTGTTGGAAAAAACGGTTCCGATATCAGAGTTACGCCGTAGCGGGAGTTTTAAAATTTTTATACAAATTCAGAAAAGAAGCTCATGATGTATATAATAATAAATTAAATACATGATCAAACGTACCTTGTTTCTCGGATTCCGGAATTGCTAGAGCGTCGACCAACGTGTCTTCTCTACTATTCTCGAGTCCCCACATCTCAGCGTGTGTGCAGGCACACGTGCTATAAATCCAAGCGACCGGTAATTCTTCCGAAGTCTATATCCCACCTTCTCAATTCCGATGTACCTCGTTGAGAATTCGATCCGGGTTCGTTCTTTAAAACTACAAAACAGGAATCGGTTATGACAAATATCACTTGGCTTAACCTTCCTCACTGTTTTGATTCAATGAAAATTTCTCCCTTTTTCTCACACCCAAGAAGGACGAATTTTTCTCAAGCACAAAAAACCTATATTTTGGCGTTTTTCTTTCTCCCAAAAACCGTCCACTTATGAGTATGATATGAGGGTTGGTTTTTTCAAGAACCCCTAGCCTTTATATAATACTCCAATCCTTTTTCAAAAATATCTCCTACTTGAAAAATAATTAATAATTATTTTTCTAGATAATCTTTTGAACCAAAAGATCATTCAAATTTCGGGTTAGGTTCTTTAAACTTTATGGACGGTTTTTTGCTAGGAGAAGCTCAAAAAATTCGTGCTCCCCTTCATGTGGATATTGATTGGTGGTTCAAATTTAAATCAATAATCTAGACTAGTCAAAAAGTCATAATCCTATCTTGATTCAAACTCCTTTTAAACCTTTGAATTTAAATAAGATTTTCTTATTTGAATTTAAATAAATATTTTCCACAAACATTATCCATATTTAATTAATTTAAATAAATAAAATATTTTAGATTTCCTTTACACCAAAAAAATGTGCACCATTCTTTAAGAAAAGAAAATCTATCAAATAAGCTCAATTATTAAAATCAACTAATAATTTAATGTTTGTAATATATTTAAACAATTTTGAAATAAAATCTTCTTCCCTAATAATTCAAACACAACCTTATTTCCAAAATTCAATTAACCAAAATAATTAACAAATAATTATTTTATTTACAACCAATCATATGTTGACAAATCACATTATTAGTTTACATTAATTTTACATGTCCAATCCTTTCGGGATTACATGTTAAAGAGTATCATGTCTTAATAGGCATTATTAAATTCTCATTTAATTTACCGATCTCATTAGGAACAAATCCCAAAACGCTTCGTGGAACTATATGAGTTAGTAGAAGGACCCGATGGAAATATGTAAAGAGGCTCCTATAATTGTGAAAAATTAATCCCGGATTAATTATTCATCAATTATCAACTTCAGGACTATTCCACTAAAAGTCTGAAGCTGAACTCCCGTTTACATACTGTATTACGAAAGCTCTCTAACGCAGTGTTTCTTCCATGATTTATTCATCACTTGCTTAATCCCCATATGTTATCCATGATTGAATTAAGAACTTTTCCGTTTTACCTTTTCAATCATTTTAACTTAAAGTTCCATTATTCTCTAATAAAAGAACCACCAATTGTAAAGTCATACAATCGGTAAACCATCAGAGAACACAAAGTAAACCGATGGCCAAGATCTTGTTATAATATCTTTCAATTCCCAAACAATGCATTTAAGTAGATAACATGTATTATCGATAAGATAGTTATGGATTCCGTATCTATGAATCTTGATCTCTCCATCCATAAGTCATACACCCAAAACACAAGTATATTGACGATCAATTATCAGTGTCTCACCTATAGTGGATCAAAGTGCATAAGTCATGGATGCGAACTCAAGTATTCATTTCAAGATTAAGATTAATGCAGGATGATAATCAAAGCGTCATTGATTCTTATAAACGAAATTATTAAACCGAATCAATTAACACCTTAAGTCCAGTCCAATGTCATACCTCAATACTGGCATACATTAAAGTTTATACTCGGAATTAATCCGATGGTCAAGACAAACCATCCCTCCAAGGAAGTAGACAACCTCTACAATCTTATCATAAATAAGATCCCCAAATCTTATTTCATCGATTGCGGACCATTTATTTAGACTGTTATCAAATTACCACGTCTTCTATGTATACTCCATATACATATGGTAATCCGATATACTACCAACAGCCTAGGAGTATTTTTTTTTTTTTTGCTCAAAATAATCATACAATCAACAAATGAAAGTAAATATGACACAACTTATTAAACATGAATAACTTCTTTTTATTAATATCAAAATGTCATATTTACAGAAAATCCCTAAAATTGATTTTCTATCATTAGGGCACATATAGATCCCAACTGCGATCTCATCGTGCCTCCCTCTATTTGTTTTCTAGGTTTGTGATTTTTTTTTTAGAGGTCGACTTTCGATTGCGGCCGATAGCTCCGGTAGGCAATTCAATTACAATGGAGATGGAAACAGTCAGTACTGTCACGATCTTCGTGGTGATCCAGTAGTCTTAGATCCCCGCCATGATCTCGTCGCCCTCCCTCTCTTTGCTTTTCTAGGTTTTTTAATTCTTTTTGCAGGTTGACTCCTGATTGTGGCTGATAGCTCCGGCAGGATCTTCGGTCATGAAGAACAGGTCCTCCTTGTACTTGCAATCTCCGTCATGCTCGGCACCAGAGTCGTCGTCTTCTCCAGTGGCAATGTAATGGTGACTTAGGGTTAGGTTTGATTTTTGGTATATTTTGAGGCTGATTTTGAAATTATTTAGTTATGACAGATTTATTATAAATTAATAAAATTATAGACAATTTTTGTAATTTTCATATATTTACCATTATTTAGTGAATGATGAATTTTTTTGTAAATATCTTAAATTATGAAAAAGATAAATAATGGATTTACTGGTAAACTATTGTGTTATTAAATTGTTAATAAATTTATTTACTTAGAAATAAAAAGAGATTTACAGAGGTTTTTACTTGGAAATAATATGTTTACACAAATATTACTACAAATAATTTAGTAAATACATGGACTTACTGAATATTATATGTTAATCTAATATTTCAATAGGTATATATATATATATATATATATATTCTTAGTATGTGATCTTGTAATATCTTTCTATTATACCTAGTAAATATTCATATTTACTGATAAATATTCATAATTTATTTTTATTGGAAATACGGGATTTACCTCATTAAATATTTAGATTTTCATGTAAATAATATATTTATTAGAAAAACTAATATTCTTAAAAAAATCTACTAAATAAAGTATTTACTAAAAAAGACACAATTTACTTAATAAATTCACAAAAAATCTACGGATTTTGTTTAGAAGATTTTTCGTGTAAATACCTTATTTACAAGTAAATAAATTTATTTACTTGTAAATATCATATTTATTAACAGATAAATCATGTCAATATCATTTTTTTAGGCACCGCCATTGTTGCTGTAAATATCGTTATATCATTATTTATTGTTTTTAGTTAATGGGTAAATATTGTAATTATCAAGTAAATATTGGATTTACTCAAACAAATCATGTGAATATCATTATTTATCACTTTCTATTTAACGAGTAAATATAATATTTATCAAGTAAAAATCAGATATACTAAAAAAAAAATATCAGTTAATTATCATTATTTACATATTTTTTCATTTTTTTTAATTTTCAAACCACACAATCAAGATTAAAATTTTTAATAAGCCCCAACTGATTGAAAATCTCAAATCTACCCCAAATTATGAACAAACCTTAACTTAAAAATCCTACTCGTAAATCAGCGTCGTCATCGTCGAAAAGGACGGAGCCGGCGACCGACGGGGCTGGACATCACTCAGGGGAGTGCGCTGGTCATCGTGGTGCTAACGACGGAGTTATTTAAGCTGGGTAGTGATTTTCGCGACGGTAAGAGAAAATTCGCGATGCTGAGCTCGCTATTTTTTGCGGCGGTGAGCTAAGATTCACAACGCTAAGCTTGCGATTTTCACAGCGGTGAGGGAAGATTCTCGATGCCAAGCTTGCGATGTTTCGTGGCGGTGAGAGAAGAGATTGTGTCGCGGTAGAGCTCTCCTCGCGATCCAGTCGTGTTCGCGATCTCGTAATGGCCGGCAATCCCAGTTTCTCCTGTCGCGATCTTGTTCTCGCCAACGCTATACTAAAGATCGCTACACCGGTGCGATTCCGATTTATGTTGTCATCCGATCCCATCACCATCGTTGTCGCTGTTGGGACCTTCAATTGACAGTGAGAGGGTGGAGCCGGCGACTGATGTGGCTGGAGATCACTCGATGGGGGGTGCTGGTTGTCGTGGCACTGATGGCGGAATTATCCTAGCTTGGTAGTGATTTTCGTGACGGTGAGAAAAAATTCACGATACCGAGCTCGCAATTTTTCACGGCGGTGAGGAAAGATTCTCGACGCCAAGCTTGCAATGTTTCGCAGTGGTGAGAGAAGAGATTGTGTCGCGGTGGAGCTCTCCTCGTCGTCCAGTCGTGTTCTCGATCTTGTAGTGGCCCGCGATCCAAGTTTCTACGATCGCGATCTTGATCTTGTCAATGCGATGCTAAAGATTCCGATATGTGTTGTCGTGCGATCGCATCGCCGTCACCATCACTGTCACTGTCCCCGTCGTTGTTGGGACCTCCGCTCGACAGGAAGAGGGCAGAGCTGGCGACCGATGTGGCTGGAGATCACTTGGCGATAGGGGAGGCACTAGTCGTCGTGGCATTGATGGCAGAGTTATCTGAGCTGGATAGTGATTTTTGCAACGGTGAGAGAAAATTCGCGATGCTGAGCTCGCTATTTTTCGCAGCAGTGAGCTAAGATTCGCAGCGCTAAGCTTGCGATTTTCATGGTGGTGAAGGAAGATTCTTGACGCCAAGCTCGCAATGTTTCGCGGCAGCGAGAGAAGAGATTGTATCACAATGGAGCTTTCCTCGTCGTCCAGTCGTGTTTGCAATCTCGTAGGGACCCTCCATCCCAGTTTCCTCGGTCACGATCTCAATCTTGTCAACACAATGCTAAAGATCGCGATGCAGGGGCAATTCCGATTTGTTTTGTCATCCGATTCCGTCGCCGTCACCATCATTGTTGGGACCTCCAGTGGATAGGGAGAGAGACGACGGGTAGAAGGGGAAGAGAGAGAGACAAAAGGACAGCGGGAGGGGAGAGAAACAAAGAGTTACTCATAGGAGAAAGAGAGATCAAGGGTATTTTTGGAATTTTAACTTGTTATTTATTCTAATTATGCTATTAAGTTACAATATTTTAGGTTATGCTATAATTATAAAACCATACATTAGATTATGCTATTTTGACCATTCTATCTAAAAAATTTATGTTACAATTTATATTACTCTCTTTAAAAATATTATTTTTCTCTTTCTCACTTTATTTAGGGAAAGGTTGTGGTAAAGCCCATTTTATATACCATATCGATAGAGCGCATTTTTAAACCGTTTAAATGTAATCAAATGGTTAAGATGTTGTTTTTGTATCATAATTGTTGATGATGTAATTTTATCTGGCAATGGAATCCCTTTTCCGGGGATGATCCAGTTGCGCGAGGCCGTTAAGACCAAATTTCAATACGTTGACCGTTGATTCCCGATCGGATTAGATCCGACTAGTCCTAGATTCTTCCCCGGGTACCTCGTTGAACAACCACATGTCCACCACACTGGCGTTACCCGCCGTACACCACAGGCGGGGCAAGGCTGTGGCCCATGCCACTGACCCGGACAAAACTTTCCAGACAACTGGTGAGCACCACCTGCTTAGTGGGCCCCTCACTACCCGCGTCATGCCACCCCGAACAGGTTGACAGCAGTGTCCTGGCACAACACTCATAATCTGCCGCCTGACACCTGACACATCGCCTATTACTGCGTCTGTCACGTCGCCGATATCCATCGCCCGCTCAGATTGGCATGGTGCTCACGTGCGCCGACATTAGCCCACCCTAGTGTCCCCCGACACTAGACCACGGACACGCTGCATCAGCCTATTGGACGTACAGTGCCTGTGCACCTGAAGCATGTCTGTCTACCCGTCGGGAGCACTCGGAGTCCAACTTGATCGGGTCACCTGAACACCCAAACCCGTGGGGAACGTCTACAAATAGAGGGTCAGCCCACCTATTCAGGTATGAATATTTTTTTCTTGCCAGTGCTCTGCCTCTTCGTTTGCTCACCAGTACCATTATTGACTTAAGCATCAGAGTGCCCTTAACAAACACCCCACTGGTGTCCCCATCAGTTCGAGGTGCTTCCTTTTCGTAGGTGACCAGGTGCAGAGTGACTATGCAAGACCAACCAAGTCGAGCAACCACCTGGGGTGTTGTGCTGGAGATTTTGGGCATCAACATTTTGGCGCTAGAAAGAGGACCCCCGCCTTTCCAGCAACCGTAACTTTACCAACCACGTCCACTTACCTGACTACAACTGAGTCATTGACGAGCGAGCCAGCCAAGACATCTAGGGGCTCGATAACTCTGCTCCGATTGGCTCACAAAACACCTGGCAACCCCAATGTCGGCGAGGTGCGCGAGCACAACACAAACATACGCAGACAGAAATACTCAATGGGAACGTCTAGAGCTTGACCGAGACTGTCCGAGTGCTCGTGGACGCATTCAAAGAATCCCAAAATGTCCTACTCCATTAAGCATAGGCGGAAGAAGCAGGAGAATCCACACCGACTGGACAACCCCGGTCCGCCGACAGACCACGGAGCCTGTTGCCCACGACTGACCAAAGGAGTAACCGGACCGACGAAGGAAACACGAGGGACCAGCAGCGAGACCCTAAGTATCACCCGAGTAGGAAGTGCTCAAGGAGCCGCAATAACCATACCACTCGGTTGAGAGCAGCCACACTGCCGACACCCCGGAAAAGGTATGACCTGGGCCAAAACCGGAGGGACACCATAAAAGTGTGCGCGAGCATAACCTTAGTGTTCGACAGCCTGGGATGGGCCGGGACCAGCCTACATCGGGGCAGAGATTGCTCAGTCGACAAACCAACAAAGGATGCGAAGGACGATTAGAACAAGCTGGATCACCACCAGTGGCAGCTCGACTTGCTAGTGAGCCAACGGTATAGGTTGGAGCAAGTCGGAGCAGTTGATCCTCCCTTCACCACGGTGATCATGGCTACACCATACCTGGTCAGTTCAATATGTTGTCCGTATCATCTTATGACGGCTTCACGAACACAAACGAGCACCTGGAGAACTACCAGGTGCATATGCTCATCCAGAATGCCAATGACGTAGCCCTCTGCAAAGCCTTATGCCTAACCCTAACCGGCACTGCCCGGCAGTGGTATCAGAGGTTAATGCCCAGATCAAGAGATTCATTCAAACAACTGGCAGATGTCTTCGCAACAGCGCTCCTTGGTGCGAAGACCCGGAAGATGGAGACATAATACCTGTTTAGAATCAGACAAGGCGAGGATGAACCATTGAAAGAATACCTCAATCGCTTTGACAAGGCCGTTATGCAAGTGAAGAGTTGTTTCGACGATACCCTGATACAGGCTTTTCGGGAAGGCATCAAAGACAGGAGGCTGGTTTGGACAATAGCCTACGAGGTCCCACCAACCTTCGCGCACCTAAGGGGGATCACCAAGAAGCATGTCGAAGCATACGAGTATATCAGAGGACAGGGCCTGTACCCGGAGAACAATCACGACTTCCTGGAAAGAAGCCGAATAAAAACGTAACAGACCAGAATCGACTAGAGAAGGGGAAGGCTGTCAGCAAGGCTGAAACCACCCCAGGGCCAAAAACATCGGCGGGGAGATTCCGTTAATATACCCCTCTTGTCGCCACCGTCGAGCACGTCCTGAATCAGATTTCTAGCAGAGGGATACTTCGAGATCCACCGCCACTCCGAACGGACCATGCTAGGAGGAACCAAAACAAGTATTGCAATTTCCATGAAGACGTCGGCCACGAGACGAAGGATTGCATACAACTACGATACCAAATTGAACTGCTGGTCCGAGACGGTCACCTGCGGGAATTTATGGAAAACATCATTACCCCAACAAGTGCAGCAAATAGGACCATCCGGTCCAACCATACACAAACTCGAGATCAAGTAATCATATGAATGTTGCAGAATCCGAGCATGTTGTCCACACCATATTTGGAGGAACTGCCACTGTTGACACCACGAGTAATCGGAGAAGTTATGTCCGCGAGGCCAGGCAAGTTGCACAAGGAGAATACATAAACATGGCAGAGCACATCACGAAAGTATGTCGCCAGCACAGTACTCTGATCACATTCATTGATGATGAGCCCGTTAAGCTTCTCTACTCACATAACGACGCGCTTGTCGGGGAGATTCGAATAACGGATAATGTCGTTCGCCGTGTCCTAATCGACAACGAAAGCTCAGCCAACATTTTGTTCATGGACGCGTTTATTAGGCTGAAGATCGATGGAGCTGTACTAACGCCTGCCCGAACCCCGCTATATGGGTTCACTGGTGAGTGCGTCCAAGCTGTCGATACTGTTTTCCTTCCAATTACTGTCGGGGATGGTTTTGAGAGAGCGACTCGGATGATGGAATTCCTCTTGTGGATCGACCGTCGGTCTACAACATTATTTTGTGAAGGTCGAACCTGAATGCGCTCAAGGCAGTGGTCTCGACTTATCACCTGGCCATGAAGTTCTTCATCCCAAATGGCGTTGGAATCTTTAGAGGAAACCAGGAGGGGGTCAGGAATTACTACATGGAGGCTATGAACAAAGTGTATCGCAAGGCGCCCCAATCAGCCGTTGTGACGACCATCTTCAAGATAGATGAAATCGACACCCCCGATGGCGAGATCAAGCTCTTGAGTGACCTAGACCCTCGGATATCTGAAGAGGAGATCCGAGCACACCCTGTCGAAGACCTAGTCTCTTACCAATTAGACCCCACGCACCCGGAGAGAACAGTAATGCTTGGGTCAAAGCTCCGACCGGATATCCGAGCGAAGCTAGAACAGTTCCTCCGGTAGCACAGGGATGCCTTCGTCTGGTCCCATGAAGATATGCTAGGAATTGACCCAATCGTGATGTGCCACCATTTGTGCATAAACCCAAAACATAAACTGGCGGTCCAGAAGAGAAGGGCCTTCAATTTGGAGAAGTACGAAGCCATTAATAAGTAGGTGAAGAAGTTACTCACTGCAGGTCTTATCCAAGAAGTGAGCTACCCAAAGTGGCTGGCCAATGTGATTCTGGTCAAGAAAGCCAATGGAAAGTGACTGGTCTATATAAACTACACTGATCTGAATAAAGCATGCCCAATAAACTGTTTTCCCCTCCCCTGGATAGACCAGCTCGTTGACAAGACCGCAGGACACGAATTACTCAGTTTTATGGACACCTACTCGGGGTACAACCAAATTCCCTTAAGCAGAGCCGACCAGGACAAGACCGCATTCACCACGGACCAAGGGCTGTACTGCTACCAGGTTATGTCATTCGGCCTAAAGAATGTTGGGGTGACATGCCAACGGCTGGTGAACAAAATATTTGCCCCAATCATCGGAAGGTCCATAGAAATATACGTGGATGACATGCTGTGAAGAGCAAACGTGAGAATCACCACGTCAAAGACCTCAAGGATTGCTTCGATACCCTGCGACAATACTAGATGAAGTTGAACCCAGCCAAGTGTGCATTCGGCATAGAGTCTGGGAAATTCCTTGGATTAATGGTGAACCACTGAAGCATCAAGGTTAACCAGGCCAAGACACAAGCTGTAGTGGACTTGCAACCTCCGGGCACGGTCAAAGATGTCCAAAGGCTGACCGGGATGGTAGCAGCCCTCTCCTGATTTGTGTCTAGATCTATCGACAAGTGTCTCCCATTCTTCCAAGCGTTCAAGGGCAAAGGCAAGATTAACTGGGACAACAAGTGCAATGAAGCCTTTTAAGGTCTCAAAGTGTATATGGCAAGTTCGCCTCTACTATCCAAGCCTTTAAATGGGGAAGTATTGTGCGTGTATCTAGTAGTGTCGAAGAAGGCGGTTAGCTCTGTCTTAGCCAGAGAAGAGAACAAGGTACAGACTCCGGTCTACTACAATAGCAAGGCGTTCCAAGGGGCTGAAGGAAGATATACTCTCTTTGAAAAACTCGCTTTGGCATTGATCTCGTCGGCCTGCAAGCTAAGGCCCTACTTCCGAAGGTACCCCATCCATGTCCCGACCAGCTACCCACTCCGTCAGGGTCTGTAAAACCTCGAACTGTGGGGACGAATCGCAAAGTGGGCAATAGAACTTAGGGAGTTCGACATCGAGTACGTTCCCTGACGGTGATCAAAGCCCAAGCGCCGGTCGATTTCGAGGCCGAGTTCACAGGACATCCCAGACCAGCATCGGGGGACGTGGGGAAGGCCGTGGACGTGCCCGTAGGTGAAGGTAGCTGTGGAAACTATTCGTAGACGGGCTTTCCAACTCAAGGGGCTCCGAGACATGGTTAGAACTCGTGAGCCCAGACCAGTACATGACCAGCCAGGCACTCCGCTTTAACTTCAAGGCGTCTAACAATGAAGCAGAGTATGAAGCACTGATAGCCAGGCTAGACCTGGTGTGAGAGCTCGGGATTAAAGCCATTGAAGTTTTTAGTGACTCGATGCTGATCGTCAATCAGGTGACTGTGATGTTCCAAGCAAAGGAAGAGCGAATGACCAAGTATGTGGGCGAAGTAAAGACCCTGCTCGATCAATTCAAAAGCCATGTGGTGACCAGGATATCATGGTCCCAAGAACAGTGAAGTAGATGCCTTACCAAGGCTAGCCTGTGGGATTGACATGGATGGTTTCGTCTCCTTTCCGATATAACGGCTCAACCAATCCAGCATTGAATGGGACGAACAGGTCCTCTACTTTGAGAAGACCAGTTCCTAGATGGATCTGATCATCGACTACCTCACCATAACACCTTAGCAAGGTACACCCTGATCAATGGGAAGTCATAACGCAGAGGGCATTGTGCCTCGTATCAGCAATGTGTTGGGCCAGCCGAAGCCAAGTATTTAAATGCCTTTATCAGGGATATTATTGGCTAACTATGGACAAAGATGCTATGGAATTCACTAAAAGGTGTATTAAATGCCAACGGTTTGCCAAGGCGATCAAGTTCCACCCGGAGAAGCTCACCACAGTGGTAAGCACAGGGTCATTCACCAAGTGAGCCCTTGACCTGATCGGACCACTGTCGATGGCCAGGTCGCAACTCCGGTACTGCCTTGTAGCCATAGATTACATCACCAAGTGAATAGAAGTAGAGCCGCTAGCCCAACAGACAGAAACAAAGTGTACTAACTTCCTATGGAAAAACAATATCTACAGATTTGGGCTTCATCGTCTTATGTGAATAGTTTGGGATAAATAAAGTGTTCTCCTTTCCCGGACACCAACAGAACAATGGGCAAATAGAAGCCGCCACTGAAAAAAAATCTGGAAAAGCATAAGGGTGCTTAGATCGATGAATTACTCAAGGTTGTATGGGCATACCGGACCACCAAGCGCACTGCGATCGGGGAAACCCCCTTTACAATGGCCTTCGGCGTAGAGGCTGTTATTCTGGCTGAAGTGGGCTTACCAAGTCTCCTCATTGAGAATTACGACGAAGAAGGCAACGCCGAGCAGCTGATGCCCGAACTAGACCTGATTGAGGAAAAGAGAGAACAAGCCCTCATTCGGACTGTCGCGTGCAACCAAGTGGTCGCTAGGTATTACGACAGGAAATTCCGACCAAGGATTTTTAGGACAGGTGACATGATTCTCAAGAAAATATTGGTCCAAGAACCCAGGTTAGGCTCATTCGGTCCCAAATAGGATGGTTCATACAGGGTCACTGAACTGGTTCGACTATGCACATATCGGTTCCCCGACCAAGATGGAACAATTCTTGAGCACCTGTGGAACGCCGACCACCTAAAACACTTCTACCAGTAGTCTCCTTATTTTTAATAAATGTACAGATTGATTCAAAGAAATGAAGATTTTGTTCAGACCGATTTCGTCTACTCTTATACCAGCAAAAGAAAAACAGTCTGCTCAGGCAGACCCCAAACTCCAGAGGTCCCCGGACCACGGAAGGAAAAGGTCCCTGTCTACGGCGTTGACCAGAGTTGGACTTGGGATTCATTCCAAGGAATAAACCCAAGCCGACCATAAGAGGCGTCCGAGCAAAACCGTCCAACAGTCTGCTCAAGCAGACCCCAAACTCTAGAGGTCCCCGGATCACGAAAGGAAAAGGCCCCTACCTAAGGTGTCGACCAGAGTTGGACTTGGGATTTATTCTAAGGAATAAACCCAAGCCGATCATAGGAGGCGTCTGAGCAGTACCCGCCCAATAGTTTGCTCCGGCAAGCCCCCAAATTCGAAGGTCCCCTGACCATGTGTGAGATAAGAGTTACCATTTTAAAATATATATGTATATATATACACACACAAAATAAAAATAAAATAGAGAGAGTTAGAAAGAAATTATAAAAAATTTCATTAATTATGTGAGGTGGGGGTACAATTTGGGCACCCGCAAGCCCAACAGAAAAAAAAAAAAAAAAAAAAAAAAAAGAAATTTTTTATAAGTAAAACGCCCTCACTTGTCAGTGAGAGCAACATGCTCGAGCCCTACCAGGTCTGCACGGATCTCCGGCTCGTTGATCACAAGACATCCTCTGTCACTTGAGCGCCCCCGATCACCTCCCCTTCCTCGCCTCCTTCGGTCGCTGCCCCATCACCTTCGGCTACAGTCTTCCTGGAGATCTCGAGCACAAAAGGCAAGTCTAACCCAGTCACCGTGGGGTTTGAACAATGCGAAACCGGCCCTCATGTCCCTTATCCCCGTTTTATATTCAGCAAGGAGACAGGCTTCAAATTCCGCCTACCTCTGGTAGTCGGCAACAGCTTGTTGTCGGGCCTGGTCCAGGATAGCGGGAAGGGCCTCTAGGAAGTAGTAGGAGTGCTCGGACTGGGTAGCAAATATATCGTCCTCGGCCTTTTTCCGGGCCTCCTCTGCCTTCCTCCGAGCATAATCTCCCTTGGTCACCTGCTCTCCGGCCTTCTTTGCTTTCTCAGAAGCAACCTTTTCGGCATCCTTTCACTTTTTTACGTCCGCGAACAACGAAGCTACTTTCTCCTCCATGCGGTTGGAATAGCACCGGGCTGCAGCATTGCCAGAGAAGGTGAGGCAAACAACCTGTAGGCAGGAGCTGGTTAGAATTTTTATATTTTAAAAAAAAAAAAAAAAAAAAACCTCAACTAGGATAGCGTACCTCAACCAGCTTGATGATCATATCCTCGCTTGTATGAACATGGTCTGAGTGCCGAGAGGATTCTGCTACCTCCAAAGATAGGTGGTCATCGAACTTGTTACGACCATCCTTTGTATAGAAGACTTCCTTTTAACCGGTTCGGCACCGGTGACCGTAGCTAAAGGGATCACGGGATCTTGAGTCTTCCCATCTCCCTCGGGCAACGGGCTCGGCAGTAGCCGATTACTTTTCTCGCGGGCGGACTACCCGGGCTACCGGAGGGTGGGTAGAGACGCGGCTCACAGGATTGGGTGTTGAACTCCCCGGACGGCTCTTGCTTCCATCACACGCCTTGGCGAATTTCTGCTGCAGCCGGGCTGCCCATTCCTTATCGTTTGGCCGCTTATTCCCTCTCTGTCCCCGGTCAGACATGCTCAGTTCTAGAAACAAAAAATATAGGTCAGTACATGACCGAGGTAACCCTTGAATGGAACAACAGAAACAAGAACCTTCGATCCGAAGACCCCGCGCAAGGTATAGTGGCCCGATCACCTCATCTATGTCCTTGTTTGCGATCTTTGAACCCCATGTCCCGAGGGAGGAATTACCGGACTGCAGACCAGGGGTTGAGGCTATCGGCACCTCCCGTGGAACTTCAGACCGAACAACGGATGTTGTTGCGACTTCAGCGGTGACAATTGTCTGGGCACAGTAGTGGACAACGAGGTCGGGCATACGTGCCGCGACTGTCAACTCCCCAGGCCTCACTGTTCTTGGTCGACCGTGCGGTTAGACGGATGTAGAAGACGAACCGAACCAATTGTACTTTGCCAAACTCTCGTTTGACAGTAGCCGGTTTTGGTTCCATTCCGAGTCCGCCTTCTCACGAAGTTTCTCGATCCTTTCCAAGTTAATTGTCTTCGTGTGCGGCCCCCGTGTCCACATGTACCCCCTTCTGAACATGATTGAGACTCGCTCCCAGAAAGGGACCTGGTCGTAGTTCAACTGACTGTGGAACCACCGACCCGCTGCAAAGAACCACAGGTGCTTGTAGTTCTTGTCGAAGTCAGGGGAAGCCGGCAATGAAGGTCCCTGATAACCTTGGAAGTAGTACGATCCGGACGATGATGGAGTCGTCTTCATTCAGTAGAGGTTTTGGAAGATCCTGAACGACAATTACGATGAATAGTTCTTTGTTCAGAGGACAAAGCAACTTATCAAAATACGATAAGCGTTGGCATAAAGCTGCATCGGAGTGACGTTAAGTCTCCGGAGCGCCCGCCTAAGGAACGGGTGAAACGACAAACACAGCCCTCCTCGGAAGAACTTGGCCGATAAGGTGATGCAGCCGGGGGTGGTCGGGAAGGCTCCATGTCATTCAGGGTCTCGAACTCTTCTCGTAGTAATTCCAAATATTGCGAGGTGACCGCCGAGGTGAAGTAATCCACTATGTATATTGGGCGGTCACCTGCCAGGTCCACCATTTCCATGTCCGCCATCTGGTAGACGAGTATGCCGTTGATACGTAGTGGTCGGCTACGACAACGCTAACGGGACTGGACGAGCTCCCCAGTCAGGAGCCGTGCTTTTGGAGCTCTCGGACCCCCTCACTACCCGGACGTGCTAGCCTGGCTAGCCGTTCTCTCGGACGCAGCATCTTCACCTGCCGTAACGTTAACCACCAGAGCCGGTTGCGCCTGGGCTGCCCCATTCAGCTCTTTTATGAACGAAGGGTTCGGTCGAGGTGGTCGGCCCTAACTGTAAAATTTGCTTGAGTCGACCAGCACCTTCTTCGCCTGGCTAGTCGACACGACGGGCCCACCTAGGGAGGGAAAGTCGGAGATATCTGACAGGTAGTCCGGTGTCCTGGCCCCCTGCTCTACCTCTTCCCCAGTTGTGTCCAAACTCGAACAACCCGTGATGTTGACATCCCTATAAAGATTGTCGTTTTCCAAGTTCGAAAGCTAATCACTCATATTAAAATATTAAAGAAAAAAGAATTTACCTTCTCAGATCTTCTCGAACTTGACAGATGTGGAAACTCGACCAGCAATTCTTGGCAGCTCTCGATGGCTCTTAGTAGCTTTTCTCAAAGAATGAAGAAAGTGAAAGCACCCACCCCTCATTTATAAGGATGGGTTTAGGTGGAAAATCTTGGTGCAAATTACGAAGTGTTGATCTAATTTCCCGCCAATCGTGGTGTGACACGTGGCGACAGTTGACACGTATCAGAAATTTTCATGCACTATGCCCACGATTAGACCAGATCAAACCAGACCTGGCGCCAACCTAGGTGGACCAGACACATCATGACAAGATCTGACCAGAGTCCCGAGACACACGATTACTTAAATTGGCCAGCACTTCACGAAGCACCCGTGGCATGATCAGTCCAAGGATGCTCGGGTGGCTTATGTTGATGATGTAATTTTGACCGGCGACGAAATCCCTTTCTCAGGGATGATCCAGTTGCGCGAGGACGTTAAGACCAGATTTCAATACGTTGACCATTGATTCCTGACCAGATCAGATTCGACTAGGCCTAGATTCTTCCCCGGGAACCTCGTTGAACGACCATTGTCCACCACACTGTGCTACCCGTGGTGTACCCCTAGTGGGGCATAGCTGGGGTGTTGGGATCTAAATGTGCCCTAAGGATAGAAAATCAATATTAGGGATTTTCTGTAAATATGACATTTTGATATTAATAAGAGGATGTTATTCATGTTAATAAGTTGTGTCCTATTTACTTTCATTTGTTGATTGTATGGTTATTTTGAGTAAACATAAAATACTCATTGGCTGTTGGTAATATATCGGATTACCATATGTATACGGGGGTATACATAGAAGACGTGGTAATTTGATAACAGTCTAAATAAATAGTCCGCAATCGATGGAATAAGATGTGGGGATTTTATTCATGATAAGATTGTAAAGGTTGTCTACTTCCTTGGAGGGATGGTTTGTCTTGACCATCGGATAGGTTCCGAGTAGAAACTTTAATGTATACCAGTATTGAGGTATGACATTGACTGGACCTAAAGTGTTAATTGATTCGGTTTAATAATTCTGTTATAAGAATCAATGACACTTTGATTATCATCATGCATTAATCTTAATCCTGAAATGATTACTTGAGTTCGTATCCATGACTTATGTACTTTAATGTACTACAAGTGAGACACTGTTAATTCATGGTCAATATACTTTTGTTTTGGGTGCATGACTTATGGATGGAGAAATCAAGATTCATAGATACGGAATCCATAGCTATCTTAACGATAGTAAATGTTATCTACTTAAAGACGTTATTCGGGGATTGAAAGATAGTATAACAAGATCTTGGTCATCGGTTTACTTTGTGTTCTCTGGTGGTTTACCAATTGTATGGTTTTATAATTGGTGATTCTTTCAATAGAGAATAATGGAATTTTAAGTTAAAATGATTGAAAAAGATAAAACGGAAAAAGTCCTTAATTTAATCATGGATAACATATGGGGATTAAGCAAACGATGAATAAATCATGGAAGAAGCGCTACGTTAGAGAGCTTTCGTAATACGGTATGTAAACAGGAGTTCAGCTTCAAACTTTTAGTGGAATAGTATTGAAGTTGATAATTGATGAATAATTAATCTGGGATTAATTTTTTACAATTATATGAGCCTCTTTACATATTTCCATCGGGTCCCTCTATTAGCTCATATAGTTCCATATAACGTCTCGGGATTTATTCCTAATGAGATCGGTAAATTTAAATGGATTTTAGTAATGTTTATTAAGACATGGTACTCTCTAACATGCAATCCAGAAAGAATTGGACAGGTGAAATTTGTAGACAAATTATTTGTTGACATGTGATTGGTTAATTTGAATTTTGGAAATAAGATTGTGTTTGAATTATATAATTTTGGAAAACAAAATTTTTCTCTCCTAATTAAAATAGGTGCACGTTTTTTTTAATTGAATGGAGGAAGAAAATTTTGTTTCAAAATTATTCAAATATATTCCTAACATTAAATTATTAATTGATTTAAATAATGGAGATTATTTGATGGATTTTTCTTTCCTTAAAAGAGGTGCACGGTTTTTGTGAGTAAAAAAAATTTGAAATATTCCATTGATTTAAATTAATTAATATGGATAATGTTTGTGGAAAATATTTATTCAAATAAGTAAATCTTATTTAAATTCGAAAATGTTTAAAAGAAATTTGAATCTAGATAGGACTAGGATCTTTGACTAGTCTAGATTCTTGATTTAAAATTTGAACCACCAATCAAGATTTATCTCAAAGTGGCCGAATTTATGAGGATTGATTTCCTCTTGGAAAAAGTTTTTAGGTTCAATGAATCTAGCCCTAAAAGTTGTATGATCTTTTGATTCAAAATTTATCCAGAAAAATAATTATTAATTATTTTTAAATAAGATAAATTTTGAAAATGATTGGACTTCTATATAAAGGCTAGGAATTATTGAAAAACTAATTTTTGGTCATTCACTAAGGAGAAAACGTTTTTGGAGTGAGAGGAAAAATAATTTGGGTTCTTCTTCCACATCATAAAATTTGGCCATACTCTTGAGTGAGAAAAAGAGAGAAAATTCCATTGAATCAAAATTGTGAGGAAGGTTAAACTGAGTGATAATTTTCATAGGAAGTTAACCGGTTCCTGTTTTGCAGTTTTGAAGAAAGAAGTTGGATTATATTCTCAACGAGGAACATCGGAATTGAGAAGGAAGGATCTAGACTTCGGAAAGCATTTCCTGTCGCTTGGATTCATAGAACGTGTGCCCACATACACTCTGAGACGTGGAACTCGAGAATAATAGAGAAGACACGTTGGTCAATCGCTCTAGCAATTTCGGAATCCAAGAAATAAGGTACGCTTGATCATGAATTTAATTTATTGTTATATGCATCATGAGCTTTTTTTCCGAATCGACATAAAAATTTTAAAACTTCCGCTGCGCCGTAACTCTGATATCGGATCTGATTTTTCCAACATGAGGCCCATGCCACTAACCTGGACAGAACTTCCCAGACAACTGGTGAGCACTACCTGCTCAATGGGCCCCTCACTTCTGCGTCACGCCGCCCTGTACAGGCTGACAGTAGTGTCCTAGCACAACACTCACGATTCGCCACCTTACACCTGACATGCCACATGTTATTGCGCCTGTCCTGTCGCCGATATCCGCCGCCCGCTCAGACTGGCACGATGCTTGCTTGCGTCGACACTAGCCCGCCCTATGTCCTCCTGACACTAGCCCGCGGACACGCGGCATCAGCCTATTGGACATACGGTGCCTGTGCACCTGAAGCATGTCTACCCACCGGGAGCACTCGGAGTCCAACATGATCGGGTCCCCGAACACCTGAGCCCGCAGGGAACGGTCTATAAATAGAGGGTCAGCCCACCTATTCAGGTATGGATAATTTTTCCTTGTCAAAACTTTGTCTCTCCGCTTGCTCACCAGTACCATTATTGACTTAAGCATCAGACTGCCCTTAGTAGATACCCCACTGGTGTCCCCATCACTTCGAGGTGCTTCCTTTTCGCAGGTGACCAGGTGCAGAGTGATTGTGCAAGACCGACCAAGTCGAGCAACCACATCGGGTGTTGTGCCGAAGATTTTTAGCATCAACAATAATTATCATGCACCTTACCTCATATTAGTATAGATTAATAATAATAAAAAAAAAAAAATTCACCCCTTCCCTTCCCAACACCAGCAACTTCCCTGCTAACGCCGACGACGAGCCCCCTAACCAGATCTGCCCCCCCTGATGCCGATGAGATCTGGATCGTCGGCGTGGTAGGCTCTTTGGCATTAGGGAGGGCAACAGGGCTCGTCGGCATGGGGGGAGGGGGGGGGGGGGGGCTTGTCTCAGATCGCCGGCATCAACTAGGGGGGGGCGAGCAGATCGGGGTCGTCAGTTCGGAGAGGGGGGTCCTTGTCTCAGATCGCCAGTGTCACCTGGGGGGCGCGAGGGGGGGGGGGGGGGGACGACTAGATCGCGTCGTCGGCTCCCTGGTAAGGGGGGCCCTGGGTCGTTGGCAAGGTGTTGGGGGGAAGGGGGACAGGGCTTGTTGCCGATCGTCGGAGTTGAGGTGATGGGGGCTTCCTCATTGTCGGTCGGGAGATGGGGGGGTCGGGGGGCTGGTTGTCGGCGCGGTGTGGAGGGGCACAGGGCTCATCGCCGATTGCCCGAGTTGCGGGGGGTGGGGGGCTTCCTCAGCGTCAGTCGGAGGGGTGGGGGGTTGGTGGCCTCCATCAGCCTTGGGGAACGGGGAGTTTTTTTAATTTATTTTTTTAATAATTTTTTAGTCTATACTGGTATAAGGTATGGTACATTATAACTATCATATATAAACAATATCTCAACCGTTCGATTACATTTTAACGGTTTAAAAATGAAACTCTTTCGATAGGGTATATAAAAGGATATTTACCACAGTCTTACCCCTTTATTTATTTGTTTCAAATTTATTATCTCTAGAATTTCGACCTACGGTTTGCTTTAAATTTATTTATTTAGTTAATTATTTTTGTAAAATAATATATACTTAATTCTTTGACGAAACCGGACTATGCTTTTATTTAATTGCGAACTCAATAAAGATGAAACAAAAAAGGAGTGTAATTTGGATATTGGAAAAAAGAGAACCTTCAAGTTCAAGTTCTCAAAAAATAAAAATAAAAATAAAAATAAAATAAGAACCTTATTTGAATTCATAAATCAAACTAGAGTACATGGGCTTGGATCCATGTGTCAAACGGCCTCTCTGTTGCTCCTCTTTTTTTTCCCCCTCATAGGTTCTTTCTACGAACATTTTTCACCAAGATCTTCACCATTTTTACATATTTCACGTCAAAAATGACCCATTTGAAACACTAGTCCAAACACTCTCATGACTAGTTATGCAGCAAACCAATGAACATCAAAACGACAAATAACAAAATCGAACCCAGAAAATTAACACGCTAAATAATAAAAGATAAAAAGTCCACTAATTTTTTAATTTCTTAAAAATCAACATAACATTTTATCCAGTTTATGTTATATTGACATGTTAATTATTACCAACTAAAATTTTTGCAATGAAAATGACGACAAATATGTCATTACTATGGATCAACTCATTAACCTCAAGGAATTTCAACTACTCACTATAGAAGCTAATTAAAATCCCCTCCAACCAAAAGCTCAAACTAACTTGAACTTCTTAAAGGGGTCTAACTAACTTGGCTATAGCCTTAACATTCCCATGAGAAATATATATATATATATATATATATATATTTATTTAAATAAAAAAGGCAAGATAATATTCTCTCTCACAATCTTCCATCAGACGATCTGCACACCAAAAAGCCGGAAACCCGAATTCCCAGCCTCAGTGATAGGCGTCGCATTCATCACTTCTTCGATCTCTCCGACCTCGTTCTCATCCTCATGGTCCAGGTGCATCCCATGATTTTTTTTGTTGATATTGCTACTGTTTTCCTCCTTCCTCAACCAACCTGCCATGGACGTGTTCAACCCTGGCCACGTCGATGGCGATGAACGTCCGAACAACAATCTCGCCTTCCCTACACTCGCCCAAGTAGAACGTGATGGTGTCGTTCTCCCTCAGCCGTTTTCTCCTTCACAAACCGGTTCCAGCCTCGGGTGAAGACGAAGCTCTGGCTGCTCTTCCAGTAGCAGTACCGGAACTTCCAGGACCTCATTGTAGGGTCAAAAAACGCCAGCTCCACATCGTTGTCCACCGCTCCCTCGATGCGAGGGAAATACTTGACAGCGTATTTCTTCGGAATCACGAGCCTGTTCAGCTTGCCTACGTCGCTCGGCGTGAGCTCCTTTTGGAAGAGTTGCTTGTACACCAGCCCTTTTGTCTGGACCATAGTCAAGTTCAGATGACCATTGTCAGCTTCCACGATCTCGAAGCGAGACCTGAGATACTCATCGAATTTAGACGGGTAGGAACCGTCCTTGATCATGCTAAGCAGAGGCCCCCGTGGTGTAGGCATCTTGGAACCTTGGCTCTTCGAGGGTGACACTACTCCAAGGGAAGTTTCCGGTGGGAGTCTCCACTCCGGAGCCTGATTGCCGCACTGTCATACGCCATGGCTGCTTCGTTCTCTGTCTTGAATGTCCCAAGCCAAACCCGCTGGTGGTTGGGCTAGATTTGCGCACCCCAGTGCCCATTCTGCTGCGGCACAAGCCCTTTGAATTTCGACGGGGAAACCTTGGAGCCCCCTTGTTGCGCACGCTTGCTCACAGGGAGTGAGCTGCTGTTGGAGTCCACAGCTTCCACGGCTGCATTGCCGCCTCCATTCGAAACAATGCTTAACATGTCCTCTTCCATGGTGTCTCTGAGGAAAGTAACAAAAGGTCAAATTTTTTAACAAAAGGTGATTTTTTAGCATCATTAGGGATAAGGAAAAATAACAACTACGGACACAAAATAATCAATAGTAACACTCTACACTCTAGAACAAAATGTCACGAGTAAAAATAGTGGAATCCTCTACATATCAGTTCTCATTGCATATCTCAATTTTCATGAAAGGCAAGCGAAACAAGATCATACACATCGAAAAAGGTTTATCAAACTTGTACAAATTGCGAATACATGTTATGAACTTGAAACAAGATACGTAGAGTAAAATAGCGGATTTCACAAACAACTTTGTTTAGTTCAAAACATATGATATATAACACATATCCCATAAGTTACAAACAGTAGTACTATATCTTACTTTTTATTTTATTATAAGTAGGAAAAACATGTTTTTCTAACATTAATAGAACGCAAGTGACCCTGGCATTAGCACCGTTCATATTGGAAACTATAGATACTTGGTCTAAAGGCTCAACATTAAACAAGGGCATGCAAGAAAATGTCCATGATAAAGACCAAGAATATTGGGTCAAACGAAAGAATTAATAAAGGAAAAAATAAAGACTAGTCGTTTGAGAATAATTAATTTACCGGCATGATCCAATAACTTAAAACCAAAACCAATATATTAACCCTTAAGGGCTAAAATCTGTTCAATTCCTACATTAACCAAAATTAAATCATAACATTGAAGTGGTAAGAAATCAGAAACTTCATATATATACACGGGATTTAAATCTAATCAATTTGTTATCAAAAGGAAGATACTCGTTCGAGATTTCTAGATAGTTGTTTGACAATGACCAAACAGCTCAAGATGTGTCCTATGACGAGCCGCAACCACATGTTGACCACATTTTGGTGTTTAATTTCACGATATTAATCAATTAAATCACAAAAATAAATAAGTAAAATGATCCAGGTCATCACCAAAAGGAACCAAATTGATAGGACTGGAGTCCTATTACTAGCAAGTCAACACGGAACAATTTATGCAACTAGGAATAGATGAAGAAGCTGTAAATAGACCACAATAGAATAATGAGACACAAGTCTTAAATGTAATGCAATTGCACATTGGTAATTAAGTTGGATTAAGGAAACTCTTTACCACATGACCAAACCAAATACAACAAAAAATCCCAAATACAATAAAAAAGAAAAAGCAATTTCTCATACAAAACACAGTAATCCCAAATAATTAACTCAAATGCTTGTAATATTCTTTAGACCCTGCAATTGGCATCTAAAAATGTGACAACTCGAATGATTACTTTTTCTTCCAATTCCGTGGAGGAATCTATCAAGCACCAGCCTAAAACAATAACTGCATACCACCTTAACCTAGGATTTGAAGCCATGACTGTCTAGTTTAGACAATGAAAACATTATAATTTAGTACGAACCTAGTAAGGAGCCAAACAACAATGATCTTGTAAAATTAAATTCCGATTTTTTCTACCTATGACCAATATGCGCTCTGAGGTTGAAAACAAAGTAGACCCCTTGCAACTCTATTCGATGCCTAAACATCAAAGTGGATTTATTTCCTTCTACCAATCCATATTTGGAGCTCCATTAATTGACATCCCCCTTTGGCGTCAATAAGGCCTTGTTTGGTTTGGGAGGGAGAGAAATTACAAAAGCGGCAGATTGTGGACCTCAGTGTGAAAAATGGGGAGGAAGGCGATGTTCCTTTTCTAATGGTATTTGAAATAAAAGGAAAAAACGAAGCTAAAACTCATTGGGGAAGAAAATATTTCATTTATAAGTACCGTTACATCCTTTGTTTGGTTTCCTTTAATAATGAGGAGTAATAAAGTAGTTTCACACTAAGCCCGATTAAGTGGATAAGTTCCATGCAGAAATCCCTCCAAATTAGGAGGTATCAAAATTGGGTTTCTTAAGAGGATTTTTAATCGCTCGCCAATCCATTCTCTCTTCTAATCCTTCTACCATGTCCTACAATTCTTCCATTAACCCCCGCCCCACCCCGTCCTTCCACTTCTCCCTCCTACCAAAAGCTCTAAGATAAGAGATGTATTTGTAATCTTTAAGTTTCAAGAACTCCGAAAATTCTGTGTCATAGCTCCATTCCATGCCTCATTTCATAGGGAACCTGAAGACGGCTCTATTTGATTAAATATTCGATCCATACCTAAAAAATTACATCCCAACCATGTAACTGACTAAGGGGTTGCTTCTAGTCTATGCTCCCTTTGATGTATATGGAAAGTTAAAAATCCATCACTAATGACGAAAATTTTGAAATATGGAAAAAAAGGGACAATTATTAAATCTTCTTAATAGGTAACAAATTCGGTCTTCATGCTAACAGTCTCCATGCTTAGACTCCAATATATTTGCATCTAACTAATATGTCCAAGAAGGCAATGCAACTAATCTATTTGTTCCAAAACTTTACATAATGGGAGAAGAAAGAACTGATCGGGAAGACGGTTTTTTTTTTTATGTATTGTCAAATCCTTCTATAGGAGGTAATAAATTTGGTCTTCAAAGTCAGACTCTACTATATATGCAAATCTAACTAAATGTCCGGGAAGGCGATGCACCAAATCAATTAGTTCAAAAACTTTACATGATGAGAGAACAAATAACATATACATATAACTTTGAAGAAAGCATGTTAAAGTCAAAAGATTCCAAATGCTGAACAAAGTATTTATTTGTGTCTTAAAAACAGAAACTATCAAATAATAGTTAACACGGTTTTACCACCAATCAAATACCATCATAAGATAAAAACACCGAAAAATTCTTGACAAAGTCGAGAAAAGTTTGACCTTTAAAAGATATTTACTGTCCGGGTCTAAAGGTAAGAGATCTATCATAACTTTGAATGAACTACGGATAATTTGAAAGGCGGCACAATTAATTCCATGAAAGAGCACAAGTCCTATTTCCAACATTCATGTATGTATATTAACAACCAACAGTTATCAACCAATTCAAATCGGGCATATCGATATTAAACATAATCATAAAAAGCATTCTAATGGAATCGATCCAACAAATTGAATAAGAGCACATTGACTAACTATAAATGATGATCAAAAACTATATTATTAATAAAGATAGCATGAAAAAAGTACAGTTCAACCAACAAATTAAAAATAGTGTGGTTCATTTACAAAACGCCTCAAGCACACATCATGGCAATACCTTTAGCAAAAGGGGGAAAAAAGACAATAAACTGGCAGACACTGATATGAAAAAAAAACTGGCAAAAAGTTTGTATAATTTTCCAAGAAAACCAATAGATATCTTTTGAAGACCACACAACGACTCACTAATTAACAGTTTCGATAACACTAATTACACTATTAACAAACAGAAATTACACACCTGGTAAGCCCCCTATATTCTTTCCATGTTCAATTTCGGAATCCATTGCAAATAATAGAGATTGATTACAAGGGTTTGGGATAATTTAGTGGCTAAGGAATTAAAAGGGTAAATTGATTTCTTCATCACAAGATGAAAATCTCACTCAAGTAATTTAAAAAAAAAAAAAAGTAATTATTTGATCTCGGAAATTATTCTAAAGGGTTCTCCTTAGAATTTCTAATATGTGAATCAAATCCAAGAACAAAGTTCTGGAGATAAAAGGGTCATATATAATTAATATAAACAAATCAATTTCATATATACTCGTTACTTTAAGAATTAAAAACACTTTACCATCTGAACTTGAAGGACACCATCAAAAGTAGCACATAAAATCAGAAGAGATCAAATATTTTTTTATGAGCCATAAAACAAAAATATATATATTATATATATACATGAACGTTAGATATACCTGGATATTCAATCTGCTGCAAATAGAAGCAGAAATATGTTGTGGCTGCCTCCCAACGCCAAACAATAACAGGCACTGCTGTAAAAAAACCAATATATATAATCCCTTTTTATTTCAATTGCTTAGGTTATTGAAAGGATTTCATCAACACCCAAAAAGGGAAAATAAATCAAGAATTGAATAAAATTTGCAAAAAAAAAAAAAATCAAAGTACTAAAAACAATACCTGCATTAGGGAAAATTTCCTTTTGCTGACTCTAGGCATGGCTGTAATGAATCGGAAAATAACCCAGAAGAGGAAACAAGAAATTGTTCCATATATAACACCCGTTTAAGCGTTGACCCACTATTTAAAAAGGGCACCAAAATCAAAATCGTCACATAATAAGAAACCAGAATATTATTAGAATGAACAAAATAAAAAATAAAATAAAATTACAAGAAATTTCTGTTTGGTTCCATCTATGGAAAGTAAATATCAGAAGCAGATTTTAAGGTTAAAAAAAAAACCCAGATGAAAACACGCCTTAACGTTGGATGGCCTGAGTTGGGAAAAAGGAGGAGAGAAAAAATAAAAATAAAAATAAAAAAGGTTTTTCAAAATGGGTTTTTGGAAACTGGTTGAAGAACCCAATTGAGGGGGCTTTTTCTTGTTCTATTTTCCGTTAAGTAGGAACAGTAAAACGGGCGTACCTTTGAATGTACTCGGTTTCGATTTATGGAAAAAATGAAGAGCAAAGGACGAGATATGATAAGTACAGCTTTCGAGCTTCATCCCAATTAATTATATTTGTAGTCATTATATAGTTATAATTTCCCAATAATTAATGACGATTAAAGGACAGAATTTAATGTCGCAAAAAAAAAATTTATGTACAAATTACAAGGGAAACTATTTCTATCAAAAAGGAATTGAACCTTCACATATCCAAAAGAAAAATTAAAATCTTTAGTTAAAAAAACGATTAATTAAAATCTTTCATTTGTTTTTCAAAAAAAAAAATCTTAACTTAGTTAAAAATAAAAAATTTAAAGGGAATTAACTGTAATTAACCGAAGAATGTTGTGTATATTATAGCATTCAGCAACAAAAAAGTTTTATTATAGCTAGCTATAGGAACAATCTTCCAAACTAATTTTACACAAAATAATATTAAAAAAATCTTCCATGTAGGCTATTTATAAGATGCCACTTTATTTTTATATATATAATTTCTAACCTAATCAATACAAATTTTTTTGTCATTAAAGTTTGTCAAATTAAGATTTCATGTAATACATATGCATTCATGTTATCCTTTTAGCCCTTAAATAATTTCATACTAAAAAAACCCTAAAAATTTTTCATACAAAGAAAAAAAAATTATCTCAAACAATTTCTCATAATATAACACGGTAACTTGAAAACTCTAAATTCATTATTTACTCTAATTTAATTAATTATAACAGAGAGAAAGATGAAGAAAGAGGAATTATTCTAAAAATTCATGTCCTACAACTAATCACATGATATATTTTCACAAGCAAAAATTATATAACAACAATTATTTTTAAAAAAACTTGAATCAAACACAAAAACATAAGGGAAAGTAACTCAAAATAATAATAATAATAATAAGGGAAAGAAAAAAGAGGGAGAGAGAAAAGAAAATATCATAAAAGCACTTTGTTATCATAGATCTATGTGCAAGCATATCTGGAGAGAGAGAGAAATCAAATATGGATAAGCATGAGAGATGGATAGGTGTCAAACGTTGCTCAGCTCAGTGTGTCATTAATGTAGCTATTATTTTTCTGTTTATTATTATTATTATTATTATTGAAAAGATCAACCGCATTTTTAGCCACAAAGTATAATTTGTTTTCTGAACTTTTCTGGCCTCATCAGATCAAATTAATCCATAAACCAAGAACCAAGACCGACACAAGAAAGACTCCCGGGCACAAATATATATATATAAACACACACGCATATATATCTCGACATCTGGGCTGGACTACCAGCATGGCAAAGAGATAAACAAAAAAACAAAAACTTTCTTCCATCAAAAACACAAGCAAAAAAAGCAACCAACTTGATTAAAAAAGCTGTTGCAAAAGAGATCAGAGAGAGAAGAAAAAGCGGTCAAAGAAATGGGGCGAGAGAGAGATCAGAGAGGGAGACAGAGAGATATATATATATAGAGAGAGGAGAGAGAGAGAGTTAAAGAGAGAAATAGAGAGAGGGCACAAACCAAATTACCAAACGGAGGAACACACCGGCAAATCAGAAGCTGACAGAAGAGAAGTGAGCACGCACCGCACGAAGGTATGCTCTCCATACAATTGCCAGCGTGTGCCCACTCTCTTCTGTCAGCTTTCACCAATGGCTCTTCCCTTTTTTTTTTTTTTTTTTTTGCTAATATTTCTCTTTTGCCCCAAAAATATTTCAACACCTCAAATTTCTTCTTCTTCACTAAATCACAATCATTTTTTTTTTCTTTTTAGCCACAACCACAGAACCAGAAGTCATTTCTGGAGTTAGATCTGCAAAACTCAACCCACTCAGCCCAAACAAATGGCCATTTTTGGTAAAAACATCTTCTAAGAACCAAAATTTAGGGTTCTTCTTCTCTTTTTCTTTTTGGTTTTCAAATAACCCAACCCCACAAAAACCCTTATCTTCATTTTTTTCTGTTCCTCCTCTCCTTTCTCTCGCTAACCCAGCCTTCTCTCTCTCTTTCTCTCTCTAACCTTTTTTTTTTCCTTTTTCCCCATCTTCAGTGGCTACACCACCCACATGCAATCTTTCTAACATGGCTAGCTAGCTGGGACTTATATAGTACAAAAAAACCACATATTTTTCTTTTTTTCTTTTTCATGTATGTTCATTTTGAGAGAGAGAAGGATTCGGGGATCTGCTACAGAAGAGGAAAGAAGAAAGACTACTACACCTGCGGAAAGAGATGGACATTTATGAAGAAAAAGGAAAAAAAAAAAAAAAGGGTAAACAAACAAACAAAAGAGAGGGTAAGGCAACTTGATAAGCTCATCATTAAAGGCTAAAAACTACTCCTTTGTTTATTCTTTCTTTTTTTCCTCTTTTTTTTTTTTTTTTTTTTTTTTTTTTGGGTGTAAAAACTTTAAGTAGCTTAGATATGTTATTGACATTTTAACGGTTAACTAAACTCCATAGGTGCTCCATTAACTGATTTTAACTGATATATCACTAGTTGAAGACTTTCAATACTGGCACCTAAATCTTTTAATTCTGCATTCATCATGTGCTAATATCTTTTCTTAATAGTTTTATCTTTTTTTTTTCTGGATAATTGACAAATATTATATGCTATTTTGAGTAATTTATTTGTGTCTTATTTTTAACTAGAAATTTTATTACAAATATAAAAAACAATACATTTCACACATAAAGCCGACTACAACAGATAATTTAACGCGAATAGACGATCAGTTCCATAAAAAAAATTCTACAACAAATAATTCAATGCGAATAGACAGTCGGTTCCATGAATATATTCAAATAGCACACAAGGAAAATGTGTACCGATCTATAAACAAAATACACCCAAAAGGTACATAAAATATCGAGTATATATATGACTCTTTAACAAATCATTTACAGTTGATGGAAATAACCGATTAATCAATGACAAGAAATCTATAACACAGAGGTTACACAAACATTCACAAAAAAAAAATGGATCTGGCGAACAAAAAACAAAATCAAATTCTAAAAATACAAGATTAATACCTAAAATAATTGAGTTAAGAACCAACGTTATTATAAACGGAAAAAAAAAAAAAAAAAACAAACAAAAACGAAAACAAAAACCACAAGTTAGAGCATTAAAACACCAAAGAGAGCGAGATCTCTTAACATCAACGGAAAAAAATAGCAGAAAATGCAAGCAATTAGCAAACCCATGTATCCAATGGTGACAAAGACCAATACATGCATCACTATATGACTTCCATTGGTTCGATGTGATAGTCATTAGTTCCTACAAAAAAAAATGTAAGCTGTACAGTCTCACATCACATGTACGTAGAAGGATATATGTGATGGTTCATAAGTAAATAAACCAACTCTTATTGGTATGAGGTCTTTTGGGATGAGCCCAAGAGCAAAACCGTGCAGGCACGAGGCTTAACGCAAATAATATCATACCAAATGGAGGCATGCAGGGTTATTACAAATGGTATCAGAGTCCATACCCAACCGGAAGTGTGGCTAACGAGAACATTGAGCCCCTAAAAGGAGAGGTGATTGTGATAGTCATCAGTCCCTACAAGGAATTGATAAGTTGTATAGTCCCATATCGCTTGGGGATTGATATATGTGATTGTTCATAAGTAAAGAGATAACTTTTTATTGGTATAAGGCCTTTTAGGGTGAGCACAAGAGTAAAACCGTGCGAGCACGAGGTCCAAAACGGATAATATTATATTAAAGGGAGGCATGGGTCGTTACACTCGCATACTAAGACCTCCAAAGGACAGGCGAAGACAATAACCAACGTGTTAGAAAACGTCACGTCTCAACAAAACTCAACTCCATTCCACTCCCTCCACAAATGGCACAAACTCTACTATTAATCTTGGTATCTGATGACAGATTTGTAGATAAAATTTGATGGTTAGAGGCCCAGATATGCGCTGAATCTCCGACTGAGAACACTTTTCTTCGTCTCTCTCACTCTCTTTTCTTTTCTTTTCTTTTCTTTTCTTTTTTTTGTTTTGTTTTTGTTTTTGTTTTTGTTTTTGTTTTTGTTTTTTTTTTTTTTGTTTTTCTGTACATAAATAATGGAAGATTAACTAGCATATAGAGAGTCTTAGTCCATTCTTCGTCTTGTGTTTTTTAACATAAAAATAAAACCAGATATTTGAATTTCTTCTTTTTTTTTCTCCCCTTCCGTTTTCCCCCCTTGTTGGAGACGAATGATAATGTATCACATACCATTTTTTCATCTTAATCCAAAAAAACAAAAAACAAAAAAAAAAGCGCATATTTTTTTCTCTGACTTCTCTGTGTGTTTTCCACTTTTATTATTTAATATTAAGGTTAATTTATAAATTAAAATTGTTTCATATCTAAATCGATTTGCTACCCCCAAACTTACTGCTCAAATCTCCAAGCTGGGAGTAATAGAAGGTTATCCATGTCAATTAATGTAAATTTAACTACATTTGAGACAGTATATCTATATTAAGTAGCGTATTTCACACGTATTACATTGTGCTCTAATTTGCATCGAAATTTTGAGTACTATATTTATTTATTTCATAAATTTGTAGCTTCAGATTTTTTTTAAGATGCAAATTAATATGCATAATATGTTTATGAGACTTCATCTCTTTGAATATCTATAGTTGTAGTTCAATTTATATGTGGCAATTCCGCCAAAGTTGCAGGAAGGCTTAATCCGTTTTTGGTTTTATTACTTGTTGTTTTGTCTGGTTGAATTATATTGTATATCTGAGTGAGTTTTACGAGCCCATTGGGATTCTTTGTCCCGGCCATTGACTTGGTATTCTTAAAAAAAAAAAAAAATAGAGAAATCAAATTCAATTCAAGATGATATGGATCAACTCTTTCTTCTTGCGTCAAAGATCTTACAATTTCCGAAAGAACTGGAGTTACATCCCTTTTTTTTTTTTTTTTTTGTTAATCAACATTTTTTTAGTCTTTTTTTGTGCTCTTTAATTCCCAGATTTTGTTTATTCTTTCTTTATACTTTTATCATATCCTTTCTATATCCATATTTATATAGATATAGATAGAATTCGCATCATAACTTATCAATATTTTTTATTAACTATAGGGTTTGTGATATTTGCATTTCTCCTTTTGGGTCGGAGTTCGGTGTCAGCTCTTGATGGCCACCGAACTCCCAGTTTTTAGAGAAAATACTATGAGTTGTACAGTAATGACTTTGATAGCGATGATGGTTTCACGATCAGAAGGAGCACGTTTTGACCTTTCTAATCGAGTTGATCGGTTTGTCATCAATGATATTATCTATGTAATCAGGGTTTTTATTTCTTGTTTGTGAATTGTGATAGTTGTTTGTTTGTTTGTTTGTTTAAAGGGTTCGGGATCTACTATAGATCAAGATGTTTAAGAAGAATGACTACTGCACCTGTGGAAATAGACAAACAGACTATATAATAATGAAGAAAAAAGGAAAAAGAGCAAGCAAACAAAACAAAAAACATGGGCAAGGCCGGGCAACTTGATAAGCTCATCATAAAAGCTAAATACTACTTCCTTTTTTTATTCAGTGATTTTTTTTTTTTTTTTTTTGGGTGTAAAAACTTGAAGTAGCTTAGACATATGTCATTGATAATATTTCAACGGTAAACTAAACTCCATAGTTGTTCCATTAACTGATTTTAACTGATATATCACTAGTTGAAGACTTTCGATACTAGCACATAAATCTTTTAAGCTTTACTATAATATAGTTTTGTATGTGCCTTTTTTTAAGTTCTGTATGCATGTGCCAATATCTTTTCTTGATAATTTGTAACCTTTTTTTGGCTCCCGATAATTGACAAATATCATATGTTATCTTCAGTAATTTAGTCTTATGTCTTTTTCCTTTTTTTTTTAATTAAAAAAATGGATCGGATTAACTAACTAAAAGAGAAACTAGCACATTCTAATTAGTCTTATGTCTTTTAATATTATATATATATATATATATATTATATGGCATATAAGAAGAGGAAAAGAAAAAAAAAAAGGTTCTCTCTTTTCTTTGAGAAGCAGGATGATGGTCCAATATCTAGAAACATCATGTATGCAATTAACCGGATATTTGAAATTCTCATTATTTTTCTCTCCCCGACCTTCTTTTTTCCTTATAATTTTTTCCCCACTTGGAGACAATGATAATGTATCACTTACTTTACTTTTCCATCTTAGTCAGAAAAAGGCTCCTGTTTTTTTTTTTTTTTTTTTTTTTTTTTGGGCTTCGCTATGTGTTTTCCATTGGTATATTTTTAGGTCAATTTATTAATTAAACTTGTGTAATATTTAAACTTTACCTCCAAATTTACTTCTCAAATCTCCACGCTAGGAGTAGTAGAAGATTATCCATGGCAAATTATATAAATATAACTACGTTTGAGACTATAAATGTATACAAGTAGCGTATTTCATACTTTTTTATATAGTTCTCTAATTTGCAACAAAATTTTAAGTATTATATTTATTATTTCATAAATTTATTGCTTTAGAATTTATGGAGACAAGTTTGTAGTTTTTTTTAAGTTAAAATATTATCATCATATTATTATTAAGCAATAAAAGTCAAGAAATTAACTGATAAATATTCAAGGTATTAATTTTTTTAAATGCCAGGCTACCGGTCACATACCCAAAAATATTCAAGGTATCAAAAAAAAAAAAATTAATAATTATATGCCAGGCTTTAGGTCACACACCTTCTTTCTCTCCCTCTCCCTCTCTCTTGCTAGGTTTGCACTGTCGGCATTTCTTTTTTGGGGAAGAGTTCAGCATAGCCTCTTGGTTGTCACCAGCCTCCCGATTCTAGAGAAAGTGCTTTGGGTTGCACAGTAATGGCTATAGTGGTGAAAATAAATTCATGATCAAAGGGGACACATTTTAACCTATTTAGTCTTGGTAGTTGGCTTATCAGTGAAAGTATTATCCATGTAGTCAGGACATTTTCTCTTGTTTTGGTTCATTGTTTGTCTAAAATAAAGATGATGTTATTTCCATCAGGTAAACATTGCATTGTATTGTGATATTTTTATTTATATTTTGTAATAGCAAAGGTGGTCTTTCCACGCTCTCATATTGTTAGTATATCAAATCTGCTGGAGTTATTTCTATATATGTAGTATTGGTTGTGATCTTTTTATTATAAGTCTCTTCGTCTCACTTAGTTAAAGTTTTTATCGATTGTTATGATGTTGCTGAAAGAGTCACATATGTGCTAAATAATTAGTGTGCCTATTTGATTTCTCGTTATTAGAATCTTATGCATGTTTATGTTTTATTTGAATTAACTGGTGGAACGGATTAGTTATTAGGTTGAAGTTTACTTGTGTTATGAGGTCATTTAAGTCAATAATATTGGTGTTATTTAAAATACAAATACCCTTTGAAAAAATATCCAAATATGATATATGTTACAATTAGAGCAAAACATATGATACTAGAATAGTGTCATTATATTGGAAAATGATTCTTTTTTATTTAAATATCAAAATTCTTTTTAAGGGAAATTAAATGTTAAATTTTGATATATTAGTATTGATAACATTAAAAAATAGCATTATTTATATATGTATATATATATATATATATGCATATTTAACAATAATTTTATATCTAATTATCATTATTTTCATACTAATATTCTACTTTAAAAAAATAAAAAGAAAAAGAAAATGGTGTAGTAACGTTCTTATCCATTAACTAGTTACCAAGAAAGTTGGCACATAAAACGTACTCAAATTCCGGTGGCCTGAAACCAACCGAAGTGTTGAAGGAAACATTAAACTCAATGAGCGTACGAGTGTCTAGAAAGAGATGGAAATTGTCATTTTGAGTTTTAAGAAAAATATACAGAAATGGATACTTGGAGAAAGAAAATGAACAAGGAGTTTGGAAAGAAAATCTTCTCTTATAAGTTTATGATTCATAAGGAGATGAGTTTAAAAAAATTAAAAATTAAAAATTAAAGATTTCTCTTGAATTAGTACTTTTTCTTGTTTTACTTGATTTGTTTTTTCTTTTTGTAGTTTAGTTTTATAGATTTTTAAAAAAAGGTTTTGTAAGATCATTTATTATTTTTTTGTTTCTAATAATATTTTTCTTATTTCAAAAAAAAAAATCTAGGTGGCCTTTACCCAACTTTTGGAGAGACCAATCAGTAATTGTATAGAATAGGTTGTCATAACAATAAAGATGTGTTTTCTTTGAACAGTACTGAACGAAGAAAAGTAAAAAAGGGAAATTAATTAGGACCAATAGGACAACAAGTCCAGTATATGGTACGAGTAGCCCCCTCCAATAATGGAAAGTACTTGGACCGTCTCAAGTTAAAAAAGATTCTGAGAAAAACAACAAACAAAATTTTGAGAATTCTTGCTTGCGAATCCATAACAATTTGCGAATCCATAACAATGTTGAACATTTCTAAATATCAAAGTCACAACAAATATAAATATATATATACACACACTAGCTCTTGTGTTCGGCTCATATATCCATTAGATTCAAAGAACAAAAATTATCGTGCACGGCAACCCCTTTTTTACCGAACATGTACGGCGGGACGCTAGGGATGATTGGATGCGAAAATAAATAGTGATGAGGAGAGAAAAGATAGACAGAGATAAAACATTTCAGATTATACCATCTCTCTTTCTCTTGTCGAACATGTACGGCCGCCGGACAAAAGAGTTATCTTATATATATACATATTTTGAATATATCAGATACTTTTAAAAAACGGCATTTATAAAATTTTTTTATACATAAAATTATAACAACTATTAATTCTAATATAATATTTTTTAACAATAAATCACCTACATGATTATAAATAAAATAACTATCGGATAATCTGCAGCGAGATTTGATGCATTATATATATATATATATATATATTTATATATTTGACATTTATCTAGTGAAATATATTTATATATTTGACATTTATCTAGTGAAATAAAAGTTGTCTTCAAACTTTTTGGTACTCCATTTTTTTTGGGGTGAATTTTTTGGTACTCCATCATTGCACCTTTTGTTTCTTTGATTAATTAATAGCATAGGTTCTACCGCCCTAGCTAGTGTGTTGTGTGATCTTGTGAGCACTCATGAACAAGTTGCAAAGAAGCAAGGAAATTGTGAGACAATATCAAAGTTCATGAAGTCTAGTGATGGAAAGTTAGACCAACTCAAATAGGCCAAATTATGGAGGAAGCATCTATGATAGAGTACTAAAGAGAGGGTGAATGAAAATCGAAAATGTTTTTACTGCATCATTAGTGTTAATATTATGATTAATAAAGAATGGATTTTATAGGTAGATCTTATATTATAAGACTCATTTTTCACTAATATCTTTTAATATTATTGTTCAAAAAAATAATAATGCATCAATAGCACACAATTCAGTATCATCAAACTTTTATCAAGCTCGATTATAATTTGGTCATATTTTTCTTTGTTTCATATGACTTTGGTCTCATCTGACAACTCAGAACTCTATCAATAGGTTTTTTTTCCCCTTTTCCAACTTACCATAAAAGTCTTGGCTCGTGTTTGGATAATAGGTTTGAAAATTAAATTTTAAATTTTTATGAGAGAAAATACTATAGAGAACTTTTTAAATAATACTAAAAAATAGTCTCCAAACAGAGTAACAAACAAGTTATTAGTTGTCGAGACCCTTTAAATGTGGACAATAAGTTTGGTAGAGTGAAAAAAGGAAAGGAAGCTGGGAAGTTAGTGAAGGTATTCATAGAGAAAAGGGCATCCTAGGTTGTTTGGGTGGATAGAAAATTGAGGAAATTGGAAAAGTAAGACCCATTTTTTAATCCTTCCAACTTTGAAAGAAAAAAAAAAGATTAGGAAAACTTTGAAAAACAAAAGTAAATCAAAATAATTAATTTAACCTTAATCTCACATCTTCTTATTTATATATAAGTTATTAAACACATTTTTGTTGTCATTTTTCTCTCTCTTTAATTAAATAATATGAAGGAGAAAATCTCCTTAATTTTATTTGCTTTATCTTAATATTTTACTTCTCCCCTTTTTTTCATCCCTCTTCTAATAAACATGGAATAAGATTTAAGTTCTCAGGTCAAATCACTGGCCACTACTGCAAATTGCATATTTGGATCACTTCTATTTACTGTCATGTCTCTCTTTCTATATGATAAAATAGAAAGTAGGTTACATTTTACTATATCATTTTATGAGAAAAAGAAAAACAAATATTTAGAGGTCGGTAATCTAATTTTGATTCTTTGTAAGGACCAAAAAAGCCTCCAATATTAAAGTCCAAATGATTGACTAAATATCTTGTCGGTTAATAATCATAAAATTAGGGAATCAAATAAATCTTCAGAATATATAGAGAGAAAAAAATTCGTTGAATTCTAATTACAATATATATGAATATGAATAAGGAATTGAATTTTAGTTTAGATTCTATTTAAATTTAAAAAAAAAAGTTATAAAATCCAAGTCAGCAAGTTAAGAACAAGTTACCTATCTAAAATTGATTTAATGATATCTCAAAGTTCAATATTCATTAATTGTCATTAATTTTATTGCCAACTACACAATTTGTTAGAACCGTCTGATACATATCACACGGTTGAAAAACGATATCTATTGATGGGTAAATATTAGAGTAATCATTGAAACAACATTCATACATATATATATATATATATATATGTATGTGTGGGTGTGGGTGTGTGGTTTCAATGGTTACTCCAACATTTATCCATCGGTAGTTATCATCATTTTAGTCCTTGAATATAAATTCGACGGTTGTAATGAATTGGATAGTTGGTCAAAAAAATTTTACGACAATTAATAAGTATCGAACTTATAAAGGTCATTAAATATAAGTTTGAATAAACAACTTGTTCTTAACTTGTTAATATGGCTTTTTTAGATTCTTTTAATTAAATAGAATCTAAATTATAGATTTATTCTCTAATTATTGAATCATGGTAGTTTGTTTGCATTCCAGATTTTTCTTTTTTTTCTTTTTCAATCTACTACTTCTTTTGTTGCTTTATATTCCACAATTGTATTTAAAATAAAATAAAAAAATCGGTGTATGAACTCAATTATGGAGAAATATATTAGATACTACAACGAACATGTTAGATATAGTTTCTGGGAAAAAAAAAACAAAAACAAAAACTTAGCAACAAAAAAAAAAGCGTTTATATTGATCTTTGTGTAATTAAAAAAAAAAAAAAAAAAAAGCTCCTAAGTTTTTTTTTTCTTCCATAATACGATATGTATTGTAAAAAAAATTAAATGAACTTCCACCGTATGCGTCAATCAAATATGGAAAACTATTCTATATATGTGTATCATGTTTATCTATTTGTCCACAGACCACGATACAGATTTCTTGGCGGACTCGCACAATTATTTGATAAGAATCCATATCCACATCAATAGGTTCATGTATCTCGTCAGGGATTTTTTTTTTTTTTTTTTTTTTCACATTAGTTCTTTTCATTATTACACGATAACTAGTCTTCTTATATATCTGACAAGACATGAGAATAAAATTGTTCAATGTCTTGATGTAATATTATACTTTCTTATATTTGGGATTGAAGAGTTTTTGTTGTGTTTATATGCATTTTGTCTTGTACCTGTCTCATCATCTAAGATATATTAGGATACACCAAAAGTTTAAACAGAATTTTTCCTATATATTTTGTCGCAGTCTCTGTGTTTTTGCAGATTATGCATGTTACAAGTACTTTTCATAGCACATGAATTCATTTTTCTATACTACATTCTTATATCAACGAGATATATATTTCATTTATGCTGCAACAGTTAATTAACATCTAACCATACATGCATGATAGATAAGCAGGGTTTGTAGATTAACAATAGTTTATAGTTTGTGATAGAAATTTTTTTTTTTTTTTTTTTTTTTGGAACTTAGGGTAGGGGGATTCAAAATCTGCACTTTTAGATAAAATCAAATGTTGTATAACCGTTAGGCTATGTTTGCAATCACAGTATGTGGTAGATACTATATATTAGGCTTTTGAGAGTCTTGCTTTTATATATATATTAGTTGAAAACACATACCTTATATGTGCATCTTCAGTTTGTTAAATATTTTAGTAGTCACGTATTTGATAAAAGAACATGACAATTAAAAAAAAAAAAAAAAAAGGATACGGTATTAAAAAAATTATAATTGAGAGAGCCACGAAAAAAATAGAATTGGGTAGGATACATTTGCAAAAAAAATTATTAGGTAAAAAAATAATTATGAAGTATTATGAGGAAAAAAAAATATATAGTAGTTAAGAGGACTGTAAAATAACTAAAAGTATAAATAAAAACTTGAGGAAGGTTGATTGGATTAGGATGTGATCCGACGTGCCGGCATATAGATAGATTTTATAAATATATATATATATTTTTTAATTGAGACAAGAAAGAGAGAGAGAGAGAAGAAATGAAAGAAATAATTTAAACTTCGTTTGATGTTTAAGTTCAACTCCAATTAAATTGTACTTTTTGATCTTAGTTTTTATCTTTTTATGAAAAATCAACAAAATTTATAACTAATTTTGAAAAGTTAATCAACTCCAACTTAAAAATTTCATTTCTAACCCGCAAACCAAACACAAACTTAAATTCGGACTGCAAACTCTCCGTTTTGATCCAAATTTTGATTGCTTATAAAGAGATCATTTTAGGGCTGAATTGGAGAGCTTTTTATCAGTTTTAGGAGAGCTAAAAGATTAGAGAGAGATAGAGATTCAAGTGTGGCTTTGGAGAGGATCATCTGCGTAGAGATTCTTGAAGACCGTTCCAATTCTTCTTCTCTTCTTTTCTCTTGAAGTCCTTATGTCGTCAGTTTTTGTTTATTTGTTATTTTCAATTAAGTTAAGCAAGATTTTCTTTTGGTTGAAGGGGATTTCAAAGCCCTAAACATGTGATTATATAATTGATTATTAGATATTATTCTTCAATTTTTCAATTGAAATTGTTAATGTTCTTCCATAATTGTTATTTGTGATTAATTTCTTGCTTTAGTTACATGCACTACTAAATAGGACTTGGGGATTTTCTATTGCTAGATTAGGAATCTTGATTTGTAATTGTCTTGATTTCCTTATCATTAGTAGCAAATTGTGGTAATTGATTATGGTCTAGTTTTCATATAATTGCATGTGAAATATAACCTAGGATAAGTGTACCCAGCTTGTATGTTTATTTCTTAGATCAACCTATATTTCTCATCTTAATGTTTCCGTTAGATTTAATCTAGATAGCATATTCTAGGTTGTTTGTTGGATAGGATTAAATAACGTGTTTGTTTTATTTAACGACAAACTAAGAAAAGATTAAGGTAGCAGAGCTTATTATTATTTATGGTTGATAGTTTCAATAGAAAATTTGGAATAATATCAATATTAATGATTAATCATTATCTAGAATGGTCCGTCTTTTTATCATTGTTTTCTACAACATTTAAATTGTGTTTTGCGATATTTTAATTTCCTTTAAATTTTTTGTTATTTAGCTTAATCAATCAAACTCCCATTTCGTTATTGTCAATTAGTTTGTTTAGAGTTTTAATTAATTAGAGTCCTTTAGGTTTAGAGTCAATAATAAAATAATTAGACCCAATCCTTTGCGGGAACGACCCTTGCTCACTTCTATACTCAATATCGGCATAATTAAAGCAAGGTTTTAATTTGATTAGTTAAAGCAAGATTTTAATTTACCTATCACAAAGTCTTTACAACAAACAATTTTTAGGTCAAACTCAGACAACCTCTTAGTCAACAAATCTAAATATTGCAATTCAATTTATTTTTTACAAGATCCGACAGATTTCATCATTAGAAAGCATTAAAAAAAAAAAAGAAAAAGATAATGACTGAGATTAATAATGAAACATATAAAAGGATTGTATTTCAGGTTGTAAATCAAGTCAATACACAAGTTTTAAGGGAAAAATACCTATGTGAAATAGAAAAATCAAAATTAATAGACCGTTTTAAATCTAAAAAACAATTTAAATTTAACTTACTTTCATCCTCTTCCGAACCTTCAACATCCTATAGTTGAGAACCCTGAATCTACCAATGATCATCAACAGAAATTATTGCCTGTTGCCCCATCTGTCCGGATTTTACTTCAACGTCAAAGTCAATCATTTCACTGGCTTGATCATTGACTATTCGTTTTTACTAATTATCTACTTAATTATAAGAAAAATACCAAATGAGATGCCCAAAAATCTACTCTAATTGACTATTTGTTTTTACTAATTATCTAGATTACATATTCTATCTACTCACTTTTAAATTCACATGCTTCTAGTAACATGTTCTTTCTTTTTAGTATTTTTATATGTGTTATCTTAAAATTTGACATATAATATATACATTACATATTTGTGTTAAATTTAACACCAAACATAACATACATCAAATTTTACATTCGTCTCCTGTTGGTATATCCTATTATAATCTTCATTATTATAAAGTTATTCACATAAGTTTCGAAGCTTAAAATTAACTAAAATAAATAAATAAATTTAGTATTATGTTTGGCAAGATATTTGTGTTCGATAAAATAGATAGAAATTATAGAATACTATAAATCACGTTTTAATATTATATTTTCTTACGGTTAGCATATACTTATATGTACTATATAGTATAAACAATTTACTGCAACCAAAGATGAATTAAAATACAATATTGTTTTGGTTCACTATTTATCATAATATATGTCTCGAATAAGAATAACAATGTTTGTTAATCCTTCTTGGAAAGGAATTTCATGAGCATTTTAATTAATAGACAACAAGCATAGTTTTGCCTATATACATTCATTACGAATTACCAGTAAAATGAGCAAAACTATCTAAATATAAAGTTTATTTTGATAAATCCAAAGGCTTTTTATTTTTCTCTTTAAAAAAATGGAAGTATGCTAGAGTGGAGTTGAATTGTAACAAAATATTTAAAATATATTAAAAACAGTGAATTTTTTAAAAATCTGCTCTCCCTATAAATATGGTCAATTTTACCCTTTAATTTTGGAAGATTACAGTTCTCATGCTTTATTTGTTTAGTTTACGAATTTAGTTTGTTTTTATTGATATTTTTAAAAATCTCCCGTTTTTATAACTCTTTTCGGCTTTGTATAATGACCTTTAATTACTAAAATAGTACAACCCCAACATGTGATTTTGATAATTACACATAAAGAAATAATGACAAAAATGACATTAACACAATAATAATGATCTCAAATAAGAATAAAAGTATTATAAAATAGTGTTTATTATCTACACATAAATATAATATAAAAAAAAAAAAAAACAATGACATGAAGTCAATATAATATAATGTAATCAATATACGAGCTATTTTAGTGCAATTGCCATGAAGGTTGTGAGAAGGAGTTATTTTGCATATTCTGTTCGAGGCCTATAAGGAGCTGCTAATCAAATATTTTCACTATGGAAATAATTTTTATGACAAGAAGAGCTATTTTAGTGCAATTGCCGTGGTGGTTACAAAAATGAATCATTTTACATAATCTGCCCAAGGCCTGTCTGGAGTTTCTAATCAAATATAATATAATGGTAATAAGTTAAACTACAAAAATAATATCTGAAATTATTTATCAAAAAATAATAATATCTGAAATTACTATGACATGATTGTAATGACAATGACAGTGATGTTCTTACAACAACATGAAATCATAGCAATGAATAACATAGCAATGATATTAACATAAATTATACTTACAAGATCTTAAAGTACATGCAGCGATATGAGAAATCTCAAAATATCATTAATGCCATTAAAAATTAAGAATTTCATGATCTTTTAACAACATAATTAAGAGAAATTTTCGAAGGAAGCAAATATATAAAATATATGTCATAAGTTTGATGTAATTTGATTTAGTGGATTGCTATATATATATATATATATGTATATGTATATATACTTACAACTGAAGATCATACAGAAAGATTTTGAGAATAACTATCTTGATTAATTGATATCATTATTAGTTCCCCTTGTTGTAGTAAATTCCACAACAAATTAAAATTTTAAAAGAATATTTAACATAAGGTGTGTTATTGTAAATTATCATTTTGTCATTCTTCAAACATGTTAATATTTTTGATAGAGATCAACTACAAAAGCTTTATTTTGCTATAATATATATATTAATTACATCATATGGTCAATCTTACTCCTAGGTAATCTGGAATGTGAATATCTTGTACGAGATGAGATATTCAATAATTCTTCTGTAAAATAACGATAAAAAAGAAAAAAAAAATGATATAATAATGCTCTATATCAGTAATAATATTGTTATTATCGATAATAATACTCTTTATTCTCACCACTAAACGTATTAATAATGTCCTCAGTGTCAAATAAAACAAAACAGAATCAAATAAATATGATAATTAATTACAACTATAAACAATTTTTTTAATAATCAATCTCTAGCAAGTGAATGTCTATGAGTTTCTAGTATAAATTGGTCATTTAAATTCAACCTTCATAATTCAACCAAAAACTAGTTTCTAAAGATAATCTATTAGTGTTGGGTCCTTAGTGTTCTATCCTAAAATATTAGCATATTAGGAAGAGTAGCCCAAGTCTTTTTTAAGTTCATTATCAATTCCATATCTAGCAAATGTAGGACTTTTTATTCGCACATACTCAACAATCCCCCCCCCCCCCCATCGACACAACCCAACCTCAAACGATGATCCATCCATCCATCTTCCCCAAACCAAGAAGATCTCAACTCCCATAAGATCTTCACCGCATCAAGACCCCGCGTAACATGAAATTTTCATCTTGTGAGTTCACACCACAAATTTTCTGACCGTCGCACTCTCTCTGGGAGTCACCATTCTTCATATGATTTCAATCTCCGGGGTTTATCTTCTACGTACACATGGCTACGTCTAGAATTTGGCTCTGATACCACTTGTTGGGGTTATTGGGGTTATTGGGGTTCCATGCTAAAATGTTAACCTATTAGGAGGAGTAGCCAAGTTCTTTTAAGCCCATTACCAATTTCATATTTAGTCAATGTAAGACTTTTTGTTCGCACATACTCAACAATTAGTTAGTTTTGGCTGCCAGTAGTTGTTGGTTCCAACAAAATATGGTAGATTACAATTGATAAACTGATAAATTACCTTGTTGATCGTCGAGACAAATTCAATTAAACCTTTTTTTTTTCCTTCTCTTTTGCCTCTTTATTTCAAGGGAAGAAATTCGAAGCTCCAATATTTGGAACATATTCCAAAGGTAGGGTTTTTTTATTTTTATTTTTCTCTAGTGTATTCATCAATATTTCTTCGGACTAAAATCTGGAATATTTCTTCGGATCAATTACATAATTATGCCTCCTAATTTTAATTATTTCTTAACTTATTCTCTATGTTTTAGAAATTACAAAGATATGCTTTTAATTAAAATAAATATTATGGTTTTCACCACTTGCACACTTTGTGGACAAAAAATAAGGGAAAAAGAACATACCCTGAATTAGACTAAAAAGAACATACCCTGAATTAGACTAAAATAACTTTTGAAAATTTTTTATTAGGAAAAAAACTCAATAAAGTACATTAAACATTCAAAAAAACATAAAATTCGAGATCTGCTATTGAAAATTGTTTGTTCAACATGTTTTAGGATTTTTCTTGTTTTTAAATGAACAAAATAATATTTATAAACTATTTAAGGTTATTTTTTTATTATTTTGCCCAATTTTTTCTATCCACAAAGAACATAGGATCAATGATGAAAATATCGATATCGACGAAAATATTCATAGTTCAATTTTATGAAAATTTCGGAGGTATTATCGATATCGGTGAAAATATCAGAAAAAAATTACGGAAGTTACAGAAATTTAGTGTAAAATATATTTCTAACATTTTATGTCGCAAACATTAAAGTGATGTATAAATACACAAGTTTATACAAGAAACATATTATCTTTTATATGTCTTAATACAAAAAAAAAAAAAAAACAGTCCTATGAAATTTAAACATGATTGGGATGTCATCATGATTTAAGTAATATTGTTGTCAAAATAAATATGTTATTTGAATAAAGTTAAATATAGTTGTGAACATGCTATATGTAGGTTTGTTGATATCTTGTTAGTGTATTTTTATAAATTGGAAATTGCGTGCAACATTTGTAGAAGTCTAGGATAATATACTCTTAACTTTTATGTGTTGGTTTTTATTTTATTTTTTAATCTTTTTTATAAGATAATTATCTCTCATCATTTAATTTTTTAAAAATAAAATATAATTATAGCATGCTCAAAAAGATAAGAAATCCAAAATTTCAGAAAGTTCCAAACTGAAATTTCCACCGAAATTTCCGAAATTTCGTTGATATTTCCCCATATTTTATAATATTTGCACTACGTTTTATTAATATTTTCCAATATTTTTTCAATATTTTGACAGAAAAAATAGTACATCTAAAAGATATTTGGTACCCCTCAAACACATAAATTTTGTTTGGAAATTTCAGAAATATTGTGTATATTTGCAACCATGCGTAACATATCTTTGTATTAAAAAAAAAAAAAAACAGGATAAAAGTTTATTTATGTAAGCAAACTGTTTTAAAAAGTCATATATATATATATATATATGTATATTAGTTAAATATTAGGGTAGGATCTGTGTAAAGAATCTTTTAAAGTACTTTTGCCCTTATAAGTAATTTTATTAGGAGTAAATAAGTAGTAACATTTTTAAAACATATGAAGAATAGACAGACCTCCCCTAAGAAGAATGACTCCACCCCAATGTTTACTTTCTTCATACTGTTTGTTTTAAACCACCTAATAATTAAATATTAATGTTTAAAAAAATTAGAAATATATTTACGTAAATAAACTATAAATTGTAATATATTATTTAAATGAAATTAATTAAAGTTTTAAAATATTTAAAATAAAATAATAAATTTATAAAATAAAAAAAATTTCTTAGGTAAATAAAAATTTACTAAGGTTAATACCATATTTACAAAAAAAAATACATAAATTATTTATTTATTTTTTTGTAAATTTATTATTTACTAAAAATATTTTAAAATTCTGTTATTTATTGTAATTATTTTTTTTTTTTAAACTGTCATTTACTTCCCTCTGCTTTTCCTATCAGAAAGGATCCGGGCCACATTATTCCTTGGGCCAGTGGGCTTCTTCATATGAAGAGAACCCCATTCGCTGCCTTCTGCCTTTTTTTTTTTTTACTCCACACCATGAACTTATAATACAATTATAATTTACATTTTAAATTTATAAATTCGTAACAATTTTGCCTTTATTGATTACAAAGTTGATTATTATTATTATTTTTAAATAAAAATTGATACTTAACTTACATATAAGTTATTAATTAAGAGTATAAAAGTTCGTTTTTAATCAATATTAGCCTAACTTTATACTTAAAACAAAGTTAATTAAAAGTTTTATACATTGATAATACTTAACTAATAATCTTATGGCCCGTTTGGGGGTACATCTGGAAATTATATTTTAAAGATCGGGTTGGAAATATGTGTTTGGAGATAAAACTTTTGGAAAAATTTTGTAATATAAAAAATAATACAAAAATTTGATATGTGTTCAGAAAAAGATGTAAAATGGATAAAACTGGGATAAAGTTGAGTCAAAAGATCCCGATTCAAGATAAATTAATGATGAAGTGGAATCTCTTTAGGATCTAATCTAGCATTTAGAAATTGTAATAACTGTGTATAATACTTACCTAATAATCTATGGGCCCATTTGGGAAAACATATGAAGATGATGTTTTAAAAGTTGGGTTAGAAATATGTGTTTGGAGGAATAATTTTTGGAAAAGTTTTGTAATATAAAAAAATAGTGCAAAAAATTGATATGTTTTCAGAAAAAAAAAATACAAAATGAATATTGTCTTACTCATCTCGTTGTTACGAGTATTTTGACATAAAAATCATCTTATTTCAATTTGAAATGAGAAAATTATAAACTTTTAAAATTTGAGTTTTTTGAGAATGTAAGAAAAAGAAAATTTGATATAAAGTTAATTTCAGATAATATTTTATTATATAGAGATGTCGTTTCAAATATGGTCTTAATCTAAAGAAATGTGTTGAAATATACAAAAATAATTATACATATCATCAATTAATGATTTATGTATAAATCATATATAAGTTTGTTTCAAATGATTAATATTATTATCTTCAAGGAGAGATAAATTATAACAAATTTATAAGTGTAATTATCAAAATTAAAAAGTTTAGATTAAAAAAATTAATTAAAAAATAATTAATTAAAAAAGAACTACTTCTTCTTGAAGCTCGAAGCGGCAAAACCCAAAATCACAGTAAATTTCCCTAACCATTTTCTTCTCTTTGTTTGGCAGCTGAGAAAAGGCCATGTCTGCGGAAACTTACGCCCCACGACAGCCCACTGAGATCCACGCCGACGTTCTCTCCGAAGCCAGACGAGCTTGCTATAAGGTCTTTTCCCTCTCTCTTCGTTGAATTAAGTCTGGTGGTTTTTTTTTTTTTTCCTTTTTTTTTTTTTTTACGGATTTTCGATTCGATTTTTCGATTTTTTTTTTTAAATGTCAAAGGCTCGAGACGCTTTCTACGCGTGTTTGGAGAAGGAATCTGACAAGAAACCCACCGAAATCGCGTCGGTGGGGCTCTTATACCCGCCGGAATGCAAGGCTTCCAGGGCTGAGTATCTTAAAATGTGCCGTTCCTCTTGGGTAATACAAAATAAAATCCCATTCTTGAATTCATGATCTGGGTTTCAATTCTTTGGCTCTGCAATGTTTATGGTTATATATACACTGTGATTGGTAGGTATTATTGATATATGCAGTGTGATTTGTAGGTATTCTAGAATTGATAATTTGGGTTTCAATTCTTTTGGTCTGAAGTGTTTATGGTTTTGGCTTATTGATATATCTGTGTGTGTATGTGTTTGTGTATATATGTAGACATGTATTAGGTATTCTAAAATTGAAAATTTGGGTGTCAATTATTTTGGTCTGAAATGTATATGGTTTTGGCTTGTTGATATATCTGTCTGTGTGTGTGTCTATATAGCGGCAATGTCATATACAGCTTAGGAAAATACTGGTCCAGCCATGCATAGAAGTAGTGGACCGGGAATTCCGCATTGCACTGGCCTGGACCTAGTTTCTCTTGGGCAACAGCGCCCAAACCGTGATAAATGCTGGCAAGGACGGCCGGAGCTATGGCTACTCTCCTTCCCTGCACCAAGAACCCGGCCGTGACAAATGTTTCCGGGCGAATGACATTGCTACGGTTGTTCGGAAGGACAAAGCGGCTCAACCAGAGAGCCAAGAATGAGGCTAAGTTGTCTCATCCGGAGTCGGGCTTCGGTAACCAGCAGCAAAGACTTCTTCTTCTCCAGCATATTATGCCGCTGGACTTGTGGTAGAATGGAAGTAGGCCGTCTCTTACATACCTTTCTTCTTGGCTCTATTTGGCTGTGGGGCCTGCCTGTCTCTCAATTTCACCCTTGAAGAAAATGTTCACCCATACGTGATGGTCCACTTTTGTATATTGATTACAAAGCACCAAGCGTTGGTACTTCGTGAAGAGTTCCCGGGCACACTCCGAAGGTACTTCTCTTTCGAAATCTCGTCGAAGCCATACAACTCTTCATTCCAAGGAAAAAAGAACGTCGTAAACTTGGCCGTAACTAGGAAGGCCGGCGATTTTCTTCAGGTCCCACAAGGTTTTTTTCTTCAAATGTAGGGTATTCGTCACCCAGCTCCACTACTCACAAGCGCCTCTATCGCCGGCGATTTTCTTCAGGTCCCACAAGGTTTTTTTCTTCAAATGTAGGGTATTCGTCACCCAGCTCCACTACTCACAAGCGCCTCTATCATCCGCCAAGCGAATGAAGTGGGTCAACCTCTTTTTGGCTTCGGCCAAACACTTTTTCTCACTGGTCAAGCTTTCTACAAAAAAAGCGATGCGAGAATGTATTCTCTTATCTAAGCTTCTTCCCTGTGCATTCGCTCCCTCCATCGTAGATGGTTCAGCCACGCTCGGTGCCACGAAATTATTGAGAACTCCGATGAGGTCGAAATTAATTTGGTTCTTTGTATTCATTAAGTATTGCATGACCAAATAATTCAAGGAGGGGCGCACTGCAGGGAGGGTCGTAGATGACTCGTCGGGTCGTTGAAGCAGGACTTCTTTGGCAAAAAGAACTTGAAGAACTTTGTTTTTCTGAAGGAGTCGTCATTTTCTATCAAGAATGCTATGTCATTTACAACCCCGGCGTATTTCGGATGCTTGAAGGCCCGAAGTTCTTTATAAAGATTCTTCTTTATATATATGTAGATATGTATTGTGATTGTTAGATATTCTAGAATTGATAATTTGGGTTTCAATTCTTTTGGTCTGAAATGTATATGGTTTTGGCTTATTGATATATCTGTGTGTGTGCGCGTGTATGTAGACTTGTATTGTGATTGTTAGGTATTCTGGAATTGATAATTTGGGTTTCAATTTTTTTGGTCTGAAATGTATATGGGTTTGGCTTGTTGATATATCTTGATATACATAAATATAGGTATGTATGTAGATATATAATGTGATTGTTAGGTATTCTAGAATTGATAATTTAGGATTCAATTCTTTTGGTCTGAAATGTTTGTGGTTTTGGGTTAATGGGTTCTTCTCTGTTTTGGGTTTTGATTTGTAGGTGCACCATTTCGATAGACAGTACTGTAGGAACAGAACGGTTCAGAGGCTTTTGGATGATAGAGACACAAGAAGAGGTCCGTTGGTTCTTCCACAGCCTTATACTTTCAAGCCCACCACCAATACTTGATCTACTTTTGTTGGATTTCCGGGTCAGATTGGAATTTGATGTTCTTTTGATGAGCTTGAACTTGTACATTGATGACTTACCATATAGTGTTAGTTGTTCCTGAATCACACAAAATGCTTTGACAAAACATAACTATATACTCACGGTAATAAAATGGGAATTTTTGTTGGTAATTGTTGACACTGATTCCTGCAGTATCTAGGTACGTTTTTTGTTGATTTTAGTTATATATATAGTTTTTACCAATGTTTGTATCTAGCTACAATACAGGCACTTTTCTTATGAGTAGTTTAAGTTAAGCGGTTGGGGCAAACATTTCCTCCTTGAATATTTCAAGTGAAATGTTACCTGTCTTGTTACATTTGAAGTTGCTTTGAATTTTAATGAACTTGAAATTGTACATTGATACCATACGATACAGTAACTGCTACTTATCGATTTCACGGTTGCTTTGCTTATATAAATACAGTAATACACCGATTCCTGCATAATCTAGCTAGGTTTTTTGTTCAGTTGACTTATTTTTTATTAGCGTTTGCTGTATCTAGCTAAAACATAGGCACTTTTCTAGCTACATATTGATAGTAGGAGTCGAGGTCAGGAGCAAATACTTGTTCTCGTAGCTGTTGAAGTGAATGTTAGTTGCCTCATTACTTTCGAAGTTCTACAAATTGAAGTTGTACATTATGACCTTACCACATAGTAATTGTTGTTTTACACATAACAAATGCTTGATAAAACGTAATTATGTACACCATAAAAAGTAAAGGCCTATTTTTTTCCCCCCTAATTGTTGCTTTCATGGCTGCTTTGCTTATACTAATACACTCATTCCTGCAGTACCTAACAAGATTTTCGTTGGATTAACTTATTTGTTTACAAATGTTTGCTGTATCTTGCTAAAATATAGCCACTTTTCTTATAAAGTCGATCGTAGCGAGCGAAATGAAACACTTGTTCTTGGTGCATATAAAGTGAATATTACTTGTCCCATTCCTTTCGAAGTTCTTTTGATGAACTTGAATTCGTACTTATGACCAAACCATTAACATATAGTAATTGTTGTTCTAAATCTTAGAAATGCGATGAAAACATAGATATATCATATATGGTTGCTACTATGAATATACTTTTTGCCGCAGTATCTTGCATGTTTTTTGTTGAATTAACTTTTTTTTTTAACCGGGTTTTGCAGTAGCCAGTTAAAAATATGGGCATCTATCTTATTAACCATAGAAGTCAAGTGTTTGGAGCAAACACTTATTAAGTGATTATTACTTGCCTCGTTATTTTTGAACTTCTTTTAATGAACTTGAAGTTTTACATTGATGACTATATGACTGTAAAACATAGAAAAATTCCTGAACATATATGCATATACATGCACGGTCGCACACGAGATATGTAAAGGAAAAGACAGTTCTGGTCTCTCTAATTCTTAGTTTCATGGCTGATTCTATCATTCGGCAGTAGGTACTCTGTTGTAGCTAAATATTTCCATTGAATTATCTCTTTTCTTAAAGTAATAGTTAGCAGTTTACTATAAATGCCAAGTAGGAGGTGCCTTTGTTCTAAATTATACCCGTGCTCTTGGAGCGTTTGAATTATGTGGCTCATTAGGTCGGGTTTATTCATTTTGGCAGGGGTATGAGGCTTCACTTGGCCCCTGAGGGAGGCGGGGAAGCAGATCGTCGCGAGTAGAAAGCAGTATAGTTTTATATCCTAGTCATGTCGGAGAAAGAGCTTCTAGAATGATCTTAAGGGATGTTGCAGCATTTCTGCAGTTTTTAAGCTGTCTATACCTTTGGTGTTCATTTCATCTGTTGTTGTGTTAAGGTCTACATTTGACACACAAAATGTAGTGCAGTTGTACCTAACAAGATGTCTATATTTGCATGAGTAATTTTTCAACTTCTCAGCTTGCTTCTTATAATAAATCCAAAATAATAATAATAATAAATTTATGAAAAATAAAATAAAAAATGAAGAGACTTCTTATAAACTTAACTTGTAATTGCAGAAGTTAAAGTACCATGTTACTATTCTTATCATATTTAGCTGTGGACGTTGTTATGTGGTTTTTTCTCTTGGTTTCAGATGGCTGTGACAACCTGTGTTATGTTTTTCTCTATATATATATATATATTTATAATAAATTATATGCTTATGTTTTGGCTGCTTTTGTATTTATATTTTATATGTTGGTTGCAAATATCTGTTGCTATTTTTCATGGTAGCCAAGTGATCGAATTTTTCCTTGAGTAATATTGTCAATAGTTCAAGTTATGAAGATATCATTGTTCTTAGAAGAGAAAAATAGTGCAATTGGTGAAAGTTTTGGAAGGTTTTAATCACATCACGTTAGGAATGTTGTCAAAAGTCAGCTATTGAAGATGAATGATGAGTTTCTCCTAATTTGACTGATGATATAATTTGCACAAGTATTTGTGGTAAGGGATCAACGTTACGTATGTCTTCATGTTCGATACTTGGTTAGTCAAATTAAAGGTCTTGTCCAGATAGGTTGTGTGATGTTGGATTCATTTTCAAGTAAAATTGGATCTTGTATTTTCCTTAAAAATTTTCGCGACACAATCTATATAGACGATGAGGATTCAGGATCACGAGATAAGAGTTGCATAACAGAGAATTTTCTTTTTTTTTTTTTTTTAAGGGAACAGAGTTTTAAAACTCTAACCAGTCAAAAGAAATAGAAAATCTTTCTTATAACAAAAATGGCCTTTTCTGTCTCAATTGCGCTCTGCCGTGCAACTGTTTTGGAGGTCAAAGAACTGGAATCTTTTAATGGTTAAGGCTTATTAGCAAATTTTTTCAGACAATCAAATAAATGACTTGACGTTTTGCTTTTGAAATGGTGTCACAGACGAGAAGTCAATCGGCTATATGATTTTAGGGGGCCCAAAAAAAAAAAAAAAAAAAAAAAAAAGGTCTTGCAGTCGAATCTGCATTTTTGTCTATTGGGGCCTCCGTTTTTACTTCTAAGATATGCAGAGAGATTTTCTTCTTAGGAGAAAAGAAATAGAGAGCCTTCAGATCCTTGGCTAGTTTCGTTTATCATTATTATGCATGTTTATCTATCATTGTTCTATAGATTTTTAGCGTGTTTACTTATGTTTAACAGGAGTAGTGGACATAAATCGAAGTTTTTTTTTTTTTTTTTGGGTAAATAACATGTTCTTTAAATCATGAAAATATTAGCGTACGTAAATGTTTTTGGAAAAGTAAATTAACTTATTTTAATTTTACCCTTCTTAGTTTAGATCTACCTTTTCTCTTCCCACATACCTATCTATCTCCTCCTTGTTTTACTCTCTCTTCACATGAGACCCGTTTCGCATTGTTTTTAGAGGTTACTTTTAAATTATTAAAGAATTTACAACAGGTTTACGGGGTATTTTGCGAACTCTGCTTTTATCCTCGTATCCGTTTCATATTTAGCTGTGAACGTTTCTATGAGGTTATTTTGTTTTGTTTTGAGATCGCTGTGACAAGCTGTGTCATTTTTTCTTTTTTATTTGCTTATGTTTTGGCTGCTTTTGTATTTATATCATCTTTTTATTTTGGTTGCAAATATCTGTTCAAGTTAATGAAGAAGCCGTGTTGTTAGTAGGTTGTGTGGTGTTAGGATTCATTTTTAAGTAAAATTGGATCAGACCTTTCCGTTGTATTAACAAGGTTTGAGACGATGAGTATGGAGGGGGATGAAATGACTTCAATGAATTTTTTAAATAAAAAAAGTTAAAATACGTGATGTGATAAAAGTTGAATGTAGAGGTCTCGTTTTTGTTTTTGTTTTTTCGTTTTTTTTGTTTTTTTCTCTAAGGGAACGAAGGTTTTTGTTTTATGGTGCAATTAATTATTTTCATTTTTTTTATATTTACTTTTACCAATCACATCATAGATTTTATTTCTTTCATCAATCCACAAGAATAATCATTGAAATATAAACAACCTAAATACATATTATATTTAAATATAATAATTAAAAAAGTCATCCAAACATAAATTGAAATTTATCTATCCATGTTATTCGAATACAATACTAAGATTCCGTTTGGTTTGTTAGTTCATTTCAAACTAAAATGTACTTTTCTATATCAATTTTTTTCTTTTTCTAAAAAAGTTTTTTACTTTTTCTAAAAAGTCAACAAAAATTATTATTAAAACTTAAAATTTTTAACTCAAGCTCATTCACCAAACATACCCTAAATATAATAGGACGTTCAAACCCACTCATAACCTTTCAAAATTTTTTTTTCTAATACCAAAAATGCCCCTTTTGTCGTTTCTTTTTCCTCTACTTGAATCAATTTTGCTTTACCGTGCAACTGTTTTGGATGTCATGGGCCTTTGAATCTCAGAAGAGCATTAGGCCATGTTTGGTTGGAGGTAATGGAATTGTATGGAATGGAAAGGAAAGGAATGCAAATCCTTTGTTTGGTTGGTTTAAGAAAAAGGAATAGCCATTCAAAAGAAACGACTCTTCCACCGATTTGGGTGAATGATCATTCCTTCCATGTGAGGAAGGAATAGCCATTCTGAACCCTTTTTAATTTTTTTCCACGACTGCCCTTCTTGTTCATCTTCTTCTTCTCTCTCTCTCTCTCTCTTTTATTTTCATTTTTAATTCTCAAGAAAGCCATCATCTCCTCTATTATCCCCCCTTCTCTGCCCAACTCTGCTCCTCCGACGAGCCACTCCGGCGAGTTCGCCGCCGGAGCCGCTTCTCTCACCGAGTCTCGCTTTCGTCGCCAGATCCGCCCAGATTGTCAACCTCCGCGCGATCCTCGCCAAACCTGACAAACTCTTCGCCGTCGCTTACTCGCTTATGTCTTGCTTATTCGCTGCCCAGTGCCCACTAATCCAATGGTTCACTGCAAATCTGAAAAAAAAAAAAAAAAAAAAAAAAAGGTTCAGATCTGGAAAAGAAATGGACAAAGAGAATGCCCATAGCATGAATCATCGTATTGCCATTGACGATAATGGTGGCTTTTGGATTTTTGAAGCTTCAGGGCTTGTCGTCCATGGTGGACATAAATCTTTTTACCTTTTATATTTTTTTCTCTTAGAAATTATTTCTTTAAAAAAGAAAAGTCAAAATATTGATAAAAGTTAACTTATAAAAAAAACAAAAAACAAAAAACAAAAATTTTATTTGACCCTCAAGTTTAACCTATTTTTTTATCTTAATTTTTATATATATATATATTTTTCAGTTAATTTTTATTTAAAATTTTTATCTCCCTCTAACAAATGAAACATAAATTAATTAACAATTATTTAAAAATTATGTTGTTCCATTCCATAACATGAATAAAGTTCTAACCAAACACATTAGTCGACATTCATTTCCGTTCTATTCCATTACCATTACCATTCCTATTACCATGATTAATTCCACCAATGCAAGCAAACGCACCCTTCGTGTCGTTTTCCTGGTGGACACGGCCCATAGGACCTTTGGCTTTTAGCAAGTTTTTCAGAGAACCAAAATTAAAATGCCAAATCCCTAAAAAAAAAATAAAAAAAAAAATAAAAAAAATGCCAAAGGTCACCACCAGCTGGAATGATAGACGTTTCGCTTTTGAAACAGCGTCACACACGAGACGTTGAACAGCAGCGTGATTACAGGGGCCAGAACCCAAAAAAAATCTCCTAATCAAATCTCCATTTTTGTCTATTGCGGCCTTCTTTGTACTTCTAAGATATACAGAGTTTTTTTTTTTTTTTTTTTTTTCAAGAGCAAAGAAATAGAGAGAGACCCTTTGCTAGTTTTGTCATGATTCTGCATGGTTATATGTCATTATTTTGTAATTTATGGAGGATATGTTCATATTGTACTATATTATAGTATGTAACATGTATTGGAGTTTGTCATTCTGTATTTTTGTTATAAATCGAATACAATGTTTTGTTTTTACATTATTGTATAATATTTTATTACACTATACATTGTTTGTTTGCCACCATATTATATTATATTAAGAATTAAGTTTTAAAAGTTAAAATTTAGGTCATGATCCGAAAACAGGAGTTGGGTTTCAATATAGGGACCAAAGTCGGGTTCTGTGACCTGGGTTGGGGTCGGAGTTTAGGTCGGGTTTTGGGATTTTGGTCAAGTTGGGTTAAGTTTCAGGATAGGGCCAGGATTGAGTTTTTTGAGGGGAGTCACCATGATTAGGGTCAGGTTTAGGGATAGGGTCAGGGTCTAGTTTCAAGATGGGGGGTTGAGATTGGATTTGAAATGGAGTCGGGGTCATTTTAAGACTATCTAGGTCAGGCTTCCAAACGGGGGTCGGGGTGGGGTTTTAGGGTTGGGATAGAGGTTTGGTTTCGAGACGGAGGTTGGAGTCGGGTTTTGGTACAAGGTCGAGTCAGGTTTCATGGTCAAGTTTCGAGGTCGTGGTTGGATCAGGTTTTGGGACGGGATCGGGATCAAAACCGATCCTAACTCTCATCTTGAATCTTGACCTCGACCTTAGTCTTAAAACCTGATCCGAACTCTCGTTCTGAAATCGTCACTGACCTCAAAAATCAAGCATTGACCCCATCTCAAAACTCGACTCTGACCCCCAATCCCGAAACCCAACCTTGACCCAAACCCCTAGTCCCAAAACTGGACCCTGACTCCCGTCCCGAAACCCGATCTCCTTTCAAACAACCCCAACTCTTGGTCCTAAAACCACACCCCGGTCATGAAATGCGATCCCAATCTCTGTCACGAAATCCGACCACGACCCCCAACTCTCGTCCCAAAACTTGACCTCGTTCAGTTTCGAAATGCGACCTTAACCCCAATCTGGAAGCCAAACCTCGACACCCATTTTGAAATCCGATCCCGACCTCTTTTTGAAACCCATCCCCAACTGCCGTCCTGAAACCAGACCTCTACCCCAACCCTTGTATAGAAACCCGACCCTGATCCTGACCCCCATCCTGAAACCGGACCCCATCCCAAAACCCAACTCCGAATCTCTTCCCAAAACTCAACCCTGACACCAGTCATGAAACCCGACCTGACTCCGATCCCGAAACATGATCCAGACTCACATCCTGAAACCCGACCTCAGTCTCGTCATGAAACCACTAATATTTTTTATATAATTATTTAGATTCAATTATGCAATGTGGCCTAATACAGAGGTAGTTCATCATATTAGACAACATATTTTGTATTATATTATTTTTTGATTTCATATTAGATTATACAATACTTTGATGTTGTCAAACATCAATTTATTTTAAATAATACAATGCGGAGTTCTAATATGGTGTACCAAACATGTCCATAGTATATTTACTTAAGTGTAACATGAGTGGATATGATTTGAAAAGATTCAATGTGGACAAGATTCAAAATAAGAGTTCGGAATACGAATAAGTTGTTAACTTGATTATAAGATTTGGAATTGAAATCATTATAAGCCCCACTTATACGTTTACTTAAACACAGAATTAGAATAATGGTTGTAAATCTACTTGTATAACCTTTATAATTGTACTTACAAAATTAAAAAAAAATTTGTTTACTTATTATCATATTGTTAATTATCAAGATTAAACTAATCAAGGAAAAGAAAAAATTTTATATTGATGGTTTAATTTTCTTAAATACTAAAATTTGTTCTTTCTTTTAGTCAACCTCAAATTTTTATCATGTCAATAATAATAATAATAATGCCCAGCCACAAAAACTTTGATTTTACTAAATACCTATAAGATCTTGTCTTCTCATTTTATATATGCAGCAATAAATCATGCAGTAATATTTTCTCAATTTTGAATCAGAGAGCTTACAGAATAATCAGTATTGGGGGAAAAGTTTATTCACTTTGATTGCCTTACGAAAAAAAAAAAAAGAAAAGGGTATAACAACCACTTTGATGGAGACAAAATTTGCTTTCACGAATTTCGTATCTCATTAACTGTCTCTTTAATAATATTATGTTATATTACAAAAGTAAAAATTTCACCACATAAAAAATATTAAATGTTAAAAATTTTAAACAAATTATTAAAATATCAAAATACTATTAAATGAATAATAATTGAAACAGAGAAATGGGTTAGGAGAACTAAATGCTCACTTTAACGAAAAGTATGTGCACATCCTACGTAAAAAAGCATTCCTATTAAGCTAAAATAAAATTAAAAAAAAATAATAAAAACAAAAACAAAACAAAAAACAAAAAACAAAACAAAAATTAATTAATACAAGGCTGAAAAATGGGCAGCAATGAACTGACTACAAGTAGTGGACTACATGTCGCTTAGTACTCCCATGTGCTTCAAAGTCGAATTTGTAAATCACATTTGATTTTCATGGGATCTGGTCAAGTCATACTTCACATCTAATGCTCATCAATGTCATCTCTCTTTATCTCTTTCTCTCTCTAAAGATATTGTTGTTTAGAGATTGTTTTGATATAATTAAGATAACCAGATTCGTATATATAAAAACTATACACACACACACACACACACACACACACCAAGATGAATTCTTCAACTAACAAATAATCTAAATATTTGTAAGAACGAATTCTCTAGCTGTTTCAACAATATTATTCATTGCGTTTCCTCACATTTAAAATTTTAGGATAAATTTCACATTTTCTTCCTGAACTTTTGATCATATTACAAAATGCCTTCCGAATTTTATTTCATAATATCTGTTCCTCCCAAATTATGAAAATTTGGCAAACTTTTTCATTTTGTAATTAGTTTCGTTAACGAAATTGCCACGTGAACAAGTTCAATAAAATTATGTAAAATAGATTAAATGGCAAAATTAAAATATTAAACAAATAAATCAATCCTATTAAATCAATAAAAAAAATGTTTTGTTTGTTTAACAAAGTAAAAGATTTAGGGGTGGGAGGAGGCGATATAGATCTAGCAAAACCATTGGTTCAGCTAAAGAAAGGATGAATTTTTATGCATTTAAAGGGAAAAAACAGTGTGCAGATAAATCCTACAAGGAAGATAAAAGAGAGTTAAATACGAAATTAATTGCTGACCCTTTATAATGCAATCCTCCTATAATATAGGTTTACAAGTGCTATTTACTTCTTTCTCCTAATAACAAATCTTTTTGTTAATCTCGATTTTAATCTCCCCTAAAAGCTTCTAGACTGGAATTGGATCAAGAGTTACATATTTAACAAAATTACACACGAACACATAATATGATAAATCGAACTATGAAACCACAAATAGATCGAGATGTGCATAGACCAAAATCATGATCGCTATAAATTAATTGAAGTGGATTGAAAATACTTTTATTCCTAACATAAAGATTAAAGCTATAATAGACACACACACAAAAAAAAAAAAAAAATCATGCGAGAGAGAGATCCGAATTGAGATTAAGAGAATAAAGAAGAAGAAACGGAAAATCAGAATAAATGTCTTAAGTCAGCTAATAATTTTTGAACCCATCGTATCTCATATTAAAATCTTAAATATAAGCAAGATATATAATTTGTCTAGTGAAAATGGCCGTATGTCATCTACCAAAAAAGAAAATGGCTTTAATTTATTTCTAGTGAAAATGGCCTTATGATTGAACGTTCCTTTAAAAAATGAAAATAAAAAAAAAATCCACAATTTCTTATTGATTTGTTTTCTTTTAAGACGATTGATATATTCATTAGGTAGCAGTTAACTTATTTTGTGCGTAAACCAGCATTAGTTAATTCACTAAAAAATAAAAGTGACCTACAAAATTAACTTGAAAATAAATTCAAATCTATTTTCAAATTTGAGAGATGCACTATGAAGTTTCAAATCTCTCACCTGAATTAGTCCAAAAAAAAAAAAAAAATCTCTCACTTGAAATATTAAAAATAAAATAAAATAAAATAAAAATACAGAAGAAAAGAAAAACAACTACATTTTTTTTTTTTTTAAAGTTGCTGCATAGTAACTTTCATTGAGAAGCCCAAAACAAGCCAACAAACAAACAACAAACAATTAGGAGGGAAAGCACAAAACAGGAGTAGAGATCAGTAAGGTAATCACTCACTTCCTGTTGGGTTTTATGACTCAAGTTAGTTTTTGAGTTAATATTGTGAGTTTGACAAAGTGTTAATATTGTGTTTTAGTGATACTTTATAAGTAGGTCTATTGTGTTTAGAATTCCAGAGAAAGTTTGTCTCCTTTTGAAAAAAAGTGAGAGAGAAAGATAGATGAAAGGTGTTAAGAACTTTGAGCAAAGAGAGGTTGAAAGAGAGTTTGATGAGAATATTTATTTTGAAGCTGCTAATTTATTCTTCCTTTCCCGTAGCCGTAGGTAATTTTACCGAACTACATAAATCTTTGTCGTCTTTTTGTCTCTATTTGAGGGTTTTTTTTTTTTTTTTTTTTGGTATGGGGAAGTTTTCCCCAACAAAGGGTATAGGAGCCAAGTTAAAGATTTGAAAAAAATAAAATAAAACTGATGTTTGGAGTAAAGTTTGAGCAAATTGAGTGTTTTGATGGAAAAAATAATTTCAGTATTTAGCAAAGTACGGTAAAAGATGTTCTAATACAATTTAGACTTCTAAAAGCACTACAAAAGAAGAAGCTGAAAAAGATGAAAGATGAAGTAATTGTGAAGAGTTAGAACCAAGTGGTAAGCACTTTATGTTCAAGTTTGGCTCCTAAATTGCAATATAACGTTGTGAATGAAAAATCTCCATCTAAGTTATGGGATTATAGAAATTCTTAACAAATAATTTATATATGAATAAAGAGTTGTATGAGTTGAAGATGGATAAGGAAACTGATGTTGGATAATACAAAAAATTTTAATAAGTGGTAATTTTGTTGGCCTCCCTACCTAAATTGTATATGACTTTGGTAACTACTCTGTTGGTTGGAAAAAGTACTGTATTGACTGTGGATAGTTGTCGATAGCATTATTGGAGACTGCAAACATGAAACACCCGAGTAGTTCGTCTTAGACGGAACAAGTTCTTGTAGTGAAGTTGGATTCAATTAGGGGTTGGAATAAGACACGAGTGAGATATTATGACAAGAGAGATGTCTGTTCATAGTTGCGTTCATGGAAGAAAATTGAGTGCTTTTATCGTCATGAGAAAGGACATATTAGAAGAAATTATGAAGAGTTGACAAAGCACCTTGAAGAGAAAAAGAAGCAAAAGACTCAAGAGATAGATACGAAAATGTTGTTGGTCACAAGTTTGACGGTAAAGGTGATGTTTATCTTGTTACTATTGATGAAAATATTTTTGACTCTTGACTCTTGTATTTTGGATTTTAGATGTTCGTTTCATATGTGTCCACATAAGGATTAGTTTGATTCTTATAAGCACTGTGATGTTGGTACTCTTATGATGGTCAATGATTCGGGTGTTGAATATGAAGATGTTTGATGGAATTGTGAGGACATTGACGAATGTTAGGCATGTTTCTAAACTAATGAGAAGTTTAATTTCTTTGAAACTTTAGACATTAATTTTGGGTTGTGATTATTCTGCAAAAGGTAGTTTTATGGAAGTTAGGAGAAGTGCTTCGATAGCTATAAAGGGTTAAAAGTGAAAATTTGTACAAGTTGATTGGGAAGATGGTTATTGGTGGAGCTATGAAGATGGAGCCACGTCAGAAAAGATCTTCATTGGTTGTGAAAGAGTGCAACAAGACAATTGTGATAACTTAAAATGATAAAGGGAAGATGATGAAGACTTATGCCAATGAAGACAAATAATTAAAGAAGAAGAAATCGGGTTGTTGTGTCAAGTATGATGACGACATATGTTTATTCTTGTCAAAGGTGAGTGTAAATTGAGAGAAATTGAGTCAAGGTGGAGATTGTTAGGCTTTATAACTCAAATTAGTCTTTGGTAAGTTTTTTTTTTTTTTGGGGAAAGTGCTAATATTGTGTCTTATTGAGAGTCTACAAATAGGTTATTGTGTTTAGAATTATACGTGGTTAGAAAAATAGAAAAATAAAAATATGTCTCATTTTTCAGAAAAAGTGAGAGAGATAAGCAAATGGTATAAGAGGCTTCGGGTAGAGAGAGATTGAGAGAGGGTTTGACGAGTGTATAATTCTGAAACTATTAGTGACTCTTTGTCTTCTTTTTATTTCTATTTGAGTTTATTTTTCTGCTGCGTTTTGAGTATATAGATGTTTTCCCAACGCTTCCTTCCTCGAAAACCACTACTGGAACATAGAAAATTACAGTACTACATTCAACAATGCCCAATTAGCGATTTCGGGCAACAAAGTTTTTATCCTTGGGAATAACAGGCCACTCAAAAATAGCAAAACACACAGCAATCACCCCAAAGGGGTTCAGTTTCCCACGGGCAGAGCTCCTGGCCACCCTCAAAAGCTGTGACAATGGTGGTAGCGTTGCTGTCTACAATGTTTTTCTAGGATGTACATTAGTTGTTTATGTAAATTAGGGTAACTTTTAGGGCCTGTTTGATGGATTCAAATTTTATGTCTAAGTTTTGATCACAAATGATGTCTAATTAATAATATTATACCACATAATTTTGAAAAGTTTGAAACGCTTTGAAACTGATTTTTTTTTAATCTTAAAATCTAACTTAATTCAATAAAATGTCAAAAAAAAAAAAAAATTTGCCATTTGGATACTAAAATTGGACAAAGGATGCGGTCTCGTTTGGTAGTCTTCTCCAAACATATTTTCAAATGTTTTTTTTTCATTCAACTTAAAATTACTTTTCACTATTCATATTTGTAAAATGTCTACAGTAAACTTAAACTTTAAAAGTTCATAATTTTGTTAATTCAAATCTAAATGACATGATTTTTTTTAATTATATATAATTTCGATAAAAATGAAATAAAATTCATATTAATATTTTTTTCTCAACAAATTTTAAGTTTTTATTTTTTTTATCCCAAACAGTTTTTTTTCTTACCAAACATATGTTTCTAAAACTTATCTCAATTCCATCTCCAAAATGGGATAGTTCACTTTTATAAATCCAATTTTCATAAATGTAAAAAAAAAATTTTAAAATCTATATCGATTAAATTGCTAAGAATTATATCTACTTCATGTTTCGCACGTAGACAGATGTCTAGGTGACATCATTATAGCGTAAGCAATCACAATGTACCAAGTAAATGTCTGATGTTGGGCGTACACTTCAATTTATGGATGTTTGGGGTCGGCTTGGTCAGTTTTTTAGTTAAAAGTTAAAAAATAATAATAAAAAAACCCCACTGATGCAAATTGTTTGATTTTTTAAGCCGTTTGATATTTATAGAAAAAAAAAAAACAAATTAAATCAAATTAAGCAGTGATTTTAGAGTTAACAATTGAAGAATTTAAGTACCTCAAAAAAAAAAAAAAAACGATTAAAGAATTTTTTACTTTTCACAATCAATATAAGTTGACCTCTGTAAAAATGAAAATAACATCCAAAGTAATAAACCTTTTAAAGTTTTCCATCCATAATAATGAAAATCACATTCATAGTTCACAATTTAGTTCAAAATATAACATGTCTAAAAATGTGCCGTCCAAGGTTTTAAGATAAACCAACAACCAAAGTTAAAGGTCACTCATGCAATCAATTAATAACATCAAACAATACAATTTAAAATATTTTGGAAATTATAGAGATTGTATAAAAATAATTATGGATGGATTATTGATTGATTTAATCAATTTTAGATCTAGACCTTAAAATTATTTATCGAATCGACTATTATAATAACTATGAAAAGTCGATCAGAATCAATCAATAATCCAAAAATAAATTAACATTTCGTATTATTTTTTGTTTTTATTTTTATTATTTGGATCAATCGATTATTCGATTTGAATTTTAGAACCCCCATAGGCTAAATAGCAGCCCCCCCGCCCAACCCCCCCCCGCCACCCCCCCCCCCCCCCCCCCCCCCCCCCCCCCCCCCCCCCCCCCTCCCTCTTTATATATATATATATATATATAATTTTTATTGGACTGTCTTCTACACGCGCAAAAGCTGAGATGCGGGCTTACAATTTCCCAAACCAAACAGAACGAAATGGGCTAAACACAAAATTATTCTTGTTGTCCTCCGGTCTCTTACTTGACAAAAACCTTCGGCCTCCACCGCCACCACCTATAATAATAATAATAATAATAATAATAATAAGCTTTCTAAAACAATAGCCCTTATAATAACTTTAACTTGAATTGATTTTAAAAATTTTACTAAATGGCTACTTTCAAAATCTCACTGAACCGATCCTTATATATCTTGGTATCACAAATTTTAAACTTGTTACTTTGTGTCATAATTTGGATGGAATAAATCATATATTGCCTGTGTATCATTTGAGAGAGTAAAATGGTTATCTTATTTCAACGACTTGATTAAGTTATTAAACAAGCGTTTGATATTTACAACATCGAGCCCATGGCAGATTGCATGAACTTCGATCCATCCTTCAGATAGAATTGGGTCATCAGGTCATTTTTCATTCTATTAATGGGTCCTGAGATTTCTTTTACATATATAAAAATGGGGACAAGATGACACAAATAATTCTTTTTTCACAAGAAAAAAAATAAAAATAATAAAAAAGGAAAATAAAAGAAAAATAAGGGTTTTGTGAATGAGCTGAAAGATACCTCCTGTTTTATAATTGGCCAATTAGAGGGAAAGCAACAACTACATGAACACAAGTTTGAACCAAGGGGCTTTCTTAGAACGTCCATAGTTTTACTTGTGTCCATATCTCAATCTAATGATCCGTTTAGATTATAGATTCGAATAGTAAGTTTGAAGAGTAAATTTAACTTTTTCTGAGAAGAAACATAATAGAAAAAAGTTTGAAAGAGTTAAATATAAATTTCTTCAAGAGAATGTTACTATCTACACTCCTACAAAGTAACTACATCTTCAAGGGGTTAAAAAAGGAAATTTTTTTATAATCTTTTAACCAGTCATTTGATTATTCTTCTATTGCTGAGAGAGATACTCCGAAAAGATGATATTTCATTACGTTTGGACACAAAGATTTCCAAAATCGATTTTATTGTGTGTAACCCATAATGGAAATCTTTCAAGTTTCTAATCTTGACTTTTGAAGTAAAATTTTAAATTTGATATGACCTTATTTTTAACTATTTAATGACAGAACCTGACGTGGGCAGAAAGTGAATAAGGGTGGTCAAAGTTGTGTTTAGGATTAAGAAAAATGATTAGGACTTCCATAATTACAAATAAATGAGTTTACTTCCACGCCAAAGTGGACAATTAAGTGACTTAATTAGACATTCCATCAACTAAAAATGGACAAAGAAATTGAGTGTGTTTGGCACAGGTTTACAATCATCTATTGAGAACATGAAGAGCTGGCCAACTCTTTTAAAATAAATAAATAAATAAATATAACACTAATGAAGTAAACTAAATTGGGAAGATTACTTACATGAATCAACAAATGACATCATTCTCCTTTTCTTTTTATTCAAACAGTAATATTCTTAGATGAGCGATGAGTCTCTTGTCCGATAACCATACTGATCCGAAGATATATCGACATAATTATTATACATTAATAAGTTAATGTTTCAAAATATTAATTTTCATATTACGTGTGTCGGACTATATAATTGTCCAACATAATACATTGTCAATATTCTTATTGACAATGGAGAAGGTAAATTGACCGACTCGCTCGAGTAATTTGGTAGTTTCTTCCTTCCAAATTCCAAGTCAACTTAAGAAGTTTCTCTTCCTCTTTCGTAGTCAAATTTCTGTCTTATGTGCACTTGAAGATCCCAATATTAATCAAGCCTTAGGGCCTTATTGGGAGATATTTCTACAAATCTTTTTCACCAAAAAAATAAAAAATTCACAAGAAATGAACTTTTTTTTCCCCCTTCAGTTTCAAAATCTATGCTTGATTGGCAATTTTTCAGGTTTCATGCAATGTCAAACATGCTATTGTTAAGAATTGGAGTTCAATTACTATTTTTGACACATATATAACACATAAATCGATCTCTTCATATTAGAAAGAAAAATACAAAGAGTTCGGATAACACGTGATTTTCTTATATTTTCTTTCATTATAAAAAAAAAATAAAAAAGCGAACGTTGCTTCCCACACGTTAAAAATATATCATTAAAAATGTTGTGTCTAAAAAAATATACAAGAACTTTCCCGTGCGGCACTGCTGGACGGGAAAGTTCTCCCTTTCTCTCTCTATCAATCTCTATCTCTCTCTAACGGGTTATACCGCTGTCTTTCCCAGATTGTATCGGTCTCCTGCGCGGGTTGTACTGTCAGATGGCCGTTCCGTTGAACGAGAGATAATTCCAAAATATATATATATATATATATATATGATGTAACATTTATATTAAAGTCAAGTTGCCAATCTTCTCATTTTGCCTAGGTCACAAAACCTCATTTTGAATTCTCCACTAATGGACAACAGCCCTAAATTCCTAAAATCAAACACACAGAAACCAGAACTTTCGTTGGCAACCAAATATATAACATAAAAATATTGTCAAAACAAACCAACGGTCCAGTTCTCGTTCACTTTTTTTTTTTTTTTGGGTGTTTTCAAAATCAAACAAAAGAATGTGACATGTCTTTGACTTCAAACCTAATCCAACATTATTCTTTTTACAAAAAAGACACTTCCAAACAAGCCGAGTTACAATAACAGGTCCTTTTTCCATTGAAAAAAATGAAAACAAACACAACCAACCCAGCTGGCTCGTTAGTCGTTTATGTTTGAAAGAAAATAACAAAAACCAAAACAAAACCCATTAAGAAAATAAAATAAGTTAAAAAAAAAAAAAAAATTTGCCACTTCTTTTCATGTTGACTTTTCCTTACTCTTATTATAAAAATCAACATAATAAACATATTAAGATCCCGAAATTAAAGGGCTACTCCCAAATTAGAACATTACATACCCAAATTTCAATTAGATAAATAGAAAGCAATAATAAAAAAAAAAACCCCAAAAAAAAAAGATTAAAAAAAGGGAATTTATAAGGATTCTTCTTGGTACATGTGGTGTGGTTGCGTAGTAGAGGTTAGATTCACCCAAAGTCTAAGCAAATACGGCGTCGTCTAGAGCCCCACCGAGGCCTTATTTTCGTAGACTTCAGTAAAATTTATAATAATCGGCCCTCTCTTTTTTTTTTTTTTTTTTTTTTTCCTTCCTAATATTCTCTCTCTGTTTTTTTTATTCTCTCCTTTTTGTGATCATTTTACTCAACGGCCGTTATCACGGCTTGGAGACGGAGGCGGCGTCTTTAGCGGAGGCGTCGGCCGCGGCGGCGGCGGACTGGACGGTGAGGACGGACATGTTGGGGGAGGAGGGACCGTCGCCGTTGGATCCGCCGGGAGGGTGGTGGTGGTGGTGGTTGATCAAGGGGGTCCTGGTGTGACACGTGGCGGTGGAGATGGCGGTGGCGAGGGAGATAGGCATGAGGCAGAGGCCCTTGCCTTGGAGGTACTGCATGGCGGAGCCCATGTCCTCTTCCATGAGCTTCGCCACCTGGTTCTCCGTCACCGTCATGGTGTCGTTAGACGACGCCGTTTGGTTGTTGTTGTTGGAGTTATTGTTTGTGTTGGAGGTATTGCCGTTGGCCGTTCTGCCGTGGGACCTACCGTTGGAGTTGGCCTGGATGCAGTCACCTCCACCTCCTCCCTGCAATGACAAAACAAAACAAAAAAAAAAAAATCAAAAACCAAAAACCAAAAAAAAAAAAGGAAAAAGGAAAAAAGAAAAAAAAAAAAAAGTTGTGCTGGAATGTAGTATTGATTTGTTTGGTCTCTAGGGGAAAAGGAAAAAGATATGAGGGCGTTTTAAGAAAAGCCAAATGAGGAAAAAAGAAAAACAAAAGGAAAGGAAAAAGGGTCTTTGGCTGTGAAAAGCTATGGGCAGGAGAGAGAGAGAGAGAGAGAGAGAGAGAGAGAGAGAGAGAGAGAGAGGAATCTGAGAAAGCCGGCACGCGTGCTGCTTTTGTTTTTGTCGTTTTGTTGTGACAGAAAAATTGGGGTTTTTTATTTATTATTTATTATTTGGATTAGGAGGTGAGGTTTGGTAAAGGTGAGTTTTCATTTGCGGTAGGTGAAGTTGGGTTTGTGTTCTTGTTGGGGTTTTGCAATTTCCCCTTTTTTTTCCTTTTCATTTTTGTAACAAATTGGAGTATTTGGAGATGATAAATATTACAATCTAAAAATAAATTACAGTCATGTGTAAACGGATATTATTCAATAATTTATAACATGCTACCATATCTTATAAAATTCATAGAATAATTTATCCACATTTAAGAGCTAGAATATCCTTTATGCATAATTGTGTCCTAACAAGTTAATTTTCTCAAGCTTGTTAAGAACAAAATGGTATTAGTTTTACCTCAGAGGACATATCAGCAACAAGAGGAGCAACAGCAGCTGCACCGCCCAACCTGCTCATACTCAGAACCTGTCCTACCCACCAAAATGGAAAATACCCCAAATATGAATATATATATTTTTATATATATGTATATATAATTATATACCTACTCAATGATCATATCTCAAAGACAATGTCAACCATGTGATTCCATCAACTACTTTTATTAGTATTTTAGACCCCAAGTACATAAGAAAAGTGATTAAGTACCAAACAGAATTATATATAATATTATATACACACATATATATAAATAAATATATAAATATATATATATATATATATATATTATATGTGTGTGTCTGTGAAAAGAGGGTGCCTTTACCTTGACTTGGAGTTGGAGGAACTTCACATAATCGATGATCTCATCAAGCATTGAAGCTTTATCTGTCTGCCACAAATTAATTCCAAAACCCCATTTCAGACTTCACTCTTAACTACTAATAATTCACACTTTACAATTTTTAATTACACTAATTAAATTCTTTTCTGTGATTAGTGGGACTAAACTAGGGTCTCTTTGACCATATTTCTTCTTTTTTATTTTTATTGTTAAACTAAATTAAACGACACAAATAGAGTACTACGGTTCAAGACCATCTTTTGCTTTTGCAGGTTTTTTATCTCCATGTACGAACGGAGACCTATAATTATAAGACTGTGACCTAAGAAAAACAACCTCTCGTATGACAGGGACACGTGTCCTGTCAGATGATGCTATAACAACGTCATTTATTTATTACTTAAAATATATAATGATAATCCTGTTATTTTTTATTTTTAAAATTCATATAAACAAGATGTAAAAATACTTTCTTAAATTAATTGAGGATTTAAATTTCCGACCTTCTAATTAACGAGATTGACGAATGAGATCCTAAAATTCTCTTTCTTATTAACTCAACGGCCCCTACATCTTTCATTTCGTTTATTTATTTAACACACGGCCTAAACTCTAAGGGTTCGTTTGGATCGCAGGTTCAGTTTGAGTTGAGTTGAGATTTTTAAGTTTGCATAGTAAATTTTGTTGATTTTTTCAGAAAAGACAAAAAACTTTTTCAAAAAAACATGATGAGATTTGAGTTGTTTAGTTTGAGTTGAGATGGTGAGGCAAACGGAGCATAAAGAAACCTCATCAAAGCTAAAATGACGAAAATGACCCTGTGGAATATCAGTAATTGCAACTGGATAGGCGGTTACAAATCCTCCTAGTTGAAACAACTCTTAACTCAATGAAGCCTTCATTAAAAATCCTTAATTTAAGGTTGTTTTTTATTTACCAAAAATAATAAATCAAATTTTATTTATTTTCTTTCGCAAAAAAAAAAATTTCTATTTATTTTCATTTTCATTTTCAGAAATTAAAAAAAAAAAATTTGGAGTCAGTTTTACCTTGTTGGCATTGGGAACCAGTTCTTGCAGAGCTTTCATTCTTTCTGCGATTCTCTCTCTCCGTAACTGCAAACAAAATTACCAAAAAAAAAAAAAAAAACCAAAAAATAAAATAAAATAAAATAAAAATAAAAGCCCCACAAACGCACCCTCAGTTTCAGAAACGAATAGAAGCACAAAGCCCTAATTACTATGAACGTTTCTGTTTGGCTTCCAAGAAAACGAAAGAACACAGATACAAACAACATAATTTGGTAAAAACGGAAAATATTCTTTTCCCAGTCCCCACTTTTCCTCCAACTTTCCCTGCAACCAAACAGATACCGATATATACATATATATGCATACACAATCACTCGTCTCTTAAACGTACTCTTTCAGCAATACTGTGCGGGTCGGTGGCTTGACCTCTCCGAGCCCTAACCCTAGGTCTGGGCTGCGCCGGCTGAGCTCCCGACGAGCCGCTCGGTGCCGGCGTCTGGTTCGCCGCCGCCGGAGCTCCGTAGTTCTGCTGCGCCCCCATCGGACCTCCCTAATCAAATCAAAAACCACAAAATAAAAAAAATAATAATTAAAACATTTGGAAATTGAATAAAAATAAAAATAAAATAAAATCAACGCCGTAAAATCTAGAGCATGCCTGAGGATGGTGAAACTGGTTCGATGCCTGACCAGCGCCGGCCAAAGATCCGCTGCCGAATCCATTGAACAAAGCTTGAACCCCACCGTCACCTCCCTTAAAAAAAAAAATTAGTCAACAATTTTATATTTTTTCCTCTTTCTTGTCGAACAAGGAAACAAGCAGGAGAAGAAACTCACAGGATTTTTAAACGAGGAAGAGCCATCAACGACGTCGTTCTGAGACCGGTCAAACAACGGAACAAGATCAGCATCTCCGCCCGCGCCACCCCCGCCACGAGCCATCAAGAGCTGGTGCTGAAGCATCATGGCAGCCGCCGCCGCAGCAGCAGCAGACTTAGAGCCGACGCCGGCGCCGGCGCCGCCGCTGATCTGGTGGTTGCGGAACTTGGAGGCCAAGTTGGCGGAGTCGTCGAAGGGGAAAGAGGCGGAGGACGGCGGCGGGTCGTCGTCAGGAGAGGGCTTGGTCGTGGAGGAGGAGATGTCCCAGGGGGACTTGGCCGGAGGGCCGGCGGCGAGGTCGGCCCAGGAGCAGGAGGAGGGAGGGCCGAGAGTGGAGAGCATTTGCTCGAGGAAGTCGTCGTGGGAGGGAGGAGTTGGGTCGTAGGAGTGAATCTGGTGAATCTGAGACGACGACGACGACTGAGACTGTTGCTGTTGCTGTTGGTGGTGGTGAAGGTCTTGGAGAGAGAGTTGGGACGACGACGACGACGATGCGTTTAAGAGATGAGAGCTCATCCCTTGCATTTCTCTGCTGCACGGCTGCATCTTTCTCGAATTCGGATTCTAGAGAGAGAAATAGAGTGAGAGTTAGAGAGAGAAGCTCGTTTAGATGTTTGGGAGGTGAGAAAGAAGAAGAAATGTTGAGAAAAGCATTGGGTTTTTTTTTTTTAATTTGTTTTTTTTGTTTTTGTGAGGGTTATATTTATGGATTGGGATGAGAAAATTTATGTGTTGAAGAAAAGAAGGAAAAGCTGTATCTCAGTTCCCTTTTGTTTTGTTGTCTTTTATAAGAGTCTTCTGAGAGAGGGAGAGAGGGGGGAGAGAGAGAGAGATAAAGAGATATTATTAAATAGCAAAAGTAGAGCTTGGTTTTGTTTGTTTTGTTTTCATTTGCCTTTGCCTCTCTTTTTCTCTCTCTAGGTGGGTCTAATGCATTGGTCACACTTAGGATGCCTCTAAATCCATTTCTTTTGGACGCGCGTGAGCTTTGCTAATTTATGTTTATATTTATGTTTAATTTTATGATTTGGGCCTTTTTCAAGGAGATGTGCTAATGAAAGCTTGAATGCTTTAGCAAAACGGAAAAAAAAAAAAAAAAAAAAAAAAAAAAAAAGAATGCTTGAATGGATAAGTTTGGATAATTCTTTTACTAACATGTAAATTTGTAATAAACAAATGAGAGTTCCTTTGGTAATCATGTAAAACGATTGTTCTTTAATGTAAAGTTTAACTCTTCAAATAAACTTTCTTCACCATCACTCCGTAAACTCTTTGTGATCGGTAAAACGAATTTCCCACTTGTAACCCATCGCACGACCATTATTGTTCATAAATTAAAAATCTTGATAATTGACTATTAAAACTTTAAAATCTGTTACTTTAACGGTCTCTTTTATATCTTCGTCAATCACTCTTTTTTAATGTAAATTGAATTGTGTATGGTATCTGGACAGTGAATGAGGGGCATAAACCGTACAAATCATGTGTTAGTATCTGTCTATAATTAAACAAACTTGATCAAAAATATTTTTTGGTAATAGACTAATCTAACAAACCTGAAAAGCTCATAGTGCATCCATGAAAAAAAAAAAAAAAAACCACTTAATTTTCCATATTTACCATGATTAAATTAGTACATTTACGAGATAAAGATTGTTGTACTTCTGCCCTAGTAGAGCCTCTTTCTCTCTCTCCTTTGTGCTAGGGTTTCTCTATGTGTGCTCGTCTCTTGGAATCGGAGTTTGGCAGCGGTATTCTATTATCTCTTGGATTTTCGGCTCTAGAGACAGAACTCTGAGTTCCGCGGTGAAGGATTCAGAGGCAAAGGTAGCCTTATGGTCAAAGGGGTTGGGTTTTGGCTAGGTGGAGAAGTGGGGATGCCGGATTTGCAATCATATCTTTTGGTCGCGTCGTCTTTCCAGTGGTTTATGACTCTTGAGGTTCGACCCCCTTGTCGAGGTAGAGTTTGTAGTAGATGGCATTCTTTGGTGGGTACTTGGCGTCGATGGTGGATTTGCTGTGATTTTCACTAGCATGGTGTTCCATCTACTATGGTTCCGAGTCTTCATGACTTTGTGTTTCCCTACCTCTTTGATGAAGTGGGTCAGCTTTCCTTTTGTGGTTTTTCTCATGTTGTTAAAGTTTCTTTTTCCACTTTGTGGTAGATGATTGTATTAAATGATGGAGATGTTGTTTCTACCTTGTGGTTTTGTTTATATTTTGAATATATAATATCAGAGGTGGTCTCTCCACATTTTCGAGTTAGTTCATGATTCACCAAATCTATATCTTGACAATATTTTTGTTCTATTGAACTTTTATCTATGTGGAGTTGGTGGTGGCCTCAATGCTGCATGTTATTGACTCTTAATAGACCGGAAGACTCCATTGATTGTAGAGAACTTTTCAAAACGAGTTTTATGCATGCTCGAATATTGATGTGCCAAGTAACTTTCCCGTTTTCAGATCTCGGTGTATGTCTTTCTCCCTAAACTTTATTAGATTTTACTAATTGATCCAATCCCAATTGAGGATTTTACCTTATATATTACGGGGATATTTACATTGGTGTTCGTAAACATTAGTTAAATATAATTGCCCTTTCGGAAAAAAAAAAATAATTTTATGTGGTATGTTCTCAACACAATATGGTTTATAACTAGAGGTGGCAATTTGTGTCACGTGTCGGATTCGTGTCGTGTTAGAGCCGTGTCGAATTTTTTCTTCCCTAACCCGAACACGACTGGTGACACGAAAACGACTTGAAACCGCGACACGGACACGACACGAACCCGTAACGACTTGATACAACACGAACCGAACTTGACTCGTGACACAAAATTGACCCGCGACACGAAATTAACCCGCGACATGAAATTGACACGAAATTTGGGTTGGAACCGAGTCATATTCGGGTTGGACCCGAAATTGACCCGAATTGACATGAATTTGACATGACATTTGACCCGCCCCAATTTATAACTGACAATATCTGTCTCAAATAGCAAATTTAAATTATTTTTATCAAAGAATTCAAAAAACCAATCAAAATGAAAATAACAACAAAGATCGATGTTCTTCTATATTTTCACACGTCATAATTCTTAACTTATGTTAGACATGTACAAATATGACTTGAGGAATATTTTCAACTCGCCGGATAAAGTATAAAGAGCTTAAAATTGATTCTACACTTGGCACAATTTATCAATTTTTTATATGATTATTGGGTATGTTAAGCTCATAGTAATTAGGATAAATTTCATGTTTGTCCCCTAAATTTTAAATATGTATTCCGAACTATAAATTGTAAACATCTGTTTCTCTCAAAATTTCAATCGTAAAGAAAATTTTCCATTCTATTAGTTTTGTAACCAGAAATTGAGGACAAATTTTTGCATTTTTCTTCTGAAATTTGGTCTTTATTACAAATATCCCCTAAATTTTAATTTGTAACATCAATTCTCCTGGACTTTGAAATGTTTGTAAATTTTTTTTGTTACTAGTTTTGTTAATAGAGTTTCCACGTGTCACAAAAAGGAAAAATATTTAAAGATAATTTTGCAAAAACACAAACTAATTTTATAAGAATTCTATCGCAAATAAAACATTGTCATGTTAATAAAAATTAAAAAAAAAAAAACTTCTTCAATCTTAAAAAGAGAAAAAAAAAAAAAAAAAAAAAACTAAAAAAGGAGATGCATGTTAACCCATTAAATTAATTTGTTAACCAAATAAGGACGTTTGGTTTGGTTTGGTTGCCAATTTTCAAAATGAGTGGAAAACTGTGTAAATGAGTGTTTTTCCCAACTTTTTTCATCATTATTTTAATTTTGAAAAAGGGTGGACATCTCCTTCTCAAATTTATGTTGTACAATACTCTTTTGGAATCCTTTTGAAATTTTCTCGTAATGCACTATTCTCAATATTATTTCTTCTCATTTTAAAAATGAGATTACTTTCCAAACAAAATTTAGACTCTTTTTGTTTTCAAGAAGGAAATCTTTTTTTTTTAATTTTTATTTTTAAACATCCAAATGTCATCTCATTTTCAAAATGAAATGATTTTCTAATTTCAAATGAGAAAATCTTCCATTTTGAAAATTAGTATGCATTCAAAATAGGCCGCAAGACTTTCTTTTACAAATAAAATAAGACTAATAAATTCTTAATTATAATGCTTTAATTTTGCTATTGATTTATTATTAGGGGTAAATTTTAATTTGTGTTTTTACAAAATTATCCTTTTTAATTTTGATTTTTGTGTGATGAGTGACAATTCCATTAACAAAACTAATAGAAGAGAAAAATTTATGAATATTTTAAAGTTCAAGAGAACAAATAAAAATTAACGTTCGGGAGGGTGGTGTTTGGTGACAATACTCAAAGTTCGGGAGGGGGGCGGGGGGGGGGGGGGGGGGGGGGGGGGGGGGGAGTGCAAAAAAATGTAATTTAAACGTAATTTTCGTTTACGAAAGTAATGGAAGAGGAAATTTTGATAACACTTCAAAGTTTAGGGGAACATATATTGCAAATTTAAGACGCAAAGTTGAGATAGCAAACGAAAATTCAGTACTCCCCATTACACCAATTCTATATCTTTGATTTAGTTTTTCTATAAAATGTCAAACTTATTTACTTTTTGCAACTCAACTTAAAAAATATATATATATCCGACCCGACCAATAACCTTAGCAATTGAGATATTTTTTAATAGAAGAAAAGTATTCAAGTGTCAAAAAAGAATTTAAATCCGGGAAAGTACAGTAAGTTATTTTTTTTAAAAAAATCTTTAAAGCAAATGACATATTTTAAAAATATTAGTGATAAATAATAAATTTATGATAAATTATTTATTTACGAAATTTTTTAAAATAAATTTATCATAAATATACTTTATAAATAAATTATTTATTATAAATATGATATTTAGAGCAAACATTTTATTTATATGAATGTCTTTATGATAGTTTTTATCAAGAAGGATGACAATGGAGTGGGACGGGACGGGGTGAGGCGGGGTGGGTACCCGTCCCACTCCATTGTCATTCTTCTTGATAAAAACTATCTTAAAGACATTCGTGTAAAAAAAGGGGTGGGTATTATATATCCTCATACTCACTCCATTGGGGGTGGGTACCTGTACCTATATATAAAAAATATCATCCATACGTAAATCCATAATTTACAGTGAGTATACCGTTTACTAGCACCAAAAAATATTTATGCTATTTATATTTATTACTAGAGATTTCCGCTTCTTTCTCCTTTTACATCCCTTCAAAAAAAAAAAAAAAATGTAAATCAACAGAAGCTCTAAAAGTTACATGTTCTGTCGAAGTAGTCCCTCAACTTCGAAAAAATATCATAACAGTTCTTGAACTCATTTACTTTATTTGTCCGTTTAGTTCTATTGCTAAACCACTAAAAATGACCACTAAACGATGATATCGCATGATTAATTAAGAAAAACAAACATATTATATCTTTGTCCTTCCTATGAATGGCTCATATTTCGAGCCAACTAAGCACTTCTCTTTTTTTTGGTATGTAAGCACCCCCTTAAATTAACTAAGAACTTCTCTATTAACGTTAAATCCTATTATTTAGCTAAAAAAAATTTCACTGGAAATGTTTTTATTTTTGAAAAGAAATTTGTATTCAACTAAATAAAAATATAAAAACATCATTGGGAATAATCCTGTGTATTACTAGACAAAACCATCAACTGAGATCGGAATTATAATAAAATCTAATAAAGCTCATGGAGAAGGACATATATTAAGACTCAACAATAGGAAAATTCCTTAGCACTCCTATAGTCGAGCATGCATGAGACTCGTTTTGAGTTTTGACAATACCTTTACAAATGATAGAATCCTTTAATTGATTAAGAGCTAGTGAATTGTAATACTAAAACTAACCACTGCACCGCATAGAAACAAATCTAGCAGGACACCAACACTATCAAGAAAAAACTCAAATGAATCGGACACACAAACCAAACCGGAACGTGGGAAAACCACTTTCATCAGTTTAAGTAAAAATGAAATCAAACCAATAACAAATAAGATATACATGACAGAAATAACATCGTATTTGTTAAAATAAACAACTATTGCAAGGGGACCCAACCCCAATAACACAGTTAGACCATTGGTGCAGATCCGACCAACTTGATTGGATAAGCAATACTGTAATTAATCATGGCCACCGCCATGAATATGCCACCACGTTATCATGGAAGAGGCACCCTTCATCATTGACAAAACACCAATGGAGGCAAGCAACCTCCAATGGCACAACAAAACTAGGCTCCGAGGCTCAGATCCACTAGGTCCACCCCAAACTGTGCGCCTGCGAGCTCCGCCGTGACACCGGATCCAAAGCCTGAGACGTAGCCAACACTCTGGCCACTGTCCATCCCCTCTGAGCAATCACGAAGCCCAACCCGCTGCCTAGTCCTTCACTGAACAGCCAAAGCTAGGCTTCTCCTCTAGGGCCGGGAATCCGGAGGTCAGTCAAGGGTGGTGCTGGACTCTGATAAAGGTGAACATATTATCCGAGAACCAACGGCCAGAAAAACCGAAAGTGATGGTCAATGACGCCGACCCGTCCGATGAGTGAACGGTTTTTCACCTCTAGGTAATCGACGGTTAACCGAACCGACCGAGCATTTTTCCTTACCTTTCTTCTTCTTCTTCTCCAGTAGCCTTTCCTCTTCTACAGTGATGTTTTTTCTTCTTCTCCAGCAGCCATTCTTCTTCTCCGGTGATGTTTATCCAGCTTTTCCTTCCTTTCATCTTCTTTCTTTTTCTCTTTTTATTATTTTTTAATACACATGGAACGACAGTGTTCCACTAATGTGCGTACACAGTTAACACTATGCAGTAAGTGAAACGTTGTCGTTCCACTGCCCATTAATGTTTGTCTATATTTTTTATTTAAAAACTAAGGGTTTGTTTGGCTTATTAGTTTAACTCTAATTAAATTGTACTTTTTTACTGGATTTTTTTTCTTGTTCTGAAAATATAATAAAAATTATAATTAATTTTAAAAAAATCAACAAAGTTCAACTTAAAAATTTTAACTCCAACTAACGATCCAAATGAACACTAATACTTTAAACGAATAAAACTCTACATTTTCTTCTTCTTCTTCTTCTTCTTCTTTCATCTTCTACGTCTTAGTCACAACGATGCTTTTTTTTTTTCTTTTCTGAAACCTCCATCGCCGGCGTCCTTTTGTTTGTCATGAAGCCGATAGTAATGACAGATGAAAACCAAACATTTCAGATGGTTTTTTAGGCAGTGAAGCCTCTCGCCTTAATCAGTAATAGTTTCTCACCTCTTGAAAACCGATGTAGTCGGTCTGTCACCTAACCGACCGAAGCACACCCCTAGACTCCAGTCTAAAGAGAGAAGACAAACAAACGAAACCCTAGCACACCTTGAGAGAGAAGACAAACAAACTTCTCATTCAGAACTTTATGGCATGGCATTTAATTCTATCATTGGAATGGTTAAACACTCAATAAAAAGACAACAAATTTGGTTAAACTAAAAATATATCCATATCAGTGACAACAATTTTTCATTGAGAAAAATATGCATTTAAACTATAAAGCGATAAACGCTACAAAACAATATGAATGACCTCACAATACAAAAGACATAACTATCAGTTGAGAATGGTTCCAACATAAAAGTCTGATATCGATCGCTCAAAGGAAAAGATGGATGCTTGAGGCCTGATAACGTGAATATACCTTGGCACACTAAGATCGAGCACACTAAGGCTCTTTGTGACAAAACCTTGACAATCGATAGAAACTTTCGATCAAGTAAGAGCCAGAATTCTACATACAAATGCAGCCACGTACCCTGCAAAGAAACAAATCTAGCGGAATCAAAACAAAACTAAACACACTATCAAGAAAAAAATAAGACGGATAACAAACCAGGCCAAAAGTTGGGCAACCACCTTCATTATTTGAGACTCAAAATGACTGTAACACATAAAAATCCAAATCTTATGGGGTGAAAAAATCACCCCGATTCTATTTATATCTAACTACAAAGCTAAAAACTCAGCCTCATAAATAAAACCATTGGTGACAAAGCAAATCTTGGAGCAAAAAACGTTGGAAAACAATGAGCTTCAAAACTTAGATTTGCATGGGATGGCCTCCACACAAGTGCATGAAGGCCATATGTAGCTGATGATGACAGACAATCTCGACATGCGCCTAGCCAATGAGATAGCTACTGCTTCGGGACAAAAACCCTAAAACCATAATCACTCGTCCGCCTTAAGCTTCCCTTGTCGACAAAGAAACTCATCGCAAACCCTTCAACCGTCAAGACTCATATAGCCATCTCCACTCTCAAATTACATCCTTTCGCCTCGTAACCCCATAGGTCGTAGATCCACAAAATCTTCAATGTGTGCAACCCCGACTTGTCTTTCCAAGAGGCCACTGTCATCCTAGTATCCGTCACCAAGTTCTATGGAAAAATGAAGGTTCGATTCAATGTTGTTTAATGCTATATAGAATACGGTCTTTGTGATCCCATTGAAAATACCATTGTAAATGAAGATCCGATTTTAAATGATTTGGCGAAAGACATTCATAGTGGGAGTGAAAATGATAACTTTAGTTACAATAATGTTAATCTTTTAGTCGGAATAATGTACATTTGGAATCTCCTATATGATGACACTTTCTTAGTTAGGGATAGAAATAGGCATCGTTACTCCATTTATTTTGATTTAGAAAATCAAATTTTTGAAATTGATAACGACGATTCTTTTATAGGTGAACCAGAAAATTATTTTTATAGTTATGAGAATTCTAGTTATCTAAATAATGTATCGATGAAACCCCTCCCACTATCCCTAGGGTCGAGAGTCCAAAGACAAGCACGCGCAAAAAACCCTAGAACTCAAGTTCGTAAAGAGAGAAGTGAACACTTTAATATGATGGAAAATTATGATATCTTTTATGTGATAGCATCATTTAAAACTTTTTCCTAAAAAAATCTCTTAAATAGCATTTTAATAATTGATGGAGGAAAAAAATTTTAAGCAACAATGAATATGACCTTTTGATTTGAAAATAAAATTCATTTATGTTTCTTTTAATCATTTTGGCACATCATCATTATCAATCATTTTTAACGTTTTATTAACTTAAGTGCAAAATTCTCATGCGAGCTAAAGGTGAAGTGCTACTCTAACACTTTTTAAAGTTAAAAGGTGAAATATGAAACGAGATCTAAACTTTCAGAGTGAGTCATATGTATGAGAAGATATCCTTATTGATAGTAAAAATTTATAAACGTTAAATTTAGAAGGTGTTTGACGATCCAACTCCAATTGGAGTTTTAGAAGTTTTTTAAAAACCTTTTTCTTTAAAAGTAATTAATTTCAAATCCACATCTCAAAATCTCTCTTTTATTTTCATAAAACTGAAATTTTAAAACTCTATAACTTTGTTATTTCAAGTCGAAATGAGATATTTTTTTTAATCTCATAAAATGACGAGATGGGAAAAAAAAATCAAATTGTTACTTTTTTTTTTTTTTTGGCCTAACACAGTTCAAGTTTGTATACTATTTAATTATCACCATTTATTTTATTTATGAATAATGTTAAAGGATCATAGATGAAATGTCTACTTTTAATCAATAATGATGTTTAACACTTTGAGTATGGTGTCAAGATCTATTGTACCGGATTTCCTGTCTTATTGACTGTCCCCAAAATAATGTTATGTGATATAATCTGAAGTTGAAAATTTAGTCACATAGAAAAAGTTAAATACTGAAAATTTTTGAACAAATTGATAAATTGTCAAAATACTATTAAGAGAACAGTTATTAAGACAGAAAAATAAAATAGATTTGGACTCTTGAGTATGTCCTAAACATTTTTTTTAAGTACTCAATTTTTGATTTGGTGATTTTAGTTCTACAAATAAAAAATATAAGCTTCTGTTTGGATTGCTGGTTAGCATTAAAATTTTAAAGTTAGAATTAATTGAATTTTCAGAAACTAATTATAATTTTTATTGATATTTTAGAGAAAGATAAAAATCCAATTGAAAAAGTATAATTGAACTTGAATTCCAAACAAACCCTAATTAAAGAGAATTTCAATTGAGTAAGACGCGCTTGATGGTGGGCGTGGGAGCGGAATTTTGGGCGGGGAGGGGGGTGGTGGGACAGTTGTAGGAGCTTTTCGTCACGCATGGTCGGCCAGTTCCACTAGGTCTCGCTTTCAGATTGACGAAAACACCCTCACTTCAAAACTCCCAAATTCCACGCGCTTCATCTTTTAGTCTCACAACGGACAAACCGCTCATAATTACCCATTTGCTGTAACTTAATCTACTAATCATATTGAATCTCAAGCTGTTATCCAAAACGTGTCGCGCAATAAAAGCAAGTATTATGCTCTCCACATCACTTTCGCGAGTAGGTTTCTCCTCAATCCCAATACTTCTACATTTTAATTCTTATGTTTTACCCGCCAAAATTTTTAGTTATTTTTTCTTCATGTAATTTTTTTTTTGTTTTTCATTTTCATGATTTTTTTTATTTTTTATTTTTTGTTTTTGCTTCAATCTCGCCGAGCTCGTTGGGTTGGGATCCATCAAAGAATCAACTTTGGATGTGGAATTTCAAAAAAAAAAAAAAAAAAAAAAAATTGCCCATGTTTAAAAATCATTTATTGTATGAATTAAAAACAAAACTGTTGTTTAGCTAGTTTCACTTCAAAAGTTGTATTCCTAACAAATCTTCTGGTAAAATGACTCTTAAATTTTAATTAAATATCTTATTTACAAAAATGTCTTCAAAAATTCTTATTATTTGTCAAATGACTCCAGTTTTTTACGTGCCTTTGTTCGAAACACCCTTCTAAATTAAAATTTTCAACTCATTTTTGTTTTTTTTTTTTTCCTTCTAAAAAGTCAAATAAAAATTTAAATTAATTTTTAAAAAGTTAAATAACTGCAATTCAAAAAATTTAGTTCCAATCAGTAAATTAAACGCAACCTATTGAATAAGAAAAAAAAAGGATAGAAAAAAGATCATTTTGCAAATTTTACTTTTTCAAGCTCTCAATCTAGCAAATTTTCCTTTTTACGCCCTCCATTTTAAGAAGATGAGTTGGGGCCTTGGGGAAGAAAATATACAAATCTCTCTTTCCAGGGAAAAAGTAAATATCAATTTTGTAGTCAATGACAAATTGAGCATAATTTTTTTTCGTTGTCCATTTATTTAAAAATTATTGTTGTTTTCTATATTTTTCTACTCGTTTTTACTTTCATGTCCTTTTTCAAAATTTAGATGATTATTAAAAAAGATGTCACTTGTTTATATATATAAACTACTTGTATTACACATATTTCATGCATGTGGAATAGACAAATAAAATAAAGCAAAAAAAAAAAAAATGGTGTTGACTAGGCCACCATGTGAGCAGCTATGTGACGATGATGTAGCTGCCACATGTCAACCATTGGAGGTAGGATGAAAAACATATTCTTGCTTTTACATATAGGTAATAGATATTATATTCATAAAATGGTATTAAATTACAAAGAAGAGTGTTCACATTTTGATTCTATATAATTGGGGAGCTTACTACGCTTATACAACGAAAGCGTAACGATAATACGAAATTCTTTGATTTTTGAAAAATATCAAAAAAATTTACGTGGATAATGAGAGAATTATCGAGAGCTGCATAGACAATTTAGAAGAGCCGCACTATGTCATATATATATATATATATATATCCATTTAGATGAAATATGGAATGTGTTAGCATTTGATTGATGGAAGAAGCTAAAGCTAAATTGACATATTGTTCAGCATAGACTTCATTTCCCACATCTTCTTGTATACGTGTCAACTCAAATTCCTAAACTACAAAGAAATGAGTTAGAAGGATTCCCCCGAGTTATAATGATTACCTGACAGATCTTATTGTATACGTGTCAACTCAAACTCCTAAACTACAAAGAAATGAGTTAGAAGGATTCCCCCGAGTTATAATGATTACCCGACAAATCAAATCGACTCACTAGAGAGTCAGCCTCCAGGGTCAACTCCACGAGTCAATATACGACCTGGAGGAAGTTAATAAAGAATATTCTCATAATCTCTCTTATTTGAAGAATGTACGATCAGATTAACCAAATTGGGAACAAAAAAATCAAGTGGATTAACTAGTATAAGGCTGCTAATTAATATTCAACGGTTGTTCCAAACAGATTCACTCCCATGAATTAAAGTTAACGCATGACCAAGAAAGGAAACTAAATCAGCAGCATCACGCAACTAAGGCACAGGATCAACTCGTAAAGGGCAATAAACAGATTTTGATTGGTCAAAGTAAATCTATAAGTGGAAGTCAAGTAAGCCAGAAAAAGAAAGTATCATCCAGAGACCAAATCGTGAAGGCATCAAGAAACAAGCTTGTCACCTCATCAACTACAAATTTTGAAGACCTCCGTGCACAATTGGGGGACATTGAAGGACATTTCCGACTTATTATTCAGCAATAACTCCTATATTTCCTTTATATTCGTTGTATTTCCAAACTTTTCATCGTCTTATTTCTCTACTTTCTCACTCTCAAGCTTCATTATACTACATTCTTCAAGTATAGTGGATGATCCCCAAGACCCTATTGAGGATAAGTCTCATTAACGATGAATGTGTATAAAATTCTGTGTCTGATTTGTTATTTATTTACTTTTCTATACTTTTACTTTCTTACATCATGTCGACCGATGAGATTGTAGAAATTCACCGTCCATTCAAACGACTCTTGAACTCAGTTATTAGCCCCTGATCAAGTAATTGTTAAAATTCACTGCCTACACACTTCTAATTAGAGGGAATATGGTTTAATTATATGGTATAACACAAGATGAGCAAATCATAATGCAGTTCAATATAGTTACATCACTAATTAAACAAACTAGCTCTACACTAATGACTTATGTCATTATCAAAGCAGGTTTTCTGGTGGCCAGCTTCCAAAATTATTTTGAATCTATTCCAAGATTGGTAAAAGTAGGAATGATAATTTTCCACGTTAACCAATTAACCCTCCGATCTAAACGGGTTCAGGTTACAAAAAAGGTTAAAAGTTTAACCCGTCACATATTATGGGGCGGGGACGGGTTTAGAGGTCCCTAACCCTATTTCCCATTTAGTTATATATACGTTATTTTATATAATATATTATAATATAAGATGTTATATAATATATATGATTATAAGTACTAAATTTTAACATATTTGATATATATAAAAAGTTGAATACTATAATTTTAATTTATTTTAACTTAAAGTCTCATATTTATACATTTTTCTTTTTTAGTTTTTAATTTTAGTTTTTATTTTTCTTATGATCAAAAGAAATAGTATGGTTAACAGAGCACCGTGTGAATACCCCGATCCTGTGATGGGGAAAACCTGTCTCGTCCTCACCAATTAAAACTGGGTATGGGGTGTGTTTTTATTCATACAGTGGGTAAGCGAGAAGATCGCCCTGCCCTGACTCGCCCTATTGCCATCCGCAGGTAAAAGTGACTAATTAATTTCTCCATTTCATCTGAACTTTGATATCAGAATAAGAAAAAAAAATTATGATTATGAATCATGACAAGACAAAATAGTTAATTGTCATACCTTTTAACGAGAACCTCAAATGTTTGTTTCAAATGAAAAAAAAAATTTTTGAAAGGAGAAATTTCATTAAACTTACTAAGGAGATATAAAAACACCAAACATAACAAAACCCTTTGTGCCCTTAAATAAGATACGTATATAGAAGTAAGTTCTGATGATGCTAAAAAAAAAAAGGCGTATGCTTAAGATCCGATAACATATATGTACCTTGACATACTAAAATCAAGCATATGTAAGGCTCTTTTAAGAAAACCCTGACAATAGATGATATTTTCAGATCGATTGAAGGCCAAGACTCAATAGTACTTGGGCAACTACTAACTCTACATATAAGCAAATATAAAGGGATCAAAATATCGCTAATACTCAGATCTGGCAGATGAATAACTAACGTAGAAGTTGGGTAAACCACCTTTGTTATTAACAATAACAAACATAAATAAAAACACCCAGATAAAAAGACAACAAAGATAACACTATTATTACAAACAACCAACACACGACAAAACAAAAAAACCAATCATACAAAAAGAGTCATTGCAAAAAAATTGATCCACGGCGTAGGGAGAAACTGGATTGCTGAAGCTGAGATGTTGCAAGACTTCCTCTGCTTGTGATGATCATGCACCACCACCAACTATCTCATTCATGCATGTTCCTTCCCACAACACCTACCCTCCTCCCACGGGCTTGCCTTTGCCAAAACCATCACCATATAATTTCCACCTCCATCCATAGAGTTGGGAATCTAGAGACAAGCCGAATACCGCAATTGAAATCCGGCCCCAAAAGAAAAAAAAAACAATTGAGAAACCATAGTCCTTACGCATTAAAGAGAGAGAGAAGAGAGTGAGAAAGAGAAAATGGAGCTAAACAAAAAACAAGTAATTTTCCGGCAGCATGATTTAACATGTGGTACAAGAATTTCAGTTTTCATCCAAAATAAATAAATAAATTCATCAATATTAATGGAGTTTTAACTGAAGCATGCGTGAATTGCTTCTTGACAGAGAGCACTGGGAACATATTTTCAAAGCTTTGTATCATGAGTTCAGATTTGTTGAGCTCATATCTGCTATTCTATTTCATTGTCTTATTAGTTATCGTTTCAATTAAATTTTAACATCTCAATAAATTACTTTATAGTTAAAAAAATTGCTTTAGTATTTTTACATTTTGATTCTATCTAACGAGAGGTTGTTAAATGTAGATGATATGCTAAATAAGAAGTAGGATAATAGTCATTATGTGATAGAAAAATAATGACAATTGATCTGGACTCTTGTATCATTGCAGTCCAGTGACGCTAACAGCTTCTTGTAGATCAACATTTATGTTATAATATAAATGTTTGATTATATATAATTCGTTTCATTACCAGGAGACATGAGTGGTTACACATTAAAAAAAAAACAAGAAGAAGAAGAGAAAGAAGAAGAAAGAAAGAAGCTTTATTGCGTATATTTCACCAGTTTTTTTCTGTCTCATTTTTTTTAGCTCCTTGGTATTAAAAAAATCATGTTTTTTTTAATAAATATTTTTTCATAGCAACGATAATTTTTGGACTATTTTTTCTTTCCCAATGAATGATTAATCACAATAAAAGTTTGACAATATCTGTCAGCAGCTATATATGCTTTTTATAGCATTAATAATATTATTGTTTTAAAAAAGCATATAATCAGTTATGATAGTGTGTGATCTCTCTATCTCTCTTTCCTATCTCATTTTAATATGCTAAATAATTCATGTAGAACAGCATAAAGATAAAATCCAGATATGACTTGTTCAAGATTTATATTATATATAATTTCAACAGAATATCTCAATGGCCATACAAAAGAATTCTCTACATCTTGATTTGTTTTTTTTTTTAATATATTTATATTTTGAACTCACTCTTTGGAATTTCGACCGACCTCGTGGCCAAACTCTTGCTTGCTAAAATGAGGACCAGAGGAGTGTAATCTTGATTTTTGTTTGTGTACTTGATTAATTAATTATATATTAGTTCACAGTGTTAAATTTATTAGACAATAAAATATTCATAATAAATATTTCAACCAAATCATTAATAATGTTGTCATTCTCAAGCTCTCCCATTTGGGATGCGATCTTAGTTGTTTGAAACCCATGTTCATTGAATCATTGATTTGTATAATTTGGTAAGGGAATCTCAGTAAGATGAATTGAATATTTTGTGTTTGAAATTCTGCTCAATAGCAGAAAGACATGCTTGTATAACCTCCCTCACATCAATGATTTCACTTAGAACTTTCCAAGAAAGTTGTCTTTGATGAGAATTTAATTTGCTTCGGTGTCTATATATATATATATATATATAAACCGATAGATATATGCATTATACACGTGTATGTGTGTGTGTATATGTGTCCATATATATATGTATGTATGCATATATGTATATATATACTTTATGATTCAAGTCAAAGTGAAATAAATACAATTTCAGTGCGTGCCTTAGATGATATCTTCAATATTATAGCAATAAATAAATATATAAATAAAGTTTAATTTGTACATGTTCTCGAGAAAACTATGCACATGGCCACACTTGTAAGCTATTACATAATCCGTGGCATTGGTGTTGAAGATTGTGTTACTATCATCATAATGATCGGCCAATAAAATTTTTAATTTTTAAAAGAAAAGATGTTCATACATATAGATCACACGAACATGTTTGATTTTTTGGTTTTTTGAAGCGAATGTTATGTTAGAATTAGTATGTTAGATTTGTAGACCTATTTCATGATCATAATTACCAGATTTCTAGCTTGATTTGATCGTAAAATTATGCCCTAATAATGCCTTTCTAAATATATATCATCGTCCTTCTATCGTCCTCTGCTGTCCTTTGACACTCTCTGCTTTTCATGGTGGGGGCATCGCCGCATCGGTTCTTTATCTGTATAAGGCACTCCGACGTTCAAATCAGACAAAACAATTTTAAAAGAAGATAACAGAATAGTTGAAATTTATAAAAGAGAGTAAAAGGATCCTTCAAATATGGTCAAGTATTGCTCAATTTATAGATGAGGTGATCAATTAAAAAGATCTCATGGTTCTATTCTAATTGATACACATAGCTTCCATTTTGATTGTCTGTTGGAGTTAAAAATTTTAAGTTGGAGTTGTTTGACTTTTTAAAAACTAGTTATAATTTTTGTTAATTTTGTAGAAAAAAGACAAAAATCTAGCAAAAAAAAAAAACATAGTTTAGTTTGAGTTAAACTAAAATACCAAACAAACTAGTAAATAGTTTTTAGGGTTTCTATGTCCATAAGAGATTTCCCTCTTATCATAAAAAGGACTAAGGAATCTTGGCTATACTAACATTTGTCAAAACCCCTGACATCTACACACGGCGGGTGCATGTGCCCTACTAAGGTACATTTTTTTCTCGACTGAATTAGTCTTGATTATCGGAGGCCTCGATTGAGACATGTTGACTGGATCTTGAACTCGATTGAGACATGTGACTTGATCTCGAACTCGATTGTGCATGAAGAGTTCTTAGTTTCGTACCTCGTGGCCTTGATGATCTTTGTATATCTTGAGCTCATTGTATCACTGTTTTAGCTTTGAGCTGTCGTAGGTTCATTTCGATTGACACATGCTAGAACCCTAACCTCTAATATTCAACAGATTGGTCTCATGCCTAGTCTTTTATGGGGCAAATACCCCTAACAACATTGGAACCACCTCGTTTATGATTTTTTTTTGTCCCTGCAACATTTTAATTGCATAAGATAAACCATCTACATATCGAGATGATGAAAACTAATTTTTTCCTCAACGCTTCCTAAATATATGTAGTTTTGGTTTGATAAACAATTTTGAAAATTTCTTTTATAGAATTTGGAAAAAGTCCACTTTTTTTTTATTGGTGAAGAAAAGGGGAAAAAATATTTTTCTTTTTCCATTCCCTCCATTTTTTTTTTATTATGTACCAAAACATAAAGCGGATCATTTTTCACGTGGATATATATAGTATTAAATTACTTGGTATATACAATACAGGCCGACAAGTAGTTTCAAAGATAAAATTATTACAAATACGTACGACCTACTAGAGAGCTAGTTTACAACCACGAATTAACGATAAGAATGTGAAAGCCAATAAAGCCATAAACATGCACCATGTGAGAGCAACAATATTGTTCGTGAAACAATGGGCGAACACATGTCCAATACAGACATATACATATATGTATATATATATACATTTATAAAACATATATATTTCTCAACGTTTTTCTTTTTGGTCTCACCACTACACGATACATATTTATGTGATTCCTCAAAAACTCGACACTTTTTAAACCAAGTTTTTCTGCTTCTAAATTTTTTTAAAAATGAATTATAATTAATTATCTTTTTTTTTTTTGACAAATATAATTAATTATCTTTGATATACATGCTTCGAGTACTCATACACAATATATATGTTCTAAATCTTTTTTTTTTTGTCCAACAAACAGTGTTTTTTAAAAAAACTTATATATTATAGTTCTATCCGAACGATTTTATTTGATACACGAACATATTATTTTTCAGGTTTTTGTTTTTTGGTAGGCGCACAAATGCTAATTAATAATCATGTATGACGTTTAAGCAGTTCGTTAAACATGGAAAAGGTATTATTGTTAAATATATATATATATATATCTGTGTGCTGTAGCAGAAATGAAGTAGGGACTTCATGAAAGTATATTAAGATTACAATATATATATATATATATGTATATATCACTACCAAAATTTTTTTTTTAACTTTTAATCACGACATTTACACTTTTAGTCACAAAATTTTTGTGTGATTAAATGTCACTTTTAGTCATAACCTTGTAACTAATAAACAATTAATAACAACAAAAATTCGTGACTAATGCAAATTAGTCTTAACCTTGTGATTAAAAGTGGCAATTAATCACGTAAAAATATTGTGATTAAAAGTGTCAATAAAAATATTGTGACTAAATATTCATTTTTTTTAGTGTGTATTATGTGTACATTTAAGTAGACACACATATATATTGTGAATTTCTTATACATGACAAAGCAAGAAGGGAGTAGATATATGTCCTTGTTTTTAAGCTAATTAATTTAATATAATGGCTCATACCCACTTCTCCTCAAGTGATAGGCTATGTTATCTTCCAATTCATGCCACGCACTAGCCTACCCCACAAATATGAACAATTTTATTCAATGACTATATATATATAAGTCACACACATATATAATATTATATCAACCATGATTATATCTTCTTTGTTTAGTACTCATATGTAGAAGGGTTTCTTGGTGGGACAGTAGTTATCTATACACTTTTCATAGAATACGGAAGACCCGTTTATGATCTAGTCATCAATACAGATGATGTTGCATGTTAATTAACGAGATTTATAGTGAAAATAAGGGCTTCCAACTCTCATGTTACTTTTTTTTCGTCTCTTTTTTATGTCTGTCTAGTAATGTTAATGTATCACAATAATTAAATTGTTATATTATAAATTAAGATTATTTTAATTAACGTGATATTGTATTGTTAAAAATATGAAAGGTGATAGAAAGAATGAAATTTACGAATCGAATCCATGGCAAGGTTATTAATGTCTTTTATCTTTAGCTTATCTTTCTCTCTTCATCGATCTTTCCATGTTATTGGAAGTTTTTTCTTTCTTTCTTCTTCTCTTTTACTTTTTTTCTATTTTTACAAATAAAATAAATTATATTATAGTCACCTGAAATATTGATAGACTTTTTTTTTTTTTTTTTTTTTGAGAGAATTACTTGCTAGTTGCTAGACTGCTACTTATAGATCTACTACATAGAAAGGAGAACATTCACAACAGCTTCAATGTTATATCGAACTTCTAAGAAAAAAAGAAAAGAAAAAGGAATGTATATCGAAAAACGAAAAGCCAATCCACAAGTTGTTCTTAAAATATTCGTATTAAAATTTTTTTTCCTCCGAAAGTATTAAATTAATTTACTTGTAGTTCTTAAGGTAAAATAGAACTAGCATTTCTGTACTAATTAAGGTGGCGTTTGAAACACTAACTGAACCACTAACTGAAGGTAGAATATTAGAAATATTTTGATTGAAATAAATTAATGTTTGAAAGTGTGCGTTGGGTTGAAAAATGAATTATGATAGTTAAAAAGTGTAAATATTTGGAATATGTTCGGTAACAAATAACAATATGAATCTTGTTTTGTTTCTCTCGTCATATTATGTTTTTTTTTTTTTTCAAACATCTCATTTCAACTTGAAATAACAAAATTATGAACTTTTTTAAGTTTGAGTTTTTTGAAAATTAAAAAAGAGAGATTTAGAGCTGTGAATAGTGAAATTGATTTATTTTTAAAGAAAAAGACCAAATATTTTGAAAACTCTAACTGGAGTAGAGGTTTCAAATACAGCCTAAACTTTTATGTTTCTCAGATTTTATCTGAAACCATTTCTTTTCCTTTCTTTTTGATGGACATAAAGCATGCATAACTTTAGTTCTTTTTTTCAATACATATCAAAACATTAATTAATTCCTTCCCTTAAATCAATCAATCAACCCTAAATATAATTCTACGCCAACTTTGAGTTGGCAGAATATGAGGAATTAGATTTGGGTATCTAGATATCAAATCCAATAATTAGTACACATATTTGTACATCAACTTTCTTTCCTTCCCCACCTAAAAAGAAAATTTCTTTCCTTTTTAATGTTGCTTAATATTAATTTCTCTCTTGTTTATTAACACTATCTTTTTTAATCATAAAAAAAGAGACTATCTTTCTTTATTTTTTGCTTTTCCTTTTCTTCGTCCGTTGGCCTTGAACCTGTGACATTTTCGCTGAACTAGGAATTCAGAGACGTGCTTGCATGTTTGCTATTAAAAAAATAACAAGAATGTCTATTGAGTCTAATGATTAGAGCTAACTAAACTAAAGAACTAAAACTATTTTTGTCACCAAGAAAATAAAAATAAAAAATAATGATGAAAATAATTATAATTATAATAACAAATATAATAACAATAAATTTAGTTGTTTGAAAATAATATAAACTAAAGAAATGGACACGTACACTATGCTTAGCAAATTAATATGCACAAGATATAATGTGGACGAAATGAGAATGCATCCTTTCCAACCATAGAAATTGATGCGGTTACAAAGTATATTGTCTATTTTCTAATTAAAAATAAAAATAAAAACAAGTGGCAAGAAAAATTAGGTAAACAAAATTTTGTTTTTGTTTTTTGTTTTTTAATTTTTTTTGAATTAATTGCAAAAGCATGGTTAACAAAGTCTCAAGACCTATTATGACTCTCAACTTGTTAGACTTAGAACTAGGAATTGATAAGCCTATGGATTATTTGAAACTATATAAATATTCCATTTTGAAAATATAAGAATAATATCCTACTCTAACTAAGATAGGTATATTTATATTTATGTAGGACAAAAATGTATAATTAATTAAGCTGCATATCCATTTTTGATATATACGGTCTAATATTGTGTCTATTTCCACAAAAGTATATGTGAGAGAGAGAGAGAGAGAGGACAATATTTTTCACTTTGGAATTAAAAATGTAGTTGTAGTCAACTCTTGGGAAGTTTATATATAATAGGAATTTATTATGGTTTGATTAAAGTTAAGGGCATGGGAAAGGGAATTATATATATATATATATATATATTTTTGAAAGGATTATATATATATTTTGTATCGTACAAAAGTGGCATATTCCATAAAATGCCAAACTTTTGTGAGACCCAGTGAGATCTGTTAATATATATATATATATATATATATATATTTATGACATATACATATATTTATGTACATATATATATATATGAGAAGAAAAGAAAACCTTATCGGAAAAAGCTAAGCACTTTATCAGATGGTTAAGAATCATTGAATAAAAAAGAAAAAATGTGCATCTTTTAGGGTTTTGGACAAAAAAAGACTAGGCACAAAGAACACAAGAATCCCCAACTACACATGTACTAACTATTCTGCAAAAGAAGGTCACAAAAGTGAGATAAACAAGCATGTTAATTAATTAATCAGTTAATTAATATATTTCAGATAACAAGTTGAGATTCGAGAAGCTTTAGACCAATAATATGGATTAGGTAATTGGAGAAGGTTTTTTAGCACTTGTTAATTGAATTGAAATGTGGATGAGAGAAGGAATAGCTTTTGTTTTGGACTAATTTATGATAAAGTATTTAACCAATTATGGTGGGCTTAAGTGGGTTTTGTCTCAATTACAATATTTAATTGGTGGTTAAAGGTTGTGTACTCGGACACAAAGGCTTTGGCGGAAATTAGGTTTCCCAAAAGTGCCTTGGACTTCAGAGATTTCTAATCAAAGCCCTTTCATAATTTATACATAAACAATGCCTAAGGACATTCAATAATACACGTTAATAAATCGTGAATCTTATAGTATATGACTCAGTTTACGAGTGAGACTCCTTTTTGTTAGTTATGATATTTAATACCACTAATGTCTCAAAGCATTTTTCTTTATATATGGGTGAACGAGAGAGACCCACTCTTCTTGATAAGATAGAGAGACATTCTCTTTCTAATCAAACCCCTTTTCATATTTTATATACGAATGATGCTAAAAGACATCGATGGTAATCAACAACACATACTAATAAATAGTAAATCCTACAGCACAATTTAATTTACGGGTGCGACCCGTTCTGTATTAGTTATAGTATTTAACACTGTTAATATCCCAATATATTTTTCTTTATTAATATGTGCGAGAGAGAGAAAGGGTAGTCACATTTTCTTGAAGTAGATTAATCACAATGTTAGAAGGAAAATAGATTCTTAAAAGTTAAAAAAGTAAAACTTAATGCTTTTAATGACGAGATCAAAGTGGATAGGCTTTGAATAATTGTGGAATATTAAAACATGTTTTACACGGTTTTTACACTAGCGTGTTGACCTTTATTGTTTTTGTTTTGTTTTGTTTTTGTTTTTGTTTTTGTTTTTTTTTTTTTTCCCCTTTTTCAAAAAGCACACCTATGCCATGCCTCCGACTTAGATGACTACTTTGGAGCATTTTTAAAGAGTTTGATGCTTGCGGATTACTCCTAAAATGCATTAAAGCCGTAATCTTCCTCTTTTTAATCATCATTAAAGCAAACGATATATATATATATATATATGTATATAGTGGTCTAAATGTGATTATATCACTCTCTACTTCAATAATGTCCGAAGGCAGGCCAAAACTTGATTGTGCTTTTCCTAGCAAAAGCCAAAAAGTAAAGAAAAAAAAGTAGCTGATTCTTTTTCAGTGAATTTTATATTTGGTATAAAAAATAAATTTAATGGTTATGAGTCCTTAAAATTTTTACGTTAAATCATCATATTTTTTATGGTTTAAAACTACATAATAAAAATATAGTACCTTTAGAGAGGTTGATTAATTTTTTAAAGAGAGAAAGAAGAGAGAGAGGTACTGAGAGAAATTGAGGTTCTTAAGATCTGGGGCTGGTGGTCCGGTCTTTTGTTGGGCTGCGGGCCTCCATCGCTCACGGGGGAGTTCGTTGTGGTCTCTGACACCATACTTATGCCGTCAGACGGGTGGGTCGGGCCTGTTTTGAAGCCGAGCGTGGAGAGTTGGCCACCATTCGTCGTCCTCAGATCCGAGCGCGTCCGTCGCGAGGGCTCGTGACTACCACGAGAGATGGGCTGTGGGGCGGTGGTGAGGGGATTGGGTCAATGTGTGGGCTTGCGTTGCCCATCGTGGGTGGTGTGTGCCCCTCACGCGCAGCCGGTTTTTCCTCCTTGTTGCTGGCCTTCTTTCCGCGATGGTCCGATCGCGCCGATGGTTGCTCCAACATTGATGGGTGTGGCTTTGTCGGAGGTTGCAGTGGTTTCCCTTTATTCTTTTGTCTGTTTTATGTGTTTGTTTGTAATAAGGGCGGATGTTTCCTCTCTGGTCCCTTGTGTAGGTTTTTGTGTTGATCTGGGTTTTGTTGATCAGGTTTTAATCGTTATTTGGCTGGGTGTTGTTTGGAGGGAGGATTTTGCGTTCGCGTCACCCGTTGTAAGAGTTTTCCTCCGTGTTTAGGATTGGGGATCACTCTGGCTTTCCCTAAGTGGGCTGATTACCTGCGTGTTGCCCCGTTGGTTTGTGGACTTTAGGCCTATTTGGTGATTCCCTTGCCATTTGGTGGTTGGCCGATTAGCTTATTCCGGGTTCTGTTCTGTGGGCTTGTCCCTCTGCTGGTGTCTGTCTCTTGTCCTTTAGTGGCTTGATAATAAAATTTCTTATTTAGTCAATATATATATATATATATATATCTTTCCATATCCTGTCATAAAATTCTCATTTTTCTTTGGGTTTTTGACAATCTTTTTGTGGAAGTTCATCCACGATTGAACAATTTAGAAATAATTACATTAAAAGTCTATTTTTAGGACTTCGTTTTAAAATATGTCCATTTTTTATAATATTATATAAATGTCCATTTAAGAAAAAAAAAAAATCACTTGTAGTACCTATTTTGCCCTTTTACAATATTTAAAATCATTTCTCTCATAATGTTTCAAATTTTTTTTTCTTATTTGTTCATCATTATTGTATCTTTATCTTAATGACTAGTTTTTTATTATAGTGATTGCTTTTTAATATGATTAAGGTTTTTGATAAACATGTTTCTTAAGTATTGTTTTAGTATGATTTAGGTTTTTTATGATAATATAACCTTATGATGATAATTTATTCTTCTATTATTGTTGGATATGTTTCAATATTTAGTTTCTAAAGTTTAAATGTGATAAGAAATTACTCTTTTTTTTGTTAATGATAACTACTATATCATTATGATGTTTTTCTTTATGATAATTGTTATATCATTTTGACATTTTTTTTCCTTTTATAACATTTTGTTTACCAATTTCATGAAATCAAATTCAGACATCTTTATTCAAATGTTTTTCTTCCCTTTTTTTTTTGGTTTCCTTTTTAATAATTCATTTATTTATTAATTCTCAATTCTTTATCAAGGGTAATGTTATCTTTATAAGTACTATTTTAGATATTTTTGTAAATATAATAAAAAATTGATATTTTTCAAATCAACAATTTATTTACGGAAATAACCCAACAATTTATTTACTAATTAGACCTATTATAGTTACAACGTCATCTAGACGCACATTATTTATGAATAAAAAAAATTATATCATATCGACTGGTTGAATCAAAACTAAAACGCAAGTAACATGATAATTACGATAGAAGCTACATTACATCTCACTTTCTTGGAATGTAACTTGTAATCCACTTTCAACTATTGGATGATAGAAATAATGTGAGCCATTAAAATTTAACTAATAGTTTATTATTATTATTTTTCATCAGATGTGATTGTTTCTTTTTATCACTACATAATTAAATTTGAACTGAATGGTATTAAAAGAATTTTGATGTATGTATAACAATTTTCATAAGTAATTACATTTGGTAAATAATAAGGCCTATTGTGCTAACTTCACGCACATAAATATATATACATTTTACAGAAATTGTAACAAATAGGGTATTTTTTAAAAATATTTATAATTTAAAATATTTGAGATAGATAGCCTAGTTATGATACTTAACCCATGGATGTAGGTACATGCGGTATTCGTCCCTAATGAGACAGGTATGGGGAATAATATATGGATACGGGGCGTATATTGTAACGACCTGACTTTTTAAAACCGTTAACTAGCTTATTTATTCTTAATTCATCCAGTCTTAACACTGATTTATGTTAGGTTCCAAAAATATAGAATTTTTTTTTTCAAAACAAATCATATTCGTACTTCAAGAGTTAAATATACTAAAATTTTTAACTGAGAAAATTGAAAATCTCTAGATAAAAAATATTCCATTCAAATTCATACTTAGATAATACTTAAAAAACTATAATGTCATGGGAGTTAAAAGGAAATACTCTAAAGTTTTTCTCTCGTAAAGTACTCCTACTAGTTTAGTAGTACCAAAATATTAAAAACATAGTTATAAATATAACTGATACAAAATAATTTAAGAAGTATAAATGGGGAAATTAAATTCGTAGTGGTCTCCCACTCCCTTCTTTCATCGCCTCTGCACTGCTTTGCCAGTTCAGAAAATAAATAAGTGGTAGGCTGTTTACCCGTGTTACCTACAACACGAACACACATATATGAGCTTTCGCTCAAAAAGCACAAACTATATCTCACAAAATATTTTCATAGAGCATATCATCATACGTCACAATATGAATATTCAAAATGCATGTGATTTATATTTGTTCAATTATACTTTATTATATATATATATATATATATCTTGTCTACTTAAGGGCCTCTATGTCGTACCCATATATACGCAACCAATGGGGAGTTGGGGGGAGGGGGGGTGACTCTCCAACAACCTCCAAGGTTACAACTTATAACTTTCATTTTTATCTTATCCTCTCACTAAATAGAGGTTAGTACGACACTTATTCCTAATAACTTTTGTTAGTCTCATTCTTATTAATTATAACAATTTGTAGATTTACATATCACTATGCAACTATCATTATGGCATAAATGTCTATAAGGCATGCTGATCATATTAGTGCAAGAGAAATTATACATGTCAAATGCTTAATTAAAGCAATACATATAACGCATATATTCATCACATCATCAAGGTAAATCATAGCAAACATATAACATCAATAAGGAAAACATTTTGTTCCATGTTGTATGTGAGGTTTGTACTTACCTGGCTTATGCGCTTAAACTGCCGAAGTAATACCTCCTACTCGTAAGTTTGGTGAATTGCCCTGATTTAATAATACCTCGATTTTAGAGCAAATCATGGTTATATAAATTTTTTATCATTATTATTTTTTTATAAATTAAGATGAGCTTAATTTACTTGCATCATAATTAACTTTAATAATTAATTCATATTAATTATTAAGTGTTAAAAAATTTGTAGTAATTATTATTTAATTAATTTAAGTTAATTGATTAATCAATCAATTAATTAATTAATAGTTAGTACTTAATTTTGAATAATTATAAATAAATTACATAATTTTAATTGACTAATTAATAATTAATTATATTACTTAAATACTCTTTCTCATATAATAATTATTAATTATTCATTTCTTATATTAATAATTAATAATTAGATTGTACTAATAATTAATGTTTAATTAATATCTAATTAATCATCCATAACTGTACTAATAATTTTATCAACAATTAATGATTAATTAATCTCTAATAAATCATGCATTTTAAATATGTAGTTACTCAACATAAGACTCTTACTTACACAACTAATAATTATTTATTAGCTCTTATAATTAATTAATTAATTAAATTAATTACTAATTAAGTTTCGTAACATGAATATATTTTGTTATATATTTATTAGTTCATTAATCTATTTCTTAATTAATTAATTAATCTCCATCACCTTGGTGATAAGGAGTCACCTAAGTGTCTAACTCTAAGTGGGTTGTCTTCTATTTAGCACTGGGCTTGTAAGGCCCAATCTCGTTAACCATGATCATTAAGTTAGGTTAAGGTAGTATGTTGGTGTATGTCTGGTAATCCTTCAGTTTACTTTGTCTTAGTCCATCTAAAACTTGTGATTCAACTTTATAAAGTTAGGATTTTTCACATTTATTTGATTACACACTTAATACCAACTCATTTCATCAATCTTTATGTCCATATGTTTTGACTTACCCTTAGGTCACATTTTTAATGGTTAATCATTTTGTCAGTATGAGATCTTAACTTGTAAGATTTATTTAAATTTGTGTATAATTTCATTTTAAATACTTAATGACATGTTGGAAAGCCTAAAGTATCTTGTTTTTTCTCTTATAATTTATTTTCCAAAATCTCAAGGGTTTCAAACCTTAGTAAGAATGTTTTCCTTAGTTTCTAATAGTAAAATCTTAGTTTACCAGATTTCAATATAATATTGTGTGATTTATTAAACATTATGTACTTATTCATTTTAAATGTATGATAGCTCATTTCAAATTCTAAGATGGCTACTTTACAACCATATAGTTATTTTCTTAAGTTTTGGAGTTTTATATGCCATATAATGAGGTTTCGTTACTGTTGGTCTCATGTATGTACTATATGCCCAGATTTATGGTTAAACTTAAAAAAATTATAACAATTCACTTACAAGCCAAAATAAGGCAAAAGATATGTCATTAAAAAGCTTATAATGTCTAGTTTATGGATGAAAATAGTTTTACAAAACATGATGGTTTACTAACCGAAAACATATAAACATATGACTGGTACAGGATTCCAACAAAACCTCTCAGTTTGTAGTTTTAACTTGTAAAATTCACAAAAAATTACATGATGGTTTACTAACCGAAAACATATAAACATATGACTGGTACAGGATTCCAACAAAACCTCTCAGTTTGTAGTTTTAACTTGTAAAATTCACAAAAAATTACATATTTATTCCTTTGAGGCTTAAGATACCTTGTTGGAAAGCTTAAAGAATCTAGTATTTATATATATAACTTATAATCCAAAATTTTGAGCTTAAGGGGTTCGGATTTCATAAAACCTGTGGCTAGACTGCACCCCAAAGGTTCCTTTTCTTTCTAGTTTTGTGTCACAAATTCAAATACACATAACTTTAGACATAAATAAGAAAACTAAGTGATTCCAAAGCGTAAAATGAAGCTTATTCTCTTTAGAATCTTATCATATAATTTATTTTTCATACGAAAGTTTCTAACGCATACCATATTATCATAACAATCACAAGCTTTAACAAAGTTCGTAGATCTTACCGAAATGCTTCGTAGATCCTCTAAGACCTCGGACCTCCAAGGTTCTTCTAAAAACGTTTTCCTAGGTAATAAGGAGTCTAACGTTAAGATTCTAACTACATAACATGCTTTAGTTCTCTAAACATGACCAAAACACAAAGAGAACCACTAGGTTACCTCTAGTAACACGTATTCTAACTCCGCTTCACACTTCTTCGAACTTAGTAATTGGGTTGCTTGGAGCTTGAAAATGAAGGGATGAGGGTGCGAGAGGGGTGTTAGGAATGGAGAATAGTGTTGGTAGTTTTTAGAGCTTAATGTTGGCAAGAGGAGTTAGGTTTTTGAGCTTAACTTGTGTGAGATGGAATGGGATGTTAGGGTTTATTTTCAGCCAATATGTTTTTTAAATGGGGTTGTCTTTTGAGGGGTAAAAGTGAAAAATATTTGCTGATTTTTAGCTTGAAATGGCTCCACTTTGAGGGGAGGGTTGGTGTGAAAATTTTGTTCTACAAGGTGGAAGACAAATGGTCCCTTTCACATGTACTTGGTTTGTGTCATATTGCATAAACAAACCATGACATCTCTCACTTGAGGTTGCATGCATGCACCACATACCTCTTTTCTCCTTATTCAAATTTCTTCTTGCTTAGACTACAAAGATCCGAATCCCTCGTGGCTTCCCATTTTATTATTATTATTATTATTTGTTTTTCTTTCTTCTAACTTTTCATCCATTGACCAAAGGTTGTTATCTTTTATCTCACCCATTGGATTCTCCACCACACCAATCCTTGACCTAAGCTCTCATTGGTCAGTTAAAATCCAAATCTTTGCCTAGGATCCCTTCACATAAAATCTACACCATTGATTTTAAACCTAATCCCAACTCTTGATCAATCCTCTACCTTTGGATTTACTCCTAGTAAATACTAACCATTCATCTCCTATTTATGTGACACATTAATTTTTCCCAATCATACTCTCAATACTTAAATATTGATATGACCAAAATAAATACTAAAGTCATCAAATTGACCTACAAATAATAATTGGAGTTCCTTCTCAAAAATTAACATTCATCCCTCTAATACGGCGTAATAAATTTTTCGTATAAATTTATATATCGTTCGACTTATTTTCTATGTATTTATAATTTCTCATTTAAATAGAGAAACTCAACATTGTTAGATTATCGACATTATCATACTGATGATACATATAAAAATTATTCATAATATTGAAATTTGATATTCATTAAAAGTATATTACTGAAGGAAATCCATGATATTAATTCATGAAATCAAGTTTATGAATTTCTAGGACGTTACAGACATAGGGGTTAAAATTAACCCCACACAGGTGCGCGTGAGATAAGGGTGGGGAAGTTCCCCCAAACCCGCACTTGCCCGTTTATATTCACCCTTATAAATATATGTAAGGTAAATTACCAGGTTGGTTTTTAAACTTTTAACTTTAAGCAACTTTGGTCCCTGTTCTCTCTCTCTCTCTCTCCTTTTTTTTTTTTTAACTGGAATGACATTAAACTATTAAAATCATTGCTATAATAGTCATTTTCATTTATTTTTGGATAGAATCCAATAATTAACATCACTTTTTGACCACGTTAGTAAGAGATTTCGTCAAATAATTAATGTATAAAGACTATCATAACAACATTTTAATAGTTTAAGGGCATTCTAGCTACTGAAAAAGTTATCCTAAATTATAAAAAACATTGTTATATTAGTCATTTCCATTAATTTTTGGAAGGAATTAACAAATTTCATCCAAAAATTAACGGAAATGACTATTGTAGGTTTATTTCAATAGTTTAGGGACATTTTAACTACGAAAAAAAGACTAGGGCGCAAAGTTGTACAAATTTAAAAAATTAAGGATTAAATGAGCAAGTTATCTATATATATATATATATATTTTTGAAGTTTTAGTGTTTTTAATGTTTTAGTTTGCTTTATGAATTTTGTTTATAGATTCCAATAGTTCATTTTTGTTTTAAGATTTTAGTTTCATTTTTGGTTATAATTGTGACTACATTGCTAAATTTTATGAAAATTTTAAGAACATTTATTTTGAGTTTTTTTTTTTAACCTCTAATGGGTAAATGAATAAGATATGTGTATAACATCCCTAATGAGAATTATCCGCCCCCACACCCCGCAAAAAGTTAAACAGGTATGAGGGGGTAGAAAAGGAGGTGGCCGTGGGGTTGGAAGAAGCATACCCACCCCACCATGCTTTATTGTCATCTTTAGTTTACGAGAATATTTATAAGATTATTTTATTATAAATATGCTTACAATGAATTATTTACTGAGAATATGATATTTATCTAAAATACTTCTAATATATGCTATGTATGATTAAAATTTTCAGAGAAATAAATATTTACCTCTATCTCTCATTTACAATATTTTACCAAATACCACTCATAAATGTAGGACATTCTTCATGGTGAAAACCTTGTAACAAAAAGAAGCCCATATCGATTTTTACTTTCAAGTGCTAGGTTAAAGTTCCAATTATATAGAAAGGTGATAATTAGGATAGATACGATAAAAATAGGATGTGAATTGTTCTTTTTTTTTTTCAGAATTAAAAACTCTTGCAAAATATGTCATAATGATGTCATCATCTGTATAGAGATTTAAATTAAAAATACTAAAATATCTCCATAGTTTTTTTTTCTTTCTTTCTCTTCGCTCTCTTTCTCAGCAATCCATCTCTCTCTCTTTTTCTCTTCCTACCTCCTTTCTATGTAATATCGTTCTCACAATTCCCCCCCCTCCCCAACTCCGTCATCCATTTCCTCAGATCTTGGCTGTCGTGCCAATGGCGATCAAGACTCCTCCATCGCCTTGTCTAGAATATCAATTAAAAAAAACTTGATAGTTTCTGAATATGGAATACATTATTTAAAAATTAAAAACCTAAAATTCAATTAAAAATTGTGGTAATCTAGTGGTTTTGTAGATTCTGAATTGTTTACGGTTTTTTTGGAATTTCGGTGATATTTTGTTAAATTTGTTATTAAACTTTGACGTTTTTGCACTAATATATCGATGAAAAAACTTGAAAAATCTGGTAGTCTGTAGTTTTCAATCCGTAACTAGGTGGTTACCAACTGATGACTCAACGGTTACCGGCTAGTGATAAAGTAATAAGTGGTTAACGACTGGAAATCAATCATGACTGGTTAACAGGTGACAACTAAGTGGTTACTAATTGCTAACCAATTGCCGACCGGTTACCAATCAGTACACATATGAGGAATTAGATTTGGGTATCTGGATATCAAATCCAATAATTAGTACACATATTTGTACATCAATTTTCTTTCCTTCCCCACCTAAAAAGAAATTTTCTTTCATTTTTTAATGTTGCTTAATATTAATTTCTCTCTTGTTTATTAACACTATATTGTTTAATCACAAAAATAAAAAAAAATAAAAAAAAACCATCTTTCTTTATTTTTTGCTTTTCCTTTTCTTCGTCCTTTGGACTTGAATCTATGACATTTTCGCTGAACTAGGAATTCAGAGACGTGCTTGCATGTTTGCAATTAAAAAAAATAAAAACAATGTCTATTAAGTCTAATGATTAGAGCTAACTAAACTAAAGAACTAAAACTATTTTTGTCACCAAGAAAATAAAAATAAAAATAATGATGAAAATAATTATAATTATAATAACAAATATAATAAAAATAAGTTTAGTTGTTTGAAAATAATAAAAACTAAAGAAATGGCCACGTACACTATGCATAGCAAATTAATATGAACAAGATATAATGTGGACGAAATGAGAATGCATCCTTTCCAACCATAGAAATTGATGCGGTTACAAAGTATATTGTCTATTTTATAATTAAATAAAAAAAAACAAGTGGCAAGAAAAATTAGGTAAATACAATTTTGTTTTTGTTTTTGTTTTTTGTTTTTTAATTTTTTTGAATTACTTGAAAAGCATGGTTAACAAAGTCTCAAGACCTATTATGACTCTCAACTTGTTAGACTTAGAATTAGGAATTGATAAGTCTATGGATTATTTGAAACTAAATAAATATTCCATTTTGAAATATAATAAGAAGGTTTTAGCTAGGTCAATAATAGCCTACTCTAACTAAGATAGGTATATTTATATTTATGTAGGACAAAAAGGTCTAATTAATTAAGCTGCAGATCCATTTTTGATAAATACGGTCTAATATTGTGTCTATTTCCACAAAAGTATATGAGAGAGAGAGAGAGAGAGAGGACAATATTTTTCACTTTGGAATTAATAATGTAGTTGTAGTCAACTCTTGGGAAGTTTATATATAATAGGAACTTATGATGGTTTGATTAAAGTTAAGGGCATGGGAAAGGGAATTTTATATATATATATATATATATATATATATATAATGAAAGGATTTTATATATATTTTGTATCGTACAAAAGTGGCATATTCCATAAAGTGCCAAACTTTTGTGAGACCCAGTAGAAATTGTTAATGGCCCAATGATCAGCTCAGTCTTGATCCAATGTTGCTTAATCAAGTATTGAGATCTGTTAATATATATATATATATATATATATATATATATATGTACATATCTATGAGAAGAAGAAAAAAAAAAACCCCTTATCGGAAAAAGCTAAGCACTTTATCAGATGGTTAAGAATCATTGAATAAAAAAGAAAACATGTACATCTTTTAGGGTTTGGGACAAAAAAGGACCAGGCACAAGAATCCCCAACTACACATGTACTGACTATTCTGCAAAAGAAGGCCACAAAAGTGAGAAAAACAAGCATGTTAATTAATTAATCAGTTAGTTAATAAATTTTAGATAACAAGTTGAGATTCGAGAAGCTTTCGACCAAAAATATGGGTTTGGTAACTGAAGAAGGTTTTTTAGCACTTGTTAATTGAATTGAAATGTGGATGAGAGAAGGAATAGCTTTTGTTTTGGACTAATTCATGATAAAGTATTTAAAAGGTTTAAGTGGGTTTTGTCTCAATTATAATATTTAATTTGTGGTTAAAGCTTGTGCACTTGGACACAAAGGCTTTGGCGGAAATTAGGTTTCCCAAAAGTGCCTTAGACTTCAACTTTGAGATTTCTAATAAAACCCCTTTCATAATTTATACATAAACAATGCAAAAGGATATTGGTGATGTTCAACTATATATGTTAACAAATAGTGAATCTTATAGTATATGACTCAGTTTATAAGTGAGAGTCATTCTTATTTGTTGTGATATTTAGTCCCACGAATGTCTCAAAGCATTTTTCTTTATATATGGATGAAAGAGAGAGACCATCTCTTTCTAATCAAACCCCTTTTCCTATTTTATATAGGAATGATGCTAAAGGACATCAATGATAATCAACAATATATATTAAAAAATAGTGAATCCTACAAGACAGTGTTTAATTTTTGGGTGTGACCCATTCTTTATTAGTTAGAGTATTTAACATCATTACTATCCTAATATATTTTTCTTTATTTATTTATATGTGCGACAGAGAGAAGGGTAGTCACATTTTCTTGAAGTAGATTAATCACAATGTTAGAGGGAAAATATATTCTTAAAAGTTGAAAAAGTAAAACTTAATGCTGTCAATGACAAGATAAAAGTGGATAGGCTTTAAATAATTGTGGAATATTAAACATGTTTTACACGGTTTTTACACTATCGTGTTGACCTTTTTTGTTTTTGTTTTTTGTTTTTTTGTTTTTTTTGTTTTTCCTTTTAAAAAAGCACACCTATGCTATGCCTCCGACTTAGATGCCTACTTTGGAGCATTTATAAAGAGTTTGATTCTTGCGGATTACTCCTAAAATGCTTTAAAGCCATAAACTTCCTCTTTTTAAGCATCATTAAAGCAAACGATATATATATATATATATATATGTATGTATATATATATATATGTATGTATATAGTGGTCTAAATGTGATTATATCACTTTCTACTTCAATAATGTCCAAAGGCAGGCCAAAACTTGATTGTGCTTTTGCTAGCAAAAGCCAAAAAGTAAAGAAAAAAAGCAGCTGATTCTTTTTCAGTGAATTTAATATTTGGTATGAAAAAGAAATTTATTGGTTATGAGTCCTTAAATTTTTAAAAAGGTCCGTTACAGCGTCATATTATTTATGGTTTAAGAATACATAATAAAAATAAAGTACCTATCCATATCCGGTCATAAAATTCTCATTTTTCTTTGGGTTTTTGACAATCTTTTTGTGGAAGTTCATCCACGATTGAACAATTTAAAAAAATTACATAGAAAGACTATTTTTAGGACTCAGTTTTAAAATATATCTATTTTTTAATAATATTATGTAAATGTTTATTAAAAAGAATATATCACTTGTACTACTCATTTTGTCCTTTTATTATATTTAAAATCATTTCTCTCATAATGTTTCAATTTTTTTTCTTATTTATTCATCATTATTGTATCTTTATCTTAATGACTAGTTCTTTATTATAGTGGTTGCTTATTAACATGATTAAGGTTTTTGATAAACATATTTCTTAAGTATTTTTTTTAGTATGATTTAGGTTCTTTATGATAATTATAACGTTATGATGATAATTTTTTCTATTATTGTTGGTACTGTTTTAATAGTTAGTTTCTAAAATTTAAATATGATAAGAAATTGTTTTTTTAATCACTACAAGAAAAGTGAGAATCAACGACAACAATTTTAGTGACGACTAAAATTTCGTCGTTGAAAGTGACATTCAACGGCAGGTTGTCGTTGAAACTGTGCTGTTAACGACAGGATGCAATACAAGCATCAACGACAATTATACTATCGGTAAAAACCTTTTATCGGCGACACTTTTCTTCACATTGTCGCTAAAATTTGAGATTTTTGGCGCCAATGAGCTTTGGCACCCTCATATTGGCGGGTAAACTTTTAACGAAAACTTATATAAATTAGTGACAATCATATGTCGTCGTTGAATATGTTCAGAATTAGTGATTTTTAATTATGACTAACTTTGTATTTAATTAAACACTTTTTGTCGTAAATTATGAACTTTTAATGACGATACAATTGTTGCCGTTAAAAGTTTTGTCCAATCGCATTTAACGACAAAGGTCGTTGTCATTGAAAATTTAATGAATTAATGATTTTTAACGATAATCAATTTTGTCATTAATTTTTCAGTTTTTGTCATAAATTAACACTTTTTGTGACGATACATTAATCGCTGTTAAAAATTGTCAGTAAAAGAGTTGTCTAATTATATTTAATGACAAAGGTCGTTGTCATCATTAAAAGTCTAAATTTTATAAAGGAGTATAATTTTTGTCATTGAAAGCTTTAAATTAAAAAAAAAATTGTATATTTTTGCTTTTAACTATTTTTGGCAAAAAAAAAAAAAAAAACTCAAAAGAGTCATCTATGTTGCAAAATAATTTCAATATAAACACATTTAATGCCCTGGTTTATAAAAATAATTGTGAAAGCATGTATTAAGCATAATTGAACGAGAAATTTAAGATAAAAAGCAAGTCGATGAAAGTACTGATATTGAATCAGTAACTGAAGCAATCCAACCTCGACATCCTTCGGAGTAATATCTGATGTTCAATACACGTAAAATAGTTATAAGTAAAAATTAATAAAAGCACACATAAAAAACTTATTCAAAAACAATTTACTTATTAGAAGAGCGATGTTTAATGCTGATGTTACAACAGGGAGTTCTCAGTATTTTTCTTCAGATATTGTTTCTGCTATATGTTGTTGTAGGTTGTGCAGATATTGATAGGCTTATCTATGTGTTATGATTTTGATTTGAAATTATGTATTAGTTGTTGTAATAACTTATATTATTTCTTGCTATTACACAAAAACTAGACAACTAAATTCTCACACCTAAAAACTAGATACAAGGGAACCTATATTATTTCACATCTGCATTGTATTTACCCGGCCTTAAGCTAAAGTTCATGCCTCGAGGCCTATTTATAGCCATGGATGCTTGCCTTGTATGGACAAAGTGCCACCAACGTGGCTAACACTTTACACAAGATTTGAACAGTTGGTTATAAACATTCAATTTTGCAACTAACCTGAAGAAGAGGAGTCATCAATTGTTGATGAAGATCCATGCTCGTTACGAGTTATATTGCCTAATCCAGACATTCCTGAAATAATAATCATGAGCAATGATATCAGCAAAAAAAAAAAAAAAAAAAAGGAATTTTATGTTTCAACAAACCGATAAACAATGATTAAGCCATTCATAACATCAGGCGTAGATACTCACTCGCACGACAGGAACGTTAATAGAATGTAGAGAACATGTAGTAATAAGGAATAAAATCTATACATATATACCCACACATAGGCAGAGAGAGATAAAGGGTGAAAGTCAGTTGAAAAAATCATGGAGGGAGTGTGAAAAAAATCACGGAGGGAGTGGGAGTAGTTATAAAACGTGGGGAAGTGAAATAAATATTTTCGTTATTACAAAAATAATGCCAAATAGATATGAATGACAATAATTGTTTAGATATTATCTTACATCTCCTATAGTTTTAAATTCGTAGAGTATATATTATATATATCAAATATAGGGCAACTATATTTACACCTACCACGGTTATAAATAGCACCATTAAATTATTTAAGGAAAAAAAAGGTTTCCCTGTTTTAATTTTTTTCATAAAAAAAAAATTAAAATTTTAAATACCCTATATTGCTCAACTACATACCGCCTAACAATATTTTCTTGAAAAAGAAAAATATCATTTGTAAGTTATTGCTCATTCTTAGATTTCCCTATGGATTATAATATACAGATGTTTACACAAAACTTACCTTTTAGACCAAAATGTGTTTTAATTTAAAAAAAAAAAAAAAGAATTTTGATCGGACCTTAAAACGCCACTTTTCCTTTATTTTTTTTTAACCCAAATAACATCACTTCATTGTTAGCCCGACGATGGAAAATCATTAAGAGCAAAATGGTAATTTATGCTATGTTTGGTAGGGTGGAAAAGAGGAACGAAGGAAGTTGGATGAGGGAAAAGTGAAAGGAAATTGATGAGGTTGGTTGTTTAGTAAGAAGGAAAAGAGAAGCGAAAGGAAAATGAAATGGAAAAAGTTTAGACAAGCATAAACAAGAACTCATGCTATTTTTAAATCGTGTATTGTCCTACAAACGTTTTGTGAGATATGTCTGAACTTGTTGAGCGAAAACTCATCCAAATTCCTTCACACTATAGGTAATGTTACAAAAAAGACTGGTGTGACGCTGCCTAATGGATTGAGTGCAACAGTGGAACGTGTTCTTTTTGAACATGTTCTTTTTAATGGATATGGATATCCTACTATTTATTTTTACATTGGTGTTTAAATGGAAAATTTTTCATTTCGATTAAAAAATTGAAATATGAAAAAATGACAACACAAATGAAATGGCAACATAAATAGGAAACGTAATTGAAATTTGAAGGAATTTAACTTTCGTTGAAATTTGAAAATAAGTTGACTGGTAGATTGCCTGGTAGATTAAGCAAATAAGTTGACTGGTAGATTGCCGCACCTACCATTGGACTACTAAGACATCGCTAGATCCCAAACTGTTGGAAGCTCTATTGTCGGGTTAAATCTGATCAAGGAACTCCCATCTAGAACTTTTCAACTTCATTCCCGCTGTAGTCACCAAACCAATCACTCTCAGCATTCGTGGCAGCGGTAGTGGAAGTCTCACACAAATGGAAACCCTAGATATGAGAAATTTGGGAGAAAAAGGGAAAGAGAGAAAGGGAAACCCAACTAGTAAGGTGCAAAGTTTTCATATAAACAAAGGGACATATTTTGCATCTCATAGATTATACATATACTACAACGACCTATGCTTCCCTCTTGTATGATATTGTCAGCTTTGAACCTCGTGTCTGCACGGTTTTGCTCTTGGGCTCTCCCCAAAAGGCCTTCTACTATTACGAGGTGGTTTCTTTACTTATGAATTATCATATATATTAATTATCAAGCGATGTAGGACTATACAGCTTATCCTTTCTCCTTGTATAGAGACTGATAACTGTCACAATCAGCCTTCATTTTGGGGCCCAATATTCTCGTTGGCCACATTTTTGATTGAGTATAGTTTTGATACCATTTTGAATGACCCATGCCTCCCTCTGGTATGATACTGTCCGCTTTGAATCTCGTATCCTCACGATTTTGCTCTTGAGCTTAACCCAAAAGGTCTTATATCATTAGGAGGTGATCTCTTTACTTATGAACCATCACATATAACCTTTGCCAAGCAATGTGAGATTGGATAACTTATCCTTTTTTATCGGGATTGATGACTATCACATATATCATGCGCTAGTTTTTAACAAGCGATGGAGTTAGAAAAATGTTTCAAAGGTGAAAAAAAAAAAAGTTTGTTCCCAAAACTATAATAATTCTTTTGCCATCTTTATCTATTTGTATCTTTGTTTTTTTTTTTTTTTCCTGCATGAACTATAATAGAGTTAAATTTAATTTTAAAGTTTAGTGTTCAAAAAATTGTGAAATTTAATGGTAATATAGTCGATTTTGATTTATTTGAGTTATTACATTGTAAATATTAATACTTTAAATTCAAAATTTAAGATAGAATCTGTAAATGTTACAACCAAAAGAATTTTAATAGGGTAAATAATGGATAAAGTTGTAAAATATGTTTTTATATTTCAAAAAACTATTGAAAATCAATGAAAGTTTCAAAGTTAAAAGAGACAAAAATGAAACTCTCCCTGCACCCCTATTTTTAAATAATCTCAACTCAAAACTTGAAGTGATTTGAATTACAATTACAAATCTTCAAACTCAAACTTTCTATGTGCAATTTTCAACATCATGTTTATTTTAATAGAGTTAATAACTTGAAAAGTTATTTTGTCGCTAAAAAAAAAAAGTTCTACATTATTCTTATGAATAATAGATTGGCCAACTAATAGAATATAACGAATTCAATATATATATGCATGTGTATTAACCTTTTTTTTCATAATTTTGCGGAAAAACCATTTTGTTTTGCTTAAAGTATAGATACTTTTATACTTTAATATTTAAAAAATATAAATGCTTTAATATTTTAAAAAAGTACGAATGCTCTAATGTATAAAATAGAATATTTAGAAGTACCTTGATTTATGGTTGAAAGTTTCAAATTTTCTTTGTATTTGAAAATTAAAGAAGACAAAAATATTAATGAACAAATATAATAATTTAAAATATATATAATAATTAATATTAGAGTAAAGATATTTCAATGATGTTGGCGCTTGTTTTTGCCTCCAAAAGGCTGAAATATTTGAAGAAAGTGCGCCAAATCACAAAAGACCTTTGAAAGGAAGACCAAAAAAAAAAAAAAAAAAAACCCCCCACAAAAGACAACTTCCGTTGGTTTGAACTTCGAAGAGATTCAAGTCCTCAAACCCATATCTCTTGTTCTTCGTTCACATCTCGCCATCTCTGTTACGAGTTCTTTTTTCGTATGTTTTTTTTTTTTTTTGCTCCTTTTCTTCTCTGTTCTTAAATTTCTTTGATTTATTTTTTTGTTTTTTTTTAATTTTATTTTTTCCAGAACTCGAATCTCCTCCATCGTTGTACGGAAGATGCATCATCAGACGCTCAAACAGCAGGACATGATGCAGCACTCGCTCTACCACTACCCCGAGGATTTCTTCGGCCTCCCTCTCTCTTTCTCTCTCTTTGGTCACTGCCTCTCTCAAAAAGCGCCGAACCCCCAGCCTAACCGCACTAGAACCCACGCCGCCCGGCCGTCAGTCACTCTTCCTCAGCGCTCGCTGTCTCCGGCCCAAATGTTGCAGGTAGGCTTTCTGTTTTCAACTACGATGGTCGCAAAATAGGTAGCCGCCTCTAATATCAGAATAAAACATAGGTGTGCCCATGTAAACGATGATGTAATAACGGGCCTCTAGGAGATATTTGTATTGCTTTTTTATTCTATGATATTTCCCTTTTTTAATTAATGAATGGTAATTAGAAAAGTTTAAAAAGATCATACTGGTGGTGGCAAATAATCCCCTTTCACATTCATTTTCTTTGTTATTTTGATTAATCTGTTTGAAATTTGTGTTTGGAATTGGAGTCGAACAAATTCGTTGTTAATCCTAATCCCCAGATATTATTATTTATTAACAAAGTCTGATTGTGAAATTCTCTATTGATAAATTGAAAAATTGTTTGCATGATAATGATTTTGTGTTAAGATTAAGAAGTACAAAGTTTTGGAACCACTATCATCCCGATTCATCTTATAATATTGGATCCCTCTGTACGTTTGTTCTTAGTTTGCTAAGCTTTTGGATTTCTCTGTGTTTTAATCAATGGAAGAGACTTTAGTCACCATGGTTTGGCATTGAAAGGTAGGTTTCCCTCCCCCCCCCCCCCCCCCCCCCCCCCCTTTTTTTTGGAAAATATTACTTCGTGGGATGCTTTGATTTTTCTTTTTGTTTGCTTCAAGAGGTGACTTCGTGATTTGGAATTCTCTTTAATGTTTCCTTTTGTTTACTGTAGTCAGGACAACAAGTGCACATGGAAAACAAATTGAAAACGGAAAGGGATAGACCTCTACGGGATAACTTCTTATTTAAATATTTAAAGAAAACAGAGGTTGTATTATAATTTTGATCTATTAAAATACGCCAACAATAATCTTTATATTCTTATTTTGATTCATAGCTCTGAAGCCTCTTCTTCTACCACTTCTGGTTGGACCTGTTCATTGACAGAGGAGCCCTTCCTCTACCGCTACTGGATGGACCTGTACATTGACAGAGAAGACCTTGCAGGAACAAAATTTCATAGAGAACGATGAAGAGTGGGTTAGTAGGGCCTTTACCTATTCTGGCACTAGGAAGAGCAGGTGGAACTAAAATAGCCGGATTCTCTCCCGTTATTGACTCTCCTTGATCGTTGAACTCCACTTCTCAGGTCCACCATCTTATTTAAAGAAAACAGAGGTTGTTGCATCATGCGTTCTTTTACATATAATCTCAATTTTTTTCCTTTTGGTTTTTGATTTGTTGATTTTGTTGTGATTTCTAGTGTTTTCTGTTTTCTTTGCACTGTCATGTATAATGTTTGATTTTCTAATGTTTTCTGTTTTTGATTTGTTTTCTTTGTTGTGATTTCTAGTGTTTTGTTTTCTTTGCACCGTCCAAAGAGTATATATGGTATTGGTGTGATTAACTTTTGATTTTCCTTGAAAGTTACTGGAATTTAAATTGGTTAGAGGTCATGCCATTAGTAATTCCAGTTAATTTTGGTGTTTTAACTTGATAGATATTACATAGTATATACATATATACTCTGGTTATAACCAATGTCCATTCTTGATATTTGTGCAATTGCAGCTTCACTGCTTAGGAATTCTGTTAAAATTTGAGAAGGATAATCCTTCTGCTCACATCGAAGACAAATATGGTCTCATTTCCAATCTTGTTGGAGGTCTCCAATTGCCGAAGTAAGGACTTAAGCTCATCAAAAAGTCAAAAACTTCCCTTTTTTTGTTATTGCATCCTAATTGAGACAATTTGTGTAAATGCATATGATTCTTTTCTTGTTGGGTTCTGTCAATATATGCATTATATATCATCGCCTTTAGTATATCCTTAATTCTGTTCAACTACAGGGTCTATTTTGCACTAATATTGTGCACGATCACACCCAAGACATTAAGCAAGAAGTTCTCCAAGCTGATGCTTATAACCTGTTTTTGGACTACTTGGTTAGATGGTTAATTCATATTGCAAAGTGAAAGTATATTTTAGTATTGACAATTGTTTCATTAATGTTGCCATTCTTGAATGTGGCAAACAAACGGGTAAGGATATGTCAGCATTTACACTTGAGAGGTTGGCACAGGCTATCTACAAGTTACCTTTGCTTATAGATTATGTTGCTTTTGTTAACTAATAAGATCTTCTTTGCAAAACTGTTAGTAATTTTTTTTCTTTTAAATAATGTCAGTGATAATAATCTAACGATAAATGTTATGCTATTCTTACAGATTTTCTCAAATTCTTCTGGATGATGATTGGATTGAAATTGATGGGCACGCATTTGATTCAGAAACTTCCCACAATAGTTTAACTTGGACGAAATTGGAAAAGGAAAAAATCAGACCAAAGGAGCCTATATATGTACAAGTTGGTGATGATTAAATTTCAGCTATTTAGATGTTTTTGTGAAATACTTCACAAATAGAGCATATAAGAAATTTGTGTATTAGTTTGGTTTTCTATAATATTACTAATAGTAGTTACATCAAATAATGTAATTTGTTCTACTCAACATGATCAACTATTTGGTAGTAAAACATGTCATATTTGGTTGCAAAAGAATTGTTTGGTTGCCTACGATAACAAAATCACGAATATCTGACGATCAAATAGTCGACTTTTGGTGACTAAAATTTTGGTAGCAGGAAGATGCGTTTTTTGGCAACCACAATTTGGTTGCAAAAATTTTTTTTTTGCAACCAAGTTGTTGCGACCACCCAGCTACCAAAATTTTGGTTGCACAAAAAAAAAAAAAAGAAAAAAAAAACTTTTTGCGGCAAATAAATAAAATCGCCACTAATTTTTTGGTTGAAAAAAACCAATTTTCCCGTAGTACCATTAATGATAAGACATTCAACGACAACAGTTTGTCGTTAAAAATATATTTGTCGATTTACAAAAAAAAAAAAAAAAAAAATTTTTGCGACAACAAGTAGGTTGTCGAAATAAGTACATTGTCGCTAAAATTTACACTTTCAATGACGACTACCTTGCCGTTGTATTCATTTAGCGACAAAATGCTATCGTCGTCTAATAGTAATCAACGATGCAAATTGTACTTAATCAACGACAATTACTTGTCGTAGAATAACACTTTCAGTGACAATGTAAGAAAGTCGTCGTTAAAACAATCAATGACACATACGTACAGCGACAACTGTCGACAACATGATTTTTTGTCGTTAATAACTTTCAACGACGACTTTCTAATTTTTAACGATAACTTTTGTCGCCGTTAAAAATCAATTTTCTTGTAGTGAATGATAATTACTCTATCATTTTGATGTTTTTCTTTATGATATTACTATATATCATTATGATTTTTTCTTTATGATAATTGTTATATCATTATGACATTTTTTCCTTTTATAATATTTTGTTTACCAATTTCATGAAATCAAATTTAGACATCTTCATTCAGACGTTTTTCTCCCTTTTTTTTGTTTCCTTTTTTTATAATTCCCTTATTTTATTATTTCTCAATTTCTAATAAAGGATAATGTTGTATTTATAAGTACTATTTCAGACATTTTTGTAAATAAAAGAAAAAATGGACATTTTTCAAATCAACACTTCTAATTTGGACATCTATGTAAATAACCCAGCAATTTATTTACTAATCAGACCTATTATAATTACAACGTCACATAGACCCACATTATTTATAAAATATATATATATATATATATAATATCATATAGACTGGTTGAATCAAAACTAAAACGCAAGTGACATGGTAATTCTAATAGAAGCTACATTACATCTCACTTTCTTGGAATGTAACTTGTAATCCACTTTCAACTATTGGATGATAGAAATAATGTGATCCATTAAAATTTAGCTAATTGTTTTTGTTTTTTTTTTTCCCTTTTATCAGATGAGATTGTTTCTTTTTATCACTAGATAATTAAAATTGGACTGAATGGTATTAAAAGAATTTTGATGGATGTATAACAATTTTCATAAGTAATTACATTTTCAGACCGTTAACTAATTAACTTACTCAAGTAATTATATTTTCATACCGTTAACTAACTTATTCATTTTTAATTCATTTAATATTAACACTTATTTATGTTAGGTTCCGAAAATACATAATTATTTTTGAAACAAATCATATTCGCACTTCAATAGTTTTATATACTAAAATTTTTAACTGAGGAAATTGAAAATCTCTACATAATAAATATCATATTCAAATTCATAATTAAATAATATTTAAAAAGCTATAACATCATGTGAGTTAAAAGGAAAGACTCTAAAGTCTTTTTCTCGTAAAGTACTCCTACTAGTTTAGTAGTACCAAAATATTAAAAATATAGTTATAAATATAATCGACACAAAATAAATTAAGAAGTCTAAATGCGGAAATTAAATTCGTTATGGGATCTCACTCCCTTCCTTCATTACCTCCGTACTGCTTCGCCAGTCCCGAAAACATCGAAGTGGCGGATTGCTTACCCGCGTTTCCTACAGCACGAACACATACATATGAGCTTTCGCTCAGTAAGCACAAACTATATCTCACAAAATATTTTCATAGATCATATCATCACACGTCACAATATGAATGTTCAAAATGAATGTGATCTATATGTGTTCAATTATGCTTTATTATATATATATATATATATATTGTCTACTTAAGGATCCCTATGTCGTACACATTTACACGCAACCAATGGGGAGTTGGGGGCAGGGGGGGGGCGACACTCCAACAACCTCTAAGGATATAACTTATAACTTTCGTTCTTAGCATATCATCTCACTGATTGGAGGAGGGTACGACACTTTTTCATAACTTTCGTTAGCCTTATTCTTATTAATTATGACAATTTGTAGATTTACATGTCACTATGCATTTATCATTATGACATAGATGTCTATGAGGCATGTTGATCATATTAGTGCAAGAGAAATTATGCACATCAAATGCTTAATCAAAACAATACATATAACGTATATATTCATCACATCATCAAGGCAAATCATAGCAAATATAGAACATCAACAAGAAAAATATTTTATTCCATGCGGTAGGTGAGGTATGTACTTACTTATCTTATGTGCTTAAAACTTCCGAAGTAATACTACATACTACATAAGTTTGGTGAATTATCCTGATTTAACAATACTTTGATATTAGAGCGAATCATAGCTATATATATATATATACACTATTTTTTTATTAGTTAATATGAACTTAATTTACTTGTATCATAATTAACCTTAATAATATTAATTATTAAGTGCTAAAAAATTTCTATTAATTATTATTGAATTAATTTAATTTAATTTAATTGATTGATTAATTAATTAATTAATAGCTAGTACTTAATTTTGAATAATTATAAATAAATTACATAATTTTAATTGACTAATTAATAATTATATCCTTAATAATTAATTATGTAACTTAAATATTCTTTGTCATATAATAATTATCAATTATTCATTTCTTATAGTAATAATTAATAATTAGATTATACTAATAATTAATATTTAATTAATCTCTAATTAATCATTCATAATTGTATTAATAATTTTATCAATAATTAATGATTAATTAATCTCTAATAAATCATGCATTTTAATTATATAATTACTCAATATAATACTCTTACTTACACAACTAATAATCATTTATTATCTCTTATAATTAATTTATTAATTTAATTAATTACTAATTAACCTTCTTAACATGAATATATTTTGTTATATATTTATAAGTTCATTAATCTATTTCATAATTAATTAATTAATCTTCAGCACCTTGGTGACAAGGAATCACCTAAGTGTCTACCTTAAAGTGGGTTGTCTTCCATTTAGTATTGGGTTTATAAGGCTCAATCTCATTAGTCATGATTATTAAGTTTGGCTAAGGTAGTCTCTTAGTGTATATCTAGTAATCCTCTATTTTACTTTGTCTTGGCTCATCTAAAACTTGTGATTCAACTTTACAAAGTTAGGGTTTTTCACATTTATTTGATTATACACTTAATACCTACTCAATTTATTAATCTTTATGTCCATATGTTATGACTTACCCTTAGGTCATATTTTTAATATTTAATCGTTTTGTCAGTATGAGATCTTAACTTGTAAGATTTATTTAAATTTGTGTATAATTCTGTTTAGATACTTGATGACCTGTTGGAAAGCTTGAAGTATCTAATTTATGCCCTTATAATTTATTTTTCAAAATATTAAGGGGTTCAAACCTTAGTATAGACGTTTTCCTTAGCATCTCATAGTAAAATCTCAGCTTACCATATTTCAATATAATGTTTTGTGATTTATTAAACATTATGTACTTATTCATTTTAAACGTATGATAGCTCATTTCAAAACTTAAAATGCCTACTTTACAATCATAAAGTTATTTTTTTAAAATTTTCATAGTTTTTTATGCTATATAACGAGGTTTTTTTTTTTAGTTGTTGGTCTCACATATGTACCATATGCTCAGATTTGTGGTTAAAAGTAGAAAAATCATAATAATTCACTTACAAGTCCAAATGATGCAAATGATATGTCATTGAAAATCTTATAATGTATAATTTATGCACCAAAAACAGTATTACAAAACATCATAGTTTACTAACCCAAAATATACAAAACCTGTGGCTGGTACAGGATTCTAGGAAAACCTTTCAGTTCGTAGTCTAAACTTGTAAAATTCAACAAAAATTGCATATTTATCCGTTTGAGGCATAAGATACCTTGTTGAAAAGATTAAAGAATCTAGTAATTAGATATATAACTTATAATCCAAAATTTTGAGTTTAAGGGGTTCGATTTTTATAAAACCGTTGCTAGACTGTATCCCAGGGGTTCCTTTGTTTTCTAGTTTTGTGTTATAACTTCAAATACACATAACTTTAGACATAAGCAAACCACGTTATTCCAATGTATAACATGCAGCTTATCCTCTTTAGAATCTTATCATATAATTTATTTTTCAAACCAAACTTTCTGACTCATGCCATATTATCACAAATATCTTAATCTCTAACGAAGTTCGTATATCTTACTGAAATGCTCCGTAGATCCTCTATGACCTCAGACCTCCAAAGTTCTTCTCAAAATCATTTCCTGGGTAAAAAAGAGACTAACATTAAGATTCTAACTACATAACATACTTTAGTTCTCTATAAATGACCAAAACACAAAGAGAACCACTAGGCTACCTCTAGTAACATGTCCTTTAACTCTGCTTCACACTCTTCGAACTTGGTAATGGGGTTGCTTGGAGCTTGAAAATGGAGGGAGGAGGATGCTAGAGGGGTGTTGGAGATGGAGAATAGTGTTGGTAGTTTTTTGAGCTTGGTGGTGGCTAAAGGAGTTAGGTTTTTGAGCTTAACTTGTGTGAGAAGGGAATGGGATGTTTTGGTTTATTTTCAGCCAATATGTATCTTAAATGGGGATGTCTTCTAAGGGGTAAAAGTGGAAAATATTTGCTAATTTCCAGCTTGAAATGGTGCCACTTTGAGGGGAGGGTTGGTATGAAAATTTGTTTTACATGGTGGAAGACAAATGGTCTCTTTCACATGTACTTAGTTTGTGTCATATTGCCTAAACAAACCATGTCATCTCTTACTTGAGGTTGCATGCATGCATTACATACCTCTTTTCTCCTTGTTCAAATTTCTTCTTGTTTTGACTACAAATATCTGAATCCCTCATGGCTTCCCATTTTATTATTTTTTATTTTTTTTGCTTTCTTCAAAATTTTCATCTATTGATCAAAGGTTGTCATCTTTGATATCAGCCATTGGATTCTCCACGACACCAATCCTTGACCTAAGCTCTCATTGGTCACTTAAAATCACACCAATTCAAATATTTACCATTGATTTGCTTAGGATCCCTTCACATAAAATCTACACTATTGATTTCAAATCAAATATCAACTCTTGATCAATCATCCACCTTTGGATTTACTCCTAGTAAATACTAACCATTCATCTCCTATTTATGTGACACATTAATTTTTCCCAATCATACTCTCAATACTTAAATATTGATATGACCAAAATAAATACTAAGGTTATCAAATTGACCTACTAATAATAATTGGGGTTCCTTCCCAATAATTAACATTCATCCCTCTAATACGACGTATTAAAATTTTTTATATAAATTTATATGTCATTCGACTCATTTTCTATGTATCTATAATTTTTTATTTAAATAGAGAAACTCAACATTGTTAGATCATTGACATCATCATAGTGATTATACATATAAAATCATTTATGATCTTAAAATTTGATATTCATTAAAGTAATTCATTAGAAGTATATTAATGAAAGAAATCTATGATATTAATTTATGAAATCAAGTTTATGAATTTCTAGGGCGTAACAGATATAGGGTTAAAATTAATCCCACACAGGTGCGCGGGAGATGAAGGTGGGAAAGCTCCCCCATACCCACACCTGCCCGCTTATATTCACCCTTATAAATATATGTAAGGTAAATTACCAAGTTGGTTTCTAAACTTTTAGCCTTATCCAACTTTGGTCCTCCCCACCCCTCCCCCTCCTTTTGGTTTAACTGGAATGATACTAAATTATTAAAAATGTTACTACAATGTCATTTCCGTTAATTTTTGAACAAAATCCAATAGTTAACATCACTTTTTAACCACGTTAGTAATGGATTTCGTCAAATAATTAAGATAACAATATTTTAATAGTTTAGAGACATTCCAGCTACTAAAAAAGTTTTCCTAAACTATAAAAAAAAATGTTATTATAGTAATAATTTCTGTTAATTTTTGGACAGACTTAACGGATTCCATTAAAAAATTAACGGAAATGAATATTGTAGGTATATTTCAATAGTTTAGGGGCATTCTAACTACGAAAAAAAAGATTAAGGAGCAGAGTTGCACAAATTTAAAAGTTTAGGGATTCAATGAGCAAGTTATCAATATACATATATATATATATATACATATATATATTTGAAGTTTTAGTATTTTTAATGTTTTAGTTTGCTTTATAAATGTAGTTTATAGATTCCTATAGTTTATATTTGTTTTAAGATTTTAGTTTTATTTTCGATTATAATTGTGACTACGTAAATTTTATGAAAATTTTAAGAATATTGGTTTTTTTTTTTTTTTAACTCTAATAGGTAAATGAATAAGATATGGGTATAACATCTCTAATGGGAATAATCTGCCCCCACACCCCGTTTAACAAGTATGAGGGGTAGAAAAGGAGGTGGTCATGGGGTTGGGGGAAGCATACCCACCCTCACCATGCTCCATTGTCATCTTTAGTCTACAAGAATATTTATATGATTATTTTTTCATAAATCTGCTTCGTAAATGAATTATTGCTGAAAATATGATAATTCATCTAAAATACTTCTAATATATGCTATGTGTGGTTAAAATTTTCATACAAATGATATTTATATCTATCTCTCATTTACAATATTTTACCATATACTACTCATAAATGTAGGACATTCTTTATGGTGGAAACCTTGTAACAAAAAGAAGCCCAAATGAATTTTTACTTTCAAGTGCTAGGTAAAAGTTCCAATTAGATTGAAAGGTGATAATTAGGATAGATACCATAAAAATTGTTTATAAATTATTCTTTCTTTCTTTCTTTTTTTTTTTTTTCAGAATTAAAAACTCTTGCAAAATATGTCAAAACGATGTCATCATCTGTATAGAGATTTAAATTAAAAATTCTAAAATATCTCTATAGTTTTTTTTTTTTCTCTCTCTCTCTCTTCGCTCTCTTTCTCAGCGATCCATCTCTCTCTTTTTTTCTCTTCCTACCCCCTCTCTATGTAATATCATTCTCATAATTCCACCTCTCCCCACCTCCCCCCCCCCCCCCCCCCCCCTCACTTTGTCATCCATTTCCTTAGATCTTGGCTGTCGTGCCAATGGCGATCGAGACTCCTCCATGTCCCTGGAAACTCCTGACCTCATCAGTCGATTCTCGCTGTCGACCCTGTGCGATTCTCCCTCTCTTACGTGCGTGATTTCATTCTATGTTGCTGCTCCACACAATTGTTTCTCTGTTTCACCTCCGCGCCATTTCTTTCTCCTCTCAAACTACTCGGCATCATCATCTTCTTCGTCTTCGGCACCGATGCTACTGGAAGCGGCAGCAAAGGCAGCATCAACTGGGGTTAGGAATTTGTGGCAGTTTAAAGCAATTTAAAAAAATTGATGGTTTTTGAATTATGGAATACATTAGTTAAAAATTAAAAACCTAAAGTTCAATTAAAAATTGTGGTAATTTTGTGGTTTTGTAGATTCTGAATTGTTTATGGTTTTTTTTTTGGAATTTTGGTGATATTTAGTTAAATTTGTTGTTAAAATCTGACGTTTGCACTAATATATCGATGACAAAACCTGAAAAATCCGGTAGTCTGTAGTTTTCAATCGGTAACTAGGAGGTTACCAATTGGTGACTCAACGGTTACTGGCTGGAAATCAAGTAATAAGTGGTTACGGACTGGAATCAATCATGGAAGGTTAACAAATGACAACTAAGTGGTTACTAATTGGTAACCAATTGCCGACTGGTAGTAACTAAGTGGTTATCAATCAGTAACCAGCTTGCAGAGGGCGTCATCTGTCGATAATTAGTTTGTGTCAATATTGGTGCTAGTTGGTAACTTAAAGAGTATAATTGATGTTCTAAAATTAATTAATTATATGATATTTTTTTGTTGTTTTTTCAAAAGTTTTCCTTTTTGGCAAAAATCAATCCATATGATTTTGTGGCATTTCTTGAAATCCCGTTTAGAAAGGGATAATCCAGTTAAATTACCATGTGTGAGAAATTATGTACTATTTTGAATCTATCTCCCATTCCCTTTCTTCCATCAATCATTCTTACGAATCCCAAAATCTACCCATTAATTTACATCAAACCTTCTAACATTTTTGTCTCCAATGATATAGAAGGTTTCTACAAGTAATCCAGTGGAAAACTATAGGAAGAATTCCTTAAAACCTCCATATTTCGGACATAACTTCTGGGCTAGAATTTTTTGCATCAACCTTGGGCCAAAACCCAAGATCCTACAATTGCGTGATGAAATTGGGACTGAAATTGGATCCGGCCGGCAAGGCTGAAATTTTGATGATGAGAGAGCACCACAAGTCTTAATTAAAAAAAAAAAAAAAAAAAAAAAGACAATTACAGATAATGTTGTCTTTTGTTTTTATATATAAATATATATATATATATATATAAAGAAATTTGTACACTATGAAATTGATATATAGCAATGTTTTTAGAATATCTTAAAAATAACAAAAGTACTTAATTATTATAATGATTTTGACATTTTATTTTACGAAATTTGTATCAAATACTATAACAATTTTGAAGTTGAGCTATTTATTAAATTTTGTTTGTTTGTTTTGTTTTTACTAAATATCACTAGTATATATCTAACTTACCCTTTTTATATGGAAGAAGATAATGTTGTCTACGTCTAAAGTTTGTTAATATTCACATAATCAGCTGCTTGGCTCATTTTTAATCTAACACCGACGTTACAAATTGCACAGCTTTTATGCCTTTATATTCATGTCACTTATTCGTGGTTAGTTGATCAAGTTCATTTGTATTGTATGGTATAAATTTTAGGTTTCAAAATCCGTAATGAAAAATCTAAAGTTGAGATCTTCTTATGACATTCTTAAAAATTTGTATTAATTTCAGAAAAACTCAGCAAGCATACATCTTAAAATCAAGACCATTCTCAAACCCACGAATATTGGCTTATTGGCGTAGATGCGGCCTTGTGCATGTCGACCCACTCGTTGCGAGTAGTTTTTTTAAGAAAGATAAAATAAATAAATAAAGGCAGATAGAAGTTTTACACTAAACAATAAAAATAAATAGGTGATTTTAAAAAAATATCTAAATTAAATATCAGTATATCATGAATAAGGTTTCCTTTCTCTCTACCCCTTTTTTCTTTCAAATTTCTCATATCTAGGGTTTCCCTTTGTGTGAGGCTTCCACCGTCGTTGCCTTGGCTGGTGAGGGTGATCGGTTCGGTGATTTCAGCGGGAATGAAGTCGGAAGGTTCTAGATGAGAGTTTCTCGATCAGATCTAACTCGACGAGCTTTCGGCGGTTTGGGATTCTGTGATGCTTTGGTGGTCCAATGGTAGGTGTGGCGATCTCTTACCTCGAGCCAATTCTTTTCCTCTGAGTTGTAGCGTGTGGCGGAGTAGGTGTTTCACGTAGGGCAAGAATTTTGCAATCGATGTTTCTTTTATATTAATAATTTGTTTTTGTGTTTCAGTTTTAATTTTGTAATAAAAAAGGTAATACCCCCATCTCCGGTTTGTTTTTGTGTAGGTGTTTTCGCTTGAGTTGTTTTCTAACGGTATATGTCTATTGGTTCCACTAGTGCTACGACTAGGCAGAGTTAGTTACTGTCTCTATGCTACGAATGACTGTCTCTCGATCAATCGGAATATTCCATCGATTGTAGATGTTTTTTCAAAAAGAGCTCTGTACATACTCAATTATAGGATTGTCGAGGAATTCGATAACTTTTCTCGTCACCGGGTCTCAGCTTATATCCTCCTCACTAAGCTTCATCATATTTTACTGATGGAATCGGACTTAGTCGATGGTTATGTTTCTTGTACTACAAGGTTGTTTTATTTTAGATATTGATGTTTGTATTTTGTTTTATCTTAAATGATAATTTTCATTTCAACAAAAAATATATCAGTAAATAACAACTTTATTAGGTAAATATTATTTATGTCATTTAGTAAATAAATATATTACATAGTAAATTATTTACTGTTATTTATTTCTACCTATTTCGTATATTTTAGAATCATGTTAGTTACTTTATTTAGTTTCGTACAAATGTTATATATTATATTTTTTATATTTTTAATTGGGATATTTTTACAAATATCCATCCATTTTTAAGTTTATCAAAAAAAAAAAAAAAGTATACCATTCAAATGTAGCAGAACTGTGTGTCAAACTCGTATCATTTAGACATCAGTATTCAATTTTGACTAATACAGAAAGAAAAAAAAAAACCAAAAAAACCAAAAAAAAAAAAAAACAAAAAGAAAAGAAAAATAAAAGACATTAAAAAAAAAAAAAAACTCAAAACAAAGAAAAGATTTCATTTTGTTTATTTTTTTGTTTTGTAGAAAGGCCCATTTTTTATGTTTATTTTATTTTGGATTTTTTTTAATTTGTTTCTTTTTAGGGAATTTTTATCATTATATCCATTGGTTGGAAAATGGAAATTAAACCTTTCCAAGTCTTTACATTAGTTTCATTTGGCAGCACAAAATTATATTTAAACAAAAAAAAAGGGCATCAATTTAATGTCTGAAAACCACAAATTAAAAGGCCATGGAAAAAGCTCTTGGACCATAAAACTTGCATTTCCATTATTCATCTAAAGCTATTAAACATGCTTTTAGCTAAAATATCACCCCAAGCAAAACAGAAGCCAAATTCCTTTATTAGCTGTCCGAACAAAGACTACCGTCCCCATTATACACTTTTTCCTAACACAAAATTACTATAGAGAGAAAACTATAGCAATTATAAGTCCTTAAATCTTTTTTTTTTTTTTTTTTTTTGACTAAATTCACTTGCACATACAAGTACTAAGTACTAGCCCATAGTGTAAGTAGGAGTTGGCAAGTTTATCACAGTGCTCTTGATCTTGGTCATCATGTTGATGCTGTTGGTGATTCCTTGTGACCCGATTCCGCTGTCTTTTATACCCTGCAATCGGAAAACGCATTTGTTTAAATCCGTTGAAAGTACTGGCCTTGGAAAGAAAATGGAGAGTGATGTAGTAAGTGCGCTCTTGGCGCGGTTTGTTAGTTTACCTGGAATGGGAAGTGATCCGGTCCACGAGCCGGTGCAGAGTTGATCTGCACCGTACCCGTCTCCATTGCGTCACCGATCAAAATCGCCTTGTTGATGTCCCTTGTGAAGACACAACCCTGTTCGAGACATGAATCAACACTAAGTATGAGAATGAACTTGTATCATTAGTAATTTTTTTTTTTTTTTTTTTTAAATTCGGGTCGGGAAATTTGATTCCAAGACTGCAATATTGAGTTGTGTGTAAAATTACCGCTAGGTTAATCTCAGGACCGCACATGGAATGAACATAAAACTATGGCAATTACATATAAGTTTTAGTTGCTTGTGGTTAAAGAACATACAAAAACAGAGATAATTTTAAATTTTATTAATGTCAATATTGATATTATTGTTACTATTATTGTGGAAGAGGGCTAGAAAGATGAGTTTGTACCTGGAGTCCAAAATTGCTGGCATTGCAATGGTGGATTCCTTCTTCAACAGAGCTAATCCTAAGTACCGGTAACACCGGTCCAAATGGCTCCTCCCACGCGATTCTCATGTCGGGCCTTACGTTATCTAACAACAAGGGCCAGATGAGATTGCCTTCTCTCTTGTATGGCTGGCAAAATGTTGCTCCTTTCTCTTTTGCATCCTTAACCAATCCCTCGATGAAGTTCGCAGACGACTCCGAAACAACTGGAGTGATATCACAGTCTTCCTCCGGTGGCCCGACCGTCAGTTTTGCCACCTTTGCCTTCACTTTCTCCACCAGGGCATCGGCGACGGATTCCATTACCAATACTACCTTAACAGCGGTGCACCTTTGTCCACTGATGTAAAAATATGGACCAAGAAAAAAAAGTGAAATACGATTATTTTGTCAACGTCATAAAAGAGTTTTATCATGAACATCATGAAAGCAGAGAGGTCAAAATTCTGTTACTTGCATAACCCCAACAAGTTAAGATTTAATTTCGTGACGTGTTAAATAAACTATTTCATCAGTTTCCAATTTAGATGCAAACCCCTTTTACCTGTAAGAAAAGCCTCCTTTAATAATATTCGCCGCAACCAAATCCAAATCAGCGTCCTCGAGCACAATGCACGCATCTTTTCCTCCCAACTCCATCTGGAGAGGGATCATGCTGGCCTTCTTTGAAATCGCGATGCCGGTGTCTCCACCGGTGAAGCTGAGACAGAATGAATTTGAGCATAATTAGCTAATAAAGTAATCACATCAAAAAAAAAAAAAAAAAGTGAGGGCCTAATCTTGTAGTAATCATACCTAATGCAGTTTACCCCGGGATGCATGGTGAGGAAGTCACCGATTTCGGATCCCTTCCCAGTGACACAGTTGATAAGGCCTTTGGGAAAGCCGGCTAAGTGAAAGCAGTGCACCATGTGGAGACAAGAAACCGCTCCCTAATAAGGAAGTCAGGCGATTCGGAGAGTTGATCATGTCAGCGGTTAATTAAACAACGTTAATTTCTTCGTGTTTTAATTAGCATTTTGAATCTAATGAAGATTTTGACATGTAGTTTATGGAATTAATTATTCATTAGTGTGTTGAAGTACCTGAGTTGGGGGTTTAAGCACAAGCGAATTCCCGGCTATGAGGGCAGGAGCAATTTTTGAGACAGCAAGGTTTACGGGATAGTTAAAAGGCGGAATTGCCAAAACCACTCCAAGAGGAATCTGCAGTTTCAAAAAAAAAAAAAAAAAAAGGCAAAAATTACAACTTTATTGTTTGTTTTCTTCCTTTTTTTTTTTTTTTTTCAGTTAGAAATGATGATTTGAAAAGGTTTTCTTGTCTTAAAATATTTGTCATTTTTGGTAGCAGACAAAAGTAATGCCACTAAGAAGTAACTATAGCATGACGTGAAGAAACTACTATACTATCTGCTAGTGCTTTTCTTCTTTCATATACAGAAATATATTTTTGTCTATATGACCCACTTCAAGATAAATCTTACATAAATCTGTTTTAGGCTTGCGTCATTTAATCCAACTAATTCTGCATTGCTCATATGTATATATGTGTATATATGTGTGTGTATGTATATGCACACACATTTATGTGATTACTGGGTGGGTGGGTCCACGGATTTTGTTAATGCTCTGTAAAAGTAGAAAAAGATCTAAGTTACTCTTTATAAACTCAAAACTCTTCAAACTATTTTAGGCAAAGCATGCGATAGAACCACGTAAAACTAGTTTCTATTTATTTTTATTTTTATTTTTTTTGGTGGACGATTAGTAAATTGATCTGAATTACACTTTTTCTCCTGAACTTTAGATTTTGTCACAAAATATCTCCCGAATTTTAATTTGTAACAATATTTCTCCCTGAACTTTGGAAAAGATTACGAATTTTCTCCCTCAATTAAATTTTTGACAAAAAATACATATACTACTAATTGGAAGCATCAATTTAGGGTATTGAGTATATAATTATGAAATGACATACACTGACAGTACTCCTGTCACCCATTACCCTTATTAAATGTAAAATAATGAAGTTGCTAGAAATATGAGAAATAATGACAATTAACTCTAAATATTTATTTTTTAAACTTAATTATTAGTGTTTGACATTTAATATCTGCAACTCATACTTCAAACAAATGTTATGTGTATTTTTTGGTCAAATAATTAGTTGAGGGAGAAAATTCGTAAACCTTTTCAAAGTTCAAGGAGAAAGAATGTTACAAATTAAAGTTTATGAGATATTTTGTGACGAGACCTAAAGTTCGGAGGGAAAAAATGTAATTTATCCCTATCAAAATTTGAACTATTTTTATGAGGTGAAATTTAACAACAACAAAAATTTCAACGATCCAAATTTTCACATGGGATAGTACGAACATATTTGACTTGTCGTGGTCGCGTTGTGTTTCGATTTAAGATCGTGATTAAGAAATAGAGATAAGTACTAGAAAAAAATGAAATGTACCTTGGAAGTGAGACAGTACTTGGTTCTCTCATTTCCAGGAAAACTATCAGAAACCAAGAACTTCCCTTCTCCCAAAATCCGAACTCCTTCTTCTGCGCAGTAAGACACAAGATCTCCTGACCTCACAACCTTCATTAATACCAAAAAAATCCTTGTCAATCATCTTGAAAAATGAAAAATCAAATTACTCTAAATTAATGAACACAAAATAAAGATTCAACCTTTAATTGATCTCTACATTATTGGAAGGAAAAAAAAAAAAAAAACTCTTTTGTAATGGTAAAAGTTAAATTAAAGTAAAACTAACTCTTAAACTTTCAAAAAGTCGTGCGGTTAGCCCCCACTTCATTTTTTAATTAAACAAAACACATGAAACATACTCTTTTTTTTTTTTTGGGGACTAACGATAGGGAAGGTACTTTTTCACCGCGGAACTGTTTGTTTTAATTGTCGAATTAACTGTTAAATCTGATTTATGTGTCTTTATATTATAGATTTACATTGTGTAACACAAAACTGCTCACAATCATAGTTCGGATTATTATAAAGTTAATCCAACGGTTAAAACACAATTTCTACCGGTAGGGATAATGTACCTTCACCACCATAGAAAATTCCCAGAAACACTAAGATGTTATCAATTATTTTGTTCCATATTACTTGAGAAATAAATTGTTAATATTTAATTAGTAAAACACATCCTCTGTTTTTTCTTTTTTTTTACGCGACATTCACTGATAATGAAATGACAATTAAATTAATGAAAAACCATTCCAAGAACAAAAGGTACTTTTTTTTTTTTTTTGAGAAAATTAAAAACTCCAATTTCAATAATATAACAAACAATATATTAAATGAAAGACCTCGGTGACAGAATCTTTGGCTGGTTTAGCAATTTCTTTGACAAGGCACTCAGCAATAGGAGCCTTGTGTTCCTTGAGAATAGCAGCTGCCTTGTGAAGCAGCTCTGCCCTCTTCCACAGAGGAGTCTTTGCCCATGTTTTCTGTGCTGCTTTTGCTATTTCCATCACCTTGTTCACCTCCTCTTGTGAACATGCTGTTTCCTCAATATATTAGTTTTATATCCATCTATATATATATATATATACATATATATGTATGTATCTATATATGACATGCATGAAACACAAAGCATATATATATTTATTTATTTACTTAATTAAATTAAGAAAAAAATAAAAAATAAAAAATAAAAAATAAAAACACTAACCTTGAACCTTGTATTGAGTTTTTCTAGTAGTGGGGTTGATAATGGAAACAGTTTTACCAGAAGCACATTTCTTCCACCCTCCATCACCATAGTACTTGTACACTTCCCCATCCAATATCTCTGCAAATACTCCAGTCCCAGCCATTGATTTTTTTTTTTTTAAATAAAATTCAAAAAAAAAAACTCAAAAACCCAGAAAAGAAAAGAAAAGAAAAGAAAAACAACCCAAGAATTGAGAAACTAAGAGGGAAAAAAAAAAAAAAAAAGAAAGAAATTCAAGGAAAAAATTGGGGTTGAGAGAATGGTGTGACTGGTTTTGGTTTTTTGATATAGTAGTGGTGTTTATATAAAGAAGAAGGTAAGCCACTAAATGGGACAGAGTAAAAGGAGGTTTGCGTAGGTGGTTCACAAATTGCCAAGTGGGTGGTTTTTTTGTTACTTTGTGCTCTTTTTCTTTCTTTTTTATTTTTTTTTTTCCTTTTTTTTAATTTATTTTTTTTGTTGGTTTCTTCGCCTCATTTTTTGGGGTTATGTATTGACGCCAATGCCACTCAATGAGTGTCGCTTTGCTTTGGTTTTCCAGAGAAGTAAGCAAAATCATAAAAAAGTAGTTGGCCTCGTTTTTAACGACACATATATAGGGCAAAAACATGAAAATGAGCTCTTATTCGAGACAATAATTGTCAAAACGTTTTTACTTTTTTTGTTAATCTATTTCATTTTCATATTATTGGTAAAAGTTATTTTTCAAATATTAAATTAATTTTTTTAACCATGTAGTAAATCATATAAAGGTTCATATGATTTATGAATTTTTTTTTTTTTTTTTTGGGATAAAGATATGATTTATGAACATTTGTTCTTACCAACAGTGAATGTAATATTAAAGATCTTATCATACAAACTTTCTAACTTCATGACATCCTAACTAAACTATCACAAAGAGTTACCTAACATCTAGTGAGACTCGTCACATCATAGATGAAAATATCGGTATCGTTAAAAATATCGATACACTAATTTTTCAAAAATTTTGAAAAAAATAACAAAAATTATGGAATTTACTTTAAAACACATTTCTAACATTTTAAGATAGCATAAATATTAAGAAAATACATCAATACATAAGTTTTCTATGTGCGACTTTTTTATATCTTGCATATCTCAGTACTAAAAAGAAGTTTTATAAGGTTCAAAACATGATTAGGATGCAATTATAACAACACATATATGACCAAAAACATAAAAATTAGCTCCTAATAGAGTCAAAAAAAAATTTATGTCTATAATCTCCCTTCATAATCCCGTTTAACTTGATGGAAGTTTTTACGGTAAAACCTTTTATTTTATATTATTAAACAAAAATTATTTTTTAATTAATCTTATAATTTTTTGAAGTCTGATTTATGAGTATATATTTTAAATCAAATGATTAAAAATAGTTCAATATATACCAACGATATAATAATATGAAAATGTCTTATTGTAAAAACTCTCTGACTGCATGACACTACCCTAGCTAAACTCTCACAAAGAGTGACCAATATCTGGTGGGATTCATCACAATGAGGTCCACTTTTTGTTAATTTAACATACTCAACTTTCTCCGATTGAGAAGCTGTGTCCTTCACTTGAACCTCTTAAACTGCAATTCTTGATTTACCTAGACTATTATAACCATTGTAATTTTGTCCCAGGTTTTCATCACTTTACCTTTTTAACTGACTTATAATATCAAAATAAAACAATTTTTATACATTTTGATGAATTTTAACACTCAAAATATGGATTGTTACCATATATATTTTTTACTGTTCTAAATATATATGTATATTAGCGTTGAAACAATTATTAAATAGGATTCACATAGAAGCGTACATTTAAGGATAACTTTGTTTAATTTTGGGGTAAATTTCGTGACAACATATTCTCTGAACTTGTATTTGTACATTAAATTACCTCCTATTTTAAAATTGTATCAATTTTATTCTGTTAATTTTCATTGACGGAATTACCACATCTTAAGCACTTGCTTATTTGATTTCAAGAACTGATTATTTTTCCCAGCTCGAAGAATTGAAATGGAGAAAGAGAGAAATTTGTTGAATGGTTTTCTTTTTTTTTTTTATTTTTTTTTTATTTTCTTCCTTCGGTTTAATGGCAACAAGTAACTCTAAGAAGTGGCCAGACTATCTCCATCCTTGTACTCAAACATAGGCTATCAAGCGAGTGAATGCGATTCTCACACCTCCTTCATGTTGCGGAATCTCTAGCCTTTGATGCCCTTCTCTTATCTACTTCGAAACTTTCGTTTCAGGCCTCGGTGCATAACCTTTTCGAAGGCCGCGGATGTTTGGTTCTTGAATCATGCAGTCTTCCTAGGCGCAAGCCATTAAGATGTTCTTCCTAAGAGCTACTCAAACAATGGAGGAAAAGGAAGAGGCAAGCCAAAAAGTCTCACTATTTTCTCATAACAAGAAAATCAAATGCCGTCAGCCATTACTAATATCAATATGATGAAATTCACAAACCCAAAAATTTGGTACAATTGTGAAGTAGGAGGAGAACAAAAGATATAAACATAAATTCGGGACACGTTGTCACAGTCCTGAAAATTTGAAAATTTGTCCCAAGTTTTACTAGAAAGCACTATTGTGTACCTTTCACAAGAATTAATTTCATTTATAATTCATGAACGTTATTTTTTGGCCACTCGATCCTGAGCTTCATAAATGTCCAATAACTACTAGAAAAAATAGCATTAGCAATAACATATCGTCGCTATAGACTTATAGAGACGAATTTTTTCCTCGCGAATTCTTGGCTATAATTTATATTCCAATATAAGTGCATTAGTGCCGTCCGTACTAGGTGAGCAAGGAAGACAGACAGAGAGGCCCCCATAATCTTTTTACATGTCAATTTTAATTGCTTCCCGCGTTGGCCAAGCATGTTTAAATTATTAGACCAATTATGAAAATTTTTGTGAGGACATAATCATATGGTACTTTTCAACATTCAAGCAAAAGTTTTATACATTTCTTGTCCATTTTTTTTAATGAATCATTTCTTGTCTATTTTGGAGCTTACATAATTATATATATATATATATATATAATGAATTTGGACCTTTTGTCTTTTGAAATTTTCGTGATTCGTGACAAGTTACATTTAAAAAAATTTTAATTGATAAATTATCTTCAAATTTAATAAAATATTGCCGAGAGTCTAAATAAGTGACGGGTGTTAAAATTTGGATGACAATTCCTTAGATAAATCCGTTTCAAGGTTATATATTAGAATTTCAAATGACATAAGAGCACATCACGTTACGTGCTTGAGGGTGCTCCATCCAAATTTAAATAGCCCTCGGACTCTACAATGTTTTATTACTTTTTGAAGGTAATTTGTTAAAACTAAAAAATTTCTCAATTCACAAAAATTCAAAGAGGTTAAAGTGCCAATAAACACTTGTACTTGTACAACGTAATTAGACAATCGTCCATAAGCACGTAAACGCGTGTCTTTTGCTTATAAACTTATTTTTCTTCTATATCAATTACAAGTAATTGACTTCTTTTTTTTTAATGTAATAATATGATTAAGAAACACTCCATTTTCTAAAATTATGATATTGTCCCGGATGCTTTTGATTCGCAAATAGCGACTTTCCAAAAAGAACAATTATGCTGGAAAAAGCAATCTGTTGTTCAGCCAATATGGTTAATGCTAGGATACCAATTAGACAATAATATAGTTCTCACTTTATTTGAAGTCATATGGTAAACAAGTTGTTAATTTTTACGTATTAATATATATATATATATTAATTTAAAGATAGAATATTCAAAATTTACACATTTTAAATAGTATTAGATTTAATATTAAATCTGCAACCACCTTATAAAAATTAATTTAATAAATGACAACTCATTTTAGACGCAAGTAATTTAAATAATATTGCCCTTTACTTATTGGAATTAAGGCTCTTGAGAGCATAGAAAAATGTCTTGTATATTAAACAAATTTTTTTGGGGGGGTAAATAACATCTAACACTTCTGACAAAGGATAGCTCTTTTCATACGTCTATGTTGGACTGTTTAGTTCAATACAGAAAATTGGATCCACATCATACGTTCAATTTTAGTGTTATGATATCTAATCATTATATTTTGACACATCATTAAATGGAGTTAGATTTTTAGATTAAAAAATCAGTAATAAAATATTTCAAACTTTTTAAAATGACGTAGTATAATATTATTAGTTAGACAATATTTGGGACACAAAAAATTAGACAAAAAATTTAGATTCCAGAAAATCTTCATCATTTGGGGGAAAAAAAAAAGTAACTACAATGGGGTCAGGTGTTAGCTTTGTACTTCTTGTAAATGCTTTTTACAACCAAATGGTTCAAGAAAAGAAGAGTGTGGAAGAGAAGAGAGACGTAGTCAATTATATAGAGACAAGATCTCATATTCGACATATTTATAATGGTTCAGATTTATCAGAAAAAAGACATAAGATTAATAATAGTGTGTAATACCAAGATTATTAATGTGTAATATTTTTATTGATGCATGTTATTTGCAGTGACATCTCCAAAATCATTGGATATATGTTATTTGTACTAACTACTACAAATTGTATCATTTTACATAAAAAGTTTCATATAAATCAACTAATAATATATGTATCTAAATTAAAAGTTACATGATCTGTCAGACTATACTACTACTGAATATAAGATTATGTCTTTACATATCTAAGATGAGGCTAATATCCGATAGTTGTAAATCTTGATTGTATATATACTGAATCATACGATTATCAGACAAAAGACTTAACCTATATATATATATACATGAAGTTATATATAGAGGAGGGACTAGGGGACCATAGGTATGTACTGCCAGAAATGATTAATAAAGCTTTATCCTTCCCTTATGGGCATCTCATTCATTTCCCAGCTTGCTCTTGTACTTCAGTAGAGCTCAGCTTATCCTCCTTCCATTACTTGTAGTAGTGGTTATATATATATATACATATATATATATATCCAGTTCTTTGTATTCCCTTTGAACTCTGTGCCCAGATCAGCATTCCCCCAGTTCCTTTCTGAGCTTGAAGTTCATCTTTTTTTCACTTTTGTTTCCTTGATTTAAGAGCCAGATTTCCCTGAACAATTTGCAAGAATTTTTCTCAAAGTTTCTCAGGATGAGTTAAATCGGGATAGAGGAAGGAATGTATGGCATTCATGACTCTAGAAACTTATACAATTGTCAGAGTATGGCTGATATTTTTGGATAAGTTTTTAGTGGACCTTGATGAAAATATCAGGACAATGTTACAAGAGTTGTGTTTATTTATTTTAAAGCTCAATATTTGTTATGATAAGTTAAGATATAATAAAAATAGAAAACATAAAAAACAATTTTCACACACAAAAAAAATTATGCATATAATATAGAAAACTTTAGTAACCAAAAAAAAAAAAAAAAATTTGATTGGTATTCTATAGTGATTCAAATAATACTACTGTTATAATATATAATTTTATATTTTTTAAACTTGACGATATATTAGATGACAAAATCTATTATTTAGCTAATAAATTAATGTTAATATGAAAAAAAAAATAGGGGTTGATTGTTGATTTTTACAAAATTTTCGAAAGGTTGTTATGTTTTTCTGTTATTTGCTGAAATCTTGTAAAAGAAAATATGCCACAACCTGTAGAAACGAAAGGAAAACAAAAAAACAAAAAAACAAAAATAAAAACAAAAAACAAAAACAAAACAAAAAAACAAAAACAAAAACAAAACAAAAAAACAAAAAAACAAAAACAAAAACAAAAACAAAACAAAACAAAACAAACAAACTACAACCTCATCAAAATTGATATTTTTATGATATTTTCTTATAATCATATATTTTTTTCTAAAAATATATGATACCTAAAAGATATTGGGGGATTATACAATGGGGTAAAAAAATTTACTCCATCAATGGAATAAGATCCAACAGATGAAAACGAGTAGATTAATGAGGTATAGCGTTAATTTTAACATTGATTGTACTTTATAAAAATTAAAAAAAAAAAAAAAAACAAACAAACAAACCAACTCTGGGAGTAAACTTCCCAGACACCCCCACCCCCGACATTGAGCCCTTGGCCTCCCACCCCCAGACCTAGCGATGACCCCCCCCCCCCCCCCCCCCCACCCGATGGTACTGTGCCCAGACCCCGGTGACGTTGCCGACATCACGAGCTCGCTTGCGTTTCAGATCCGTCCTTCCTGATTGAGCCCACTCCGTTGCGCAAGCCATCGAGCCCTCTCCACCATGCGGCCGTCGATTGCCCCCTGTCCGTCGAATTTCAGGCTTTTTTTCAATTGTTTTCTCTTTTTCATATATAATCTGGTGTTTTGGTGCACATTTTTAATGTAGACCGTTAAAAGTTGATCTAATGGTCAAGAATTTTTACACTATAAAATGGGGTAAAAAAAAAAAAAAAAGCTTTCCCCATTTCTAGAATTCCCCAAAGATATTTTAGGACCTTGGAATTTCCAAAATTTTGATAGAAATTTAGGAAATTTCGAGTTTATTTTTGTCCACAGCTAGACAATTTTGTGTGGCCATGATGAGTTTGGTGAACACGAATATGTCATGTTAGGTATAGAAAGGACAAGTCCAAGGCATGGGGAGAGTAGTAGATGAAATCCCAATATGTTGATGGGAATATGAAAAGAAAAGGTTTGGTGGATGATGGGTTTTGTGGTTCACAAAGTACTTTGTGATGTGGGGTAAACTTCTGATTTTCACAAGTGCTCAAGAGCCACAAAAGTTAAGGGCCAAAATCATTATTGTTAAAGCCCATTGACCCACCTGCTTTGCTCTTCAATTTGATGGTCCTGACCATCAGTCATCTTGTGGGTCATGTTCCTCTTCAATTGCGTTGCTGTCTTTGCCTTCAATGTTGCACAAAGACCGATGAAAATGACTCAACATTGAGCAAGAATGTCCGAAGATAAAAAGGACTAATTTGCATAGGTAAAAATTTTATGAGGTGCATATTTTTCATTTGGACAGTGAACAAAAAAGATTGTCCAAGTATAAATCGTCATATTCTCGTGTTCTTAAACTTCGGTTGATTTTGTCATCCTAATAGAAAAGAATAGTTTGTACGAACTATTATCAATTGCATTATTAAGTTGACCGTTTTGATGCGTATAATCATCAAAATTATCACGATCGTGACATTTGGGGCCCTTCATTTATTATTAGCAATAATATTAATGTTATTATTATTATTTTCTAAATAATAGTCTTCTTCTCGTACTTGGATGTCACTCATTATGTACTTGTGTGCCCACCATGTGTGCATCGAGCCAGTGTATTTTACGAATTTTACTGAAAACTATTATTTTCAACAATTTCCGTAAGATAAAAGGACTAATAAGAATAGACAAAAATATTATAAGGTATACATTTTTCATTTGTAGAGAGTGAATGAAACAGTTTGTCAGTTGTAAACTACCATTCTTGTCACCATGATTAGGTGGAATAGTTTGTGCGAACAATTATCAATTATGTTATTAAGTTGAGTTTTTTGGTGCATATAGCACCAAAATATCACGAGTATGGCCTTTGAATCCCCATTCAATTATTATTATTATTATGTACTTTGCCTATTTCTCTCGTTATGAAATTGCATGCCCACATGTGTGCACCGAGCCGGGCTATTTGAAAGAATTTACTAAAAGACTATTATATACAACAAATTCCGAAGGACTAATTAGCATAGACAAAAATGTTATAAGGTATACATTTTTCATTTTTAGAGTGTGGATGAAACAATTTTGTTAATTATACATAGTTACATTCTCGTGTTCTTAAACCTTAGTTGATTCTTGTCACCATATTAGGAGGAATAGTTGTGCGAGCTATTATCAATCGCATTATGAAAGTCGAGCTTTCTAATGCATATAGTTACCAACATATCACAAGCGTGATATCTGAGTCCCAATTTATTATTATTAATTATTATTATTATTATGTAAATAATAGAGTCGTTTTCTTGTACTTTGTCAATTTGCTCTCATTGAGTGATTGTGTGCCCATCATATGTGCACCAAGCCAGGGTATTTGAAGGTCTCATAATTCTAAAAGATTTTGCACAGCCTCAATATATGGTTAGCTCTCTTCTCCTTTTCCTCTCTTGGATTTTTCGTATTCCTTCCTCATCTTCTCTCTATATTCTAGTGTCCCAAACCTCATGTTTTAATTTCTTTTCTCTTTTAACATAACATCTTTATCCTTATTCTTTTCTATCTTTCCCGTAAACAGATCTTGCTACATCTCACTATTACAAGGACTTGCGCCTCATGTGCGCTTAACTCCTTCCTTTCCACCGCTTGTGCTTGCTTTGTATGTTTCATTCATTAGGGCCCCATTTGGGGACACTTTTCGAGACGGTGAAATACCATTTGGTTTGCCAATGGTGTTTGGGGGGACTATTGGAAACTTATGGATTTCTAAAAATTTACTATTCCACAATTTTTTAAGATAAAAATCAACAAAACACGCATTTCAAAACATCTGTTTTCCAATTATTCTTCTACTAAACACAAAACTCCAAAACAACTTTTTTTGTAAAAGTTTTTACCCCAAACCTACATTTCTAAAAGGCTTTTTTGGATTGTTATACCCTTAAACTTATAGTAGAGTTGTAATTTATACCCTGAACTTTTAATTTTGACAATTTACACCCTAAAGTTACAAATATGTAACAATTTACACCCCAGTGACAATAATATTAATATTTTGAAGGAAATTGACATGTGATTTGCATATAGGTTGTTAATTCATGATATAAATAATTATTTTTATCTACTTAACCTCAATTTTATTAAAGTTAAGATCTTTTATTGAGTTTTATCAAAATATAAAAGTTTGAATTAACTTTGTTCCAAATATTAATTTAGGTTAACATTGATTAAAAAGGAAATTTCACTCTTAGGGCTTGTTTGGTGATCAAGTCAATTTCAAACTAAAATGTACTTTTTTTTATCTTGATTTGTCTTTTTCTGAAATTTTTTTTGTTTTTTTCTAAAAAAGTGTCTTTTCTGAAAATTCAAAAAAAAATTTCAACTCAAATTTAAAATTTTCAACTCAAACTTAAAATTTTCAAACTCAACTCATTCACCAAATGAACCCTTAATTAACAATCTATATGCAAGTGAAGTACCAATTTTCATTAAAAAATCAATAATATTTATCAATGGAGTGGAAATTGCTACAAATTTATAAGTTTAGGATGCAAATTGCCCAAGTTAAAAATTCAATGTATAAATTGCAACTCTGATAAATTTAAGGTGTACAAAAAAAATAAAATAAATAAATAAATAAATAAACTTTCCATAACTCAACTCCAAAAGTCCAAACCTCCACAAGACCGTCTCTACACGTGTCCCCAAACCGGGCCTAAGTTTTGTGCCACATAAGACGAGGCATCCTACATGGAAGAATCGGTCTGCTTCTCATGCGAAGGACAAACTATGAACTGACATGTAATGGTCAGTTTGGTAACAGCAACATAGTTATCTATGGCTTCCAAACAAAATAACAGAATATTTATTCAACGATCGGAACACCCTACTATAAGAGCAATTGATCTTAATCATAATAACTAGAATCTTACTCATAATTCGACCAATCAGTTGTATCACTATTTAGATACCCATTTCACAAGCTCTTTTAGCTCTCCACTTTCCAAGACCTGTAATTTTTCTCAACAAAAGACCAACTTAAAATACACATATGAGGGTGTTTGGTGTGTAAGTTTGAGTTAAGATTTGTAAGTTTAAATAGTAAATTTTTTTGAATTTTCAGAAAAGACAAACAACTTTTTGAGGAAAAAGACAAAAAACATGATGAAAAAAATACAGTTTAGTTTAAACAGAGCTTTTTGCCAAACAAAGCCTAATCTTTAATAAGCAATCAAAAAGAGGTGATTTGGAAGCACCGCGCCATAGATTAAACATCTCATGAACTACGAAACGGATAAGTTTTATAAATTAAAAGGGCGAGTTGCTAAAGAGATACATCTGAAGTTGGACAATCGTAACGCTCAATTCAAAAACCTCAATCAAGGAATGTCTTTTAAGTGTAGAGTATCATTTAAAAAAAAAAAAAAAAAAAAAAAAAGAAACTCAAACATATCCTAAAAGAGAAGGCTGTCACTCTCCATTTTCACTAAATTTAATGGGACTTAACATACTCTTGAACAACATGAAGACCCTCGGTCTCTTCACCGAAATCCTGCAAAACAATCGAAAGAAAAGTTTAGAAGACTAAATTTGAAAAGAGAACTCAACTTTTCATTCATGTAAAGTTTTTGTTCTTGATACAAAATAACATTCATGGATTGATTCTAGATTTAGTTATGGATCCTAGACATGACCTCGGAAATATTAAAAAAAGAATGTACTCTAGGATTTGTTCATACCTTCACAACGACACAAGAGCAACCAACCACCTTTCTTGCTTTTCCTTCGGAATCGATCTTGCACAGCTATCAGAATAAGGAAACAAAAATACCATTTAGAACATGAAAATAAGGGAATAAATTCAAGGTCTAGCAACTTTTAGGACGCGTGCAATTTTCAGAAATCCTTTTCAGCAAGAGAGAGAGAGAGAGATCTGTCACTTTATAACGAGGTTGTCCTCAAGGGTTATTACTATTTTCCAAGATATCTTGAAACAATAACAAGAAATAATCTTCTTACCCCCGCCCATTCACCAAGGGTTTTAGCAGCAGGAACTGTAATCAATTTAACATTATGGTCAGCACAGAGTGCCTTGACCAACTTCACATAATCTGGCTGGTCACAGTCCTCAGCCAACACACAGAGCTGGGCAGCATGCTTCTCAATGGACTTCGCTCCTTCATGAAGTCCACGTGTGAGGCCGCCATGAGCCAATGACTTCCTCAGCACAAGTTGCAAGGCTGTCATCAGGTCCATGGGCTCACCAAGGGCCGCAACTGGGGCAGCCTCAACTGGAGCAACTCCTTCCTCTCTGTATTGCAATATATACAAGAAAGTATGTAAACACATGCAGCTAAAGCAGCAAGGATAGAAGGAACGATTGCTAATTTATCAAACAACCCAAAAGATAAAAAGGCATAAAACATGATTAAACAACCAGCAGAAAAAAAAAATCCAAACAAAGAATGTCGTCACTAACCGATGCTAAATAACTATTTATTCCAGAAGACAACAAAGTGTGAATCTAGAAGAAAGAACCGGCAAAAGGGGTTTAACGACATCACCAAAAATGGCACTGCATGGTTAGTGGTGTCCCTTTTTTTTTTGGATAAAAAATAAAAACTTAAATAAATTGTTTTAAAAAAGCGTACATCAGGGCATGGTTAGTGATGTCCTCAAGATGAAGCTAAGGTAGGAGGCATGGTACGTGTACATCAGAGGCATAGTGATGTCGTCAACGAAAGGGCTAACAAAATTACTCCAAGATGAAGGTTAAAAGAAAATGTTACAACTATGGCAAAGGAATAATAACTCTGAACTTGGGGCATCTTAATATCAGAAGGGCTATGACTATCAATAAATAACCAACCAATAGTACTGTGACTATCAAAATTGTCATCGCACCGGCCACGGCCCATAACAGCATTTATCAAAATTGGTACATAGTACATCTAACTCCTTGATCTTGGGCTTCCTTAGGATTTAGTCAAAACATTGATGCACTAATCAGCGTATAAAATTCCGCTACATTTGAAATCCCGAAAATAAAACAGGATCTTGTCGGGCAAGCTAAGGAAGTAGTAAAGACCCATTTTTGATACAAACTTAACCTCAATTTCAATGAACACTTGAGCGATACTAAACTAGCAAATATCACCATTTTACCAAATTCTTTCAAGTTCTGAAATTTTCCAAATTCTACTTTGGCACACTTGCAAAACCTCATACATTCTACTAACGTATAAACGTATAAATATATATGATGAAACAAACAACCTTTCTACAACAAGAATTCATAGAAATTCAATAATTTGAGAGGAAAAAATAAACATACCCTGACATTTTGGCGAAGATTTTCGGATCAGAAGCTCTGTTAACATAGGAAAAAAAATTAAAAAAAATTGTCAACCAAAATTTAAAAAAAAAAAAAAAAAACAAAACAAAACAAAAGGATCCAAAACTCTGTAATCAGAAACTCCTAATAAAAATTTGAGGGAGGGGGGGGGGGGGGGGGGGGGGTGTGAAATTGTTGGTCAGTCAAAATCCGAAACAATTTAAATAGCTTTTCCGCTAAATTTCTCTCTGGTTATGAAAAACATGAAGAAAATTGACTGAAATTAAATACGAAAATAGAAACTTTTCTGACCTCGAAGAAAATTGTGGATGTGGGGATGAAGATTCAGAGCCGGAAGCAACGGAGGAGGAACAGAGAGAGGAGGCGACCGAGGAATTCTTATAGGAGGAATCTTTCTGATTTCTAAAACCCTAGTCTAGTTCTGCATTTACTAAACTACCCTTTGGTAGTATGGGCCTCAAATTTAATATGCTGCAAGGATGGATAATTGGGCTCTGTTTAGCCCACGTTACGAGAGATGAGAAAATTACTTAAATAATCACTTTTTTTTTTATCTACTGATCAACGTGGTACAAATTCTATATTTTTAATTTAACATGACATAAATTATAATTAATTTTAGTTTAATTTTATGTCCTATTAATTTAGTGTTAATTTTTTGTGTTATTTTGATGCAATAATTCTTAAATTTATATTATTAATGTGTTTTTCCCTCGTGAGATTATCCCTTTTTTTTTTCCTAAAAATTGGATAATCTTATTTAAATATGAGGTTGAAAATTGTAGTAAATAACATTTAAAAATATTTATACTATAAATGATAAGTGTACTCGGTAATGGATGATTTGGAGTATTGTCTTTCAAATAACACATTTATGTAGTATTATCATTAGGGATGGCAATATTCTCTTGGGGGCAAAGTCTCGTTGGGATTCACTCCGAATAAGATGGGGATGAGGGACAATAATCTAGGATGGAGACCATATATATGTGTGTGTGATGTATGTATTTATAATATATATACATGATAGCAAGATTGTTGTTTGCATTTTATTAGTTAGAAATTAGAAGATGTTTTTCCTATCCTTTAGAAAAGTAGTTAGGTCTTTTTTTTTTTTTTTTTTTTTTCGTTTCTTATCTGTCGAATGTGATAAAAAAGCAAAAGTCTATTCATTGTAAGTTAATAGAGTTTTAATTCAAGAAGCAGTGCTTGAGATCGTTTCTCTCCTTTTATTAGTCTTTATGATATCAGAGCTAATATTAAGTTGAGAGAGACAATGGCCAAAGTGGCTATGACACGAGCAAGCAGAGGTGATTTAGAGGTTGCTTTTAGGCAATTCTCAATCAAACTCTACAATTATTCCCATTGCAATTTCTGAAAACTCAAATCACACTTCCTTGCAAATCACAACCTATAAGTTGAATGGGACAAATTTTCTTAAGTGGTCCCGATCGGTGTTGATGGTGGTTCGAGGCAAGGGCTAATTGGGCTACTTGGATGGCACTATTGCAAAGCCAAACACTAGTGACCCTTCCTATCTGACTTGGCAAGCTCAAAATTGAATGGTTATGGCTTGGCTAATTCATTCCATGGAGGATAGTATTGCCGACACTTATAGTCTCTTCCCTACAGCCAAGAGAATTTGGGATGCTGTTATGTTGGCCTACTCGAATCTTGAGAATTCTTCTCAGATGTTTGAACTTTGAAATAAGGCACAAAACCTGAGACAAGGAGAGGCGGATGTCACTCAGTATTACAATGAACTCATAAAGTCGTGGCAGGAATTGGATCTTTTCTTTTATCCTGCATGGAAAGATCCAGACGATGCATTGCTCTACAGGAAAATGGCGGTGAGTGACCGGATTTATGATTTTCTCACCAGACTTGATAAAGAAATAGATAATGTTCATAGGAGACTGCTAGAGTTAAAACCGCTACCTCAAATTGAGGAGATTTTTGCAGAAGTGAGATGTGAGGAATACCGTCGACATGTTATGCTTGGAGGCTCACCAATTCCATCAATAAAGCTCCTAGTGAGGTCAATGAAGACCTCGGCATTGGTTGTTCGTGGCTCAGATAGTCGTGGAGAATCTAAAGGCAATAAAAAGTGGCGTGATTATTGTCACAAGCCTTATCATACCAAGGAAACTTGCTGGAAACCTCATGACAAACTTGTTAATTGGACTCCAAGCTGGACTCGTGGTCATGATGGTAAAAGGTTTCAAGCTGTTGCAGAATCTGACTTAGAGGTGTCTGAGCCAACCATGGGTTTCTCTAAAGAACAAATGGAACAACTCCGGAAAATGCTCACTACTTCTCAGTCTTCAAATGTCTCTTGATAATCTATACCATACGTTTAAGTTTACCCTTTTGCGACCAACCGAATCTTATACCCATCAATCAAACCATCAACCTTATATTTCACGGTGAACACCCATTTACATCCCACCGATGTCTTGTCCTTAGGTTTCTACACAATCTCCCACATACCATTCTTCTCACAAAATTCCCATTCCCAAATCTCAGAACCAACGAAAGCCTCGAGGCCAGAAGCTCAAAACTCCAAACATGAAGAAATACATCTCAGAAGGTGGAGCGGCGGACGCTCGAAGACAGAGAGAGATGGTGGAAGATGGGCTTGAAAGCCATCTCAGACGGGAGGCTGGCCTTGCTTTTATCTGGCGGCCAGGTCTTGTGTTCTCATGCTTGATTTTGTTTTGTTATGATCTAATTATATATTCATACTTTGCGAGATTGTGGTTGTTTCTCTGTCTATCTCTGCCATGATTTTGATATGATGTAGGTTGTCGGTGAGAAGTCTATTTGAGGACCATGTTTTGTTTAAATTTTATGAAAGGACAAATTGCTAGTAGAAATGTTTGGCTTATTAAAGCAAAAGATAATTTTGTTGTTCTAATGATTTTGCTTTTTGTTTTTTTCGATGTAGCTCACTGGTTAGGAGGAGAAGAAGCTCACGGGCATTGTTGGAGAAAGAAAAATGGGCTTTGGGAGGAGAGAGAGAGAGAGAGAGAGAGAGGGAGGATAGAGTAAGAAAAGATCTGTTGAAGAATATGATTTTTTTACTAGATTTGTTTTTTTTTTTAATTATTAAAATACCTTATCAAATTAGATCACATACATTATATATATGCGATCTTATTAGAAATTTAATAGATTTAGACGGAAAGAATCAAGATTGTCAATAATTAAATAATTTAGGGTTTTTTCGGTGAAAATTAAAAAAACAAGAACTAAATCGTTATCTTTTAAAAACTTGAGGAATTATTTAGGTTAATTACTATTTTATATATTCTACCAAATTACTTACTGTAATCTTATTATGTTTGTTTTATACCTAATTATATTTTGATTTTCGTTCTTGTTATCTGCCAAAAGTTTTTGTCTTGTTAGTTCAAATTATTAGTCTATCCTATTACTTTCCCAATTTATTAACAAAAAATCACAAAGATAATAAACATATATAGTAACAAAAAAAATTAAATCACAAAAAAAAAAAAAAAAAAAATCCAAGCTCGAATTTGCTCCTCATGGCAGCCAACAGCATGGCGACATGTCAAGATCTGACGAAATCTGGCTCCACGGCCAAGATCGTAGCTGACGATATCTCTTATGCCTAACTTGTCAAGGAGAATACGAAGATGGGCTTATCGCAGACCGTGACAGTCGCCGCAGAGAGTGAGAGATGGATGGAGAAAGGAGAGATAGTGGGCAGAGGGAGGGTGGCGAGAGGAGAGAGGAGAGAGTGGGGGCGGAGGGAGAGTGGAGAGAGAAAAGAGTGGGGCTATGACAAAGAGCGAGTATAGAGCGAGGATAGAGAGAGAGCTGTTGTTCTAACTAACGTAATGAAGCTATTTTAGTCTTTTTAGACTGTGTTTGGTACACCGGATTCGGATTAGGATTGGGATAAATAATCATATTCTCATGTTTCGTAACAATTGTTGACCGGATTAATTATTCATTGACCAAAAAATAGTCTGAAATTCATGGGATAAGTAATCCCTCAAAAAATGGTGGGATAATTAGAATTGAGCTTGGGATTAGAGTATTTCTCCATTTTACCACCCCTCCCCTACAGATCTAGACAGTTCTCACCAGCGTTGCTCGCTAAATCCTCCACCCCATCTGCTCGTCGCTCACTGGAGCTGACCCATTCCACGGTCATCGGAGCTTGCCCATCTCACCAACCACGAAAGCCTGCCATTGCGAAAACCCAAACACCCAGTTGTTACTGAAACCATCCTCCGCACTTGTCATCGCGAAACCTGGGCGCCGTGAAACCAGCCTCCGCCCATGTCGTCGCGAAACCCAAGCGCCACAGAAACCAGCCTCCGCCCTATCGTCGCTAAACCCAGGCACCGCGAAAACCAGCATCCGCCTTGCCATCGCAAAGCCTAGGCGCCGCGAAACCCTCCGTCCCTGTTGTTGCGAAACCCAGGCGCCGCCGTCGTCTAAACCCAGGCGCTAATAAACCCACCCTCGGCTGCTAGAGATTGCCATTTCCTATCCACTCCTACTTCGTTTTTTTTTTTTTTTTTTTTTAATTGTTGGATTTGGTAAATTTTTGGAAAATTTTAATATAATTTGTAGTCTAGTAATTTTTTTGTGTATGTGTTTTCGTAAAACTTTCATTAATTAATTTAATTTTTATCAAACATTAATTAAATTAACTTTTAATTTAGTCCAATCCTATAGTATGCCAAACACAAGACATGATTATACACAATCCAATCCTATCCAGTCCAATCTTAAATTTATAATCCAATCCAATTAGGCATACCAAATAAGGCCTTAGTGGATAAGCAAAGGGGGGGAAAAAAAGTCAGAGCGTAAAAACTCCAAACTAGTATTAAGGGAAGGAAAAAAATCAAGACATTGAGCATATTTTGGGGCTGTTTCTGTACAAATTCGAAAATTGTTGTAAATACCACTTTTACATGACTAAAGGTAGTAAATAGCAAGATCTAGAGTGGTTACATGCATAATATAGTGATAATTATATCCGTGACATCACGATAAAATGAAGATTTTGAATTCTCACATTCCCAAGTAAAGAAAAAAAAATATTTGAAATCAGAAATAGAAAATCTATTCGATAATTAGATTATTTATTTCATGCAATAATCAATTAACCTAATAAATTTACTATTTACCTGAATATTTTCAAGAATCTGCTATTTACTCCTTTTTTTCCTAAGTATTTTAGTCTCATCAAAACATTATATATTACATTTTAGAAATTTTTTTAAAAAAAATCACACTTCAAGTTTTTAAAATCATATCAAAATTGTATCATTTTTAGTTTAAGTTCGTTCGTTCTTTTTTTTGGGGGGGGGGGGGGGGGGTTTCAGTTTTTAAGATAAAAAGTGGTTTTAACCTCTATTTTGAGGGGGGGGGGGGGGGGGGGGGGGGAAGAAGGTGATTTTAACCTCTAAGTAGATGACTTCACCTTTTTTTTAAGAAGAAAAATGAACCTTTTTCTAACTTATGTATAAATTTATAATCAAACACTAATTAACAGATATACCCTTGCACTTTTTGCTAGTAGGTATACCCTTGTACTTAAACTTAAAAAATTATATGTTCATGATTTTTCAACGCCTAATTGTACTTACTTATTCATTTATTTGTAAGTTAACAGTAAATTCATTAATTTAAGAGCCAAAATCAGCAATTGACCTAAATATAAAGTATAGTTTAGCATGATTTAACATGATAAAACACTATCAATATTTAAAATGATTCTTAACTTTACAAGTATAATTTTTTTTACTACATTCAAAATATAGAATATACTTGTTATAAACTCAAAATGCAAGATTAAAACAATAAATAACCCAAAAAAACTTTTTTCATAAAAAAAAATAAAAACTTTGTTTCATTTTCCAAAAAAAAAAAAGAGGAATTTATACGTTTTTCTTGAGCCGGAAACAGGTAATTGAATTGGGAAACTCTCCACATCCTCAAAGTCCTTTCTCTTCCTTATTCTAATTCACCTTGAATAGCAAGCCTCTCTCAATTTGTCACCAAGTTCTGCAATAATCTCAAATAGAGAAGTCCCCATTTCCTCGTGTAATTTGTTTCAACTAAAACTTTTTTTTTTTTTTTTTGTTTCTCTTTTAATGCATGATAAGTGCACAAAAATACAATTTTGTTGATATAATTTATTAAATAATTTTAAATTTTAATAGAGTATCTCCATGATTTTAATTCAAAATAATTTTAATTTGGAAATATTTGATTTTAATCCATTTTATTTAGTATTATATTTATTTTAGTTTATTTTATTTTCCCTTTCTTTTCCTTTTCCTTTTCCTTTTCTTTTTTCTTTTTCCTATTTTTCTTCCCTTTCTTTTCTCTTGTTTCTTTTTGCAGGTTAGCGCTCCTTCCCGCGTGCGAGCTTTCTTGTTTGATTCTTGGGCCGAAACTCAAGCCCGCATGATCTCTGGGCTGCATCTTTCAAGCCCGCGAATCACGGGCCTTGCTCCAGCTTTCCTGATCCTCAGCCCCAGCTGCTTTTCCACGAGTCTCCAGCTGATTTACCAGCCTGGGTGGCAGATTTGTTGTGCCAAAATTCTCACTAGTAAATTGGAATTCATGGCTATATAATCAGGTTTCTCAAGAGGGCAGAACATTTTCCCTCAGCATTTTTTGGCTGAATTTGGAGTGTGTTTTTCTTGTATTTTCTTTATATCTTGCATTTTTTATCTCATGTTTTCTTTTTAGAATTTTATTAGATGAATTGTAAGTTAGGCTAGACATTTTGGTAAGACTAGTGATGAATTCATGCATGAAGTAATCCAATTTGGTTTGAATTTCATTTTTGTTTTTTTTAAAGTTTTATCTGTTTTAGTGGATTGAATCTCTTAATTTCATTATATTTTTATTCAAAAATATTTTGTGCCAATCTTTTATTTAAATTCAGTCATGCTTTGTTTATGTAAAATTTTTACATTTTATTTTGACATGATTTGTTTTATGAGTTATCTTTTACTGCAATTCGCTAAAAACAATACTTTGTCGATTTTGGATGGCTTGTAACGATAAATCCGTTTGGCTCAAAATTAAGATTTAATCCATGAAACACATTTATTTATTTTTTATTCGTTTTTAATTCCATATTTTTGGTTGCTTGTTTCGGATGTGAAACTTGTAATTGAGTCATAAATTGAAGATTTGATTCGAATTGGAGAACAAAGCATATGAATGATTCACAACGCTTCGCCTCATTTATTATTGAATTTTTCTCTAACTAATTCTTATCTTTTTTTATATTTTGTTTATTTTCCTATCCCAAAAATCAACCAAAATATATTCACTTTTTATTATTTTATTTCCTTTTCTTTTTAACGTTTATCTATATTAATATTATTTATTTTTGTTGTCACCTTCTTGTGGATATAACCGCATGATCAATACTACAATCGATCGCTTTGCGAGTGTATCTTTGAACGTTAATCATTGCACAACACCATTTTATGTTATAAAGGATTTGAAGTTGTGCTAATGAAACATCAAATCGAAATCACAAAGTACATTTGATTTGAAGTTGAGATTTACGAATATAAGCCGTCTTTGTGTGGAATTCTTTTTTTTCCCCAACAAAAGGGTATGTTTACTATGTTAATGGATCAAGCTTTGAAAAAGAGAGTTGAAAAAAAAAAAAAAACAAACAACATCTAAATACCTCTTGGTACTCATTTCCCCAAATAAACACGAAATATACTTGAGTTATCCTCATCAAGTAGAGAAGATATTTTAGTAATTAAATTGATAAAAATTTTTATTACTAAATTCAGTAAACAAGAGAGAGGGAATTAGAAATTAAAAAAAAATATTTATGCAGTACGACTCCAATTTTAAACACAAACGTACAGATTTGCTTTTAGCAAATGTATTTTTCGGACCTTTGTCCTCAAAACTTAGGGAATTTTTTTTTTCCCCTGTTATGTTTTAATTTTTCTTGCTCTTTGACAGAACCAGATTCCATTCTTTAAAATTCTTTTGGTAAAGTAGACTAAAGGGCAATAGAAATCAGCAAATCATAAACAGATCGTAAGTACTTAGCGAAATAAATGAAACATCTAATATATATCTGTGTATATATATATGTGTGTGTGTGTATATGTCCATGCAGTTGTGACAACGTAAGAAGCAGAAGTGAGGCCAACTAAAAACGCTCAAATCCAATTTCCCTATATAAACGACTAAAGAACCTTCCCTTTTCTGTTTCTCCCTTCTCTGTCGCTTCTTCTTCTTGTTCTCTGAGAAAAAAAAAAAAAAAAAAAAAGAACAACTCTCATTTCTCATCATCAAAGAAACCTTCGTTTGTTGGCCTCTGAACCATCCCAACCTTCTCGAAGAAACGAATTAAAAATAGTCGGTTTCATTGGCGAGTGATCGGTCGGAGGCTCGCTATTTCCCAAATCTTCAACAGGGCATTCTTGGCTTTAGCAGTTAGTGACATGAATCTTTCGTTCCTTGAATTTCAAGAAATGCGGTTTTTCTGGCTTTTGATGTAATGGGACATTTTTCTTAACGTAGTTCTGTTTTTCTTTTTGGTCCAGTTTTGCGGTTCTTGGGTTTTCGCAAGCATGGGAGGTTTAGTCATTGGTTCCGAACCGATAGAAGAAATGGCGAGCCCGATAACCGAAGATTCGGTTCAGATAAGGGTTTGGAATGACAATCTTGACGAAGAGTTCGAAATGATAAAATCAATCGTTAATGAATTCAAGTATGTTGCTATGGACACTGAATTCCCAGGATATGTTTATCAGCAATACCAAATATCATGACCATACTACGCGTCCGTTTGGTTTGCCGGTTGGAGATGAAATTTTTAAGTTGGAGTCGATTTATTTTTCAATTACTAGTTATAAATTTTGTTGATTTAAAAAAAAAAAGACAAAAATTGATATGAAAAGGTACAGTTTAGTTGAAGTTAAACTCAAATATGAAACAATGTCTACAATTTTCTTAAGAAGAATGTGAATAACACAAAGTTAATCCAATTGGATCTCACATTCTTTGATGAGAAAGGAAATCTCCCCACCTGAGGGACTGGCAAGTACTGTGTTTGGCAATTCAATTTCCGCGAATTCGATGAACTTGAAGACAAACACGCCTGCACCCCTGAATCCATCGAGCTTTTAAAAAAACATGGCATTAAGTTCAACGAGTTTAAAGAAAAGGGAGTGGAAATTCATAGGTTTGGTGAGGTGTTGATGTCTTCAGGGATTGTGATGAAAAATACTTTGAGGCCGGAAAATGATCAGTTGCATTGGATTGTGTTCCACGCCTCGTTTGATTTCGAGTACGTTGTCAAGCTCCTTCGTGGCGAACGTCTTCTGGAGACACGAGAGCGTTTCCTTGAGTTGCTGGAGACTTATGTCCCTAATTTCTATGACGTCAAGCATGTGATCGAATTCACCAACAACCTTTACGGCGGGTTGCAAGACGTTGCGAATGCGCTCCGAGTGCCGAGAAATGGTGCGTCTCACCAAGCCAGTTCGGATAGTTTGCTCACTGGTCTTGTATTCATGAAGCTCAAGGCGAGTCACTCTACTGATAGGATTGAGAAGTATGCTTGGATTTTGAATTATCTTGAACCTAAAACATAATTGTGAACTTATATTATTTGAAATTCATGCAAAAAAGAAAGTTATTTAAATGAACACTATGAGACCTTTTTTCTTTGTATTTTTTCCCTTTTCAATCTTGTAATAAGCCATATATTAATTTCCCCTCTACGTGCCAATTATTATTGAGAATTGTCATTTTTGCGTATGTTGAGAGGTACAAAATTTATTTATTAATTTATTTATTGTCAATTGGAAGATTCTCCTACTCTTTTTCTACGTTTCTTTGGTTTTCTGCAATTAGAATGCAAATAAATGGGACTATGCATAAGTTTAAGAAAGATTTTCAGGAAGCCAAATCCCATGAAGCAGAACAATGAAAAACATGAACCCCTTCAATCATGGGCCTAATTCAGGATCTTTAGGGGAGGCTGAAGAATCCATTTCCATAATTCCTCAAAAAGCTATTCTCGGCTTTCAAAGAAACAAAAGATTTGTGAGTTTTCTTTTTTTTCTTCTTTTTTTTTTTAATTTCTTTTTTAATAATAAATGACTGAAGTTTTAAAAGATTAGGAAAACTGCTTTAAAAAAAAAAAAAAGAAAAACCAACTAGTTAATAATTGATTGAGCATGGTTAATCAGTGATTATATATATTTTTTACTAGTTGATTACAGTTAATCATTAAGTAATCATTGATTGACGAATATTTTCCTATATAAAAAAAAAAATCGACTGTTTATCATAAAATAAAAAATAAAAAAAAAACCTATTTACCTAATGCGAGGAATTGGCCTTGGATTCCTGCAATTGAAATCAACAAAACACAGCAGAAAACCGAAACAAGAGAAAGAGCAATCTAAAGGAAAAACATAATAGAAAGTAATCAGAGAAGAGGAACAAGAGATTTACTTGGTTCGGAATTGATCCTACATCCAAGGCAGGGATGTGTCTTCCCTAGTCCAATCCGATGATCTGAAGATTTGTACACCCTCAATCTCTCACAGGAACTCTCAATACAACAGTGTCTCTCAGTTTCTCTCTATTTTCTCAGGAAACAAACACTCTCCAGAGCCCCAATTACAAACCCTGAAATTCTCCAAAATGGTATGATTCCGTTGTGAAACTCTCCACCCCCAATTTGTTTTCTAAATTTATCTTATTTTATTTTCATTTCATAATGAAGATGGTGTTTAGTAACCACATTTCAAGGTGATTTTTTTTTTTTTTCATTGCAGAATGAAAATGAGTTAGGATTTATTTGTGAAACTAGCCACTCATGAAAAGTGTTTTTTGTACTAAAATGTTTTTTTTTTCCCCCTTTTCTCCTTAAGTTTCAAAATGTCATAACTTTTCGTTTTAACTCCGATTAATATAATTCTTCATAATTACTCTCTTGAGAAACATATACTCATCCACATACTTTATCAAATATGTTATAGACATTAAGGTTTTATTAGATTTGTTAGAAAATTATTTTTAAACTAGCCACTCATGATATTTACAAAATAAGATTTTCATATCAAAAATTTTTTTCTTCTCTCCTTAAATTTTAAAATGTCATAACTTTTTCATTTTAATTCCGATTAAGATAATTCTTCTTTCAATGTGTTCATTACTCTCTTGAGAAACAAATACTCATCCACATACCCTATTAAATATGTTATAGACATTAAGGTTTTATTAGATTTGTTAGAAAATCATTTTTTTTTTCCAAATGAGTATTGCGAACATCTACCCAAATACCATTTAAAAAATTGTTCCCTTTTTTCAAAATGACAATTTAATTACACATCCTCATGTTCTCTTTCGTCCCTTCTAAGCCTTCTCTTCCTTATTCTAATTCACCTTGAATAGTAAGCCTCTTGACGACAACTTCTCAATTATGAACTCCCAGATTTCCCCTATCTCGACCCTAATTTTTGCGCTCTTGAGCCCGCGGCAATGCCGATACTTGTAAGCTTTGTAAGCAGTAACTATCGAAGGCAACATGTTTCATAATTCGGGGTGCTCGTGGTGTTTGATCACGAAGGGTTTGAAGGACGTCAAAAGATCATCGTGTCTGCTGTACGGTGTACCATAACGAGCATAAGGAGATTGATAAGGTGAAGAATAATGGAGAGGATGGTTGGATTTTGGATTCAGGTTTGAACTTACATTCGGCTTGGTTATGGGAAGGTAGCAAAATCTAGTAATGTTGGAGTAGTTTCTTTCTACTGAAGCCTTTTTTTTTTTTTTTTTTTTTCCTTTTCTTTTCTTTTTATGTATAATACCCCTTTTCTATGAAAATTGTAGTAAATAGCCTTTTTTTTAATTAAAGTAAATAACAAGGTTTTAAAATATTTAAAGTGAATATCATATTTATCAGGTATATAGAAAATCTACTAGGTATATGACATATTTTCAGTACGTAAATAAATCATTTACTTGATAAATCTGCTTTTATTCTAATAATTTAAAAACATGTTATTTACTTGAGTTATTTTACGAAAATTGTTTCTTTTTTAAGGCATTTTCTGAAAATTGTTTTTTGTACTTCTTTCCCCTATTTTTTTTAAAAAAATCTATTATGAATGATTTTAAGTAGTGCCAATGAAACATGAAGTCCAAATCACAAAGTGCATTGATTTGAAGTTGAGATTTAAGTAACTAAGCTATCTCTACCTGAACATACATACGTACATATATATATATATATATATATTCAACAGAGGAAATGTTTACTAATTTAGGGGGATCAACATGATGTAGGAATTTATTTTTTTAAAAGAAGAAAAAAAAATGCTAGTTCTAACTCCCCATTGGCACTTATTTCCCCAATTAAATACGAAATTACTTTCATGTTCTTATCAAGTTAGAGAAGATATTTTTGTGATTAAAATGATAAATTTTCTATTACTAAGAAATAGTAAATTAGAGAGCGGGAACAAGATTGTCTCATATAGGTTTTTTTTTTTTTTTTTTTTTTTTTTTTTAAGCATGAAAGGAAAGTGGAAAACCCCAAAAATAAAATAAAATAAAATAATGCATGCTTGCTTCGAGCGATTTTTTTTTTTTTTTTCAAACTTTGCCATCAAAACATTAAAAAAATAAATAAATAAATAAACAACAACAACAACAATTTTCTTATAATATTTCGATTTTCTTGCTCTTTGACAGAACCAGACTCCATCCTTTAAATTCGTTTGGTGAAGTAGACCATAGAGCAATAGAATTCCCCAAATTACAAACAGGCCGTAGATAACATAAGTACTTAGCAAAAGAAACGAATATATATATATATGTATATACATATTCGTGTGTGTGTGTGTGTGTGTATAATATATATATATATATATATATATATGGCCAGTAAAAAGCTTACGTGAAGCGTCTTTCAAACATCAGTGTCCATGCAATTGTGACAACTTAAGAAGCAGAACAAAGCTTACAACAAACGCTCAAATCCAAACCCCCCTATATAAACGACTACAAAACAAAACCTTCCCTTTTTCTGTTTCTCTGTCTTTTCTTTTTCCTCTCTGAAAAAAAAAAAAAAAAAAAAAGAGAACAGAGAACTCCCATTTCTCATCATCAAAGAAACCTTCTCCAAGAAACGACACAAAAAGAGTCGGTTTCATAGACGAGTGATCGGTTGGAGACTCGCTATTTCCCAAATCTTCAACAGGGCATTCTTGGTTTTAGTAGGTAATGACTTGAATCTTTCTTTTTCTGAATTTCAAGAAATGGGGTTATTCTCGCTTTTGATAAAATTTGACATTTTTCTTAATGTCATGTTTTTCTTTTTGGTCCAGTTTTGTGGTTCTTGGGTTTTCGTGAGTATGGAAGGTTCAGTCATCGGCTCAGAACCAAAAGAAGAAATGGAGAACCCGATAACCGAAGATTTGGTTCAGATAAGGGATGTTTGGAATGAAAATCTTGATGAAGAGTTTGAAATGATAAAATCAATCGCTGAAGATCCCGAGTTCGCCTATGTAGCAATGGACACTGAGTTCCCAGGCAACGTTTTTAAGAGACACGAAATCGAGGGAACATACTACGAATTTCTAAAGATGAACGTGAATTGTACCAAGTTAATCCAATTGGGTTTGACATTCTTTGATGAGAAAGGAAATCTCCCCTCTTGTGGGACTGGCAAGTACTTGCGTTTGGCAATTCAATTTCCGCGAATTCGATGAACTTAAAGACAAACACGCCTGCGCCCCTGAATCGATCGAGCTTTTAAAGAAACACGGCATTAAGTTCGACGAGTTTAAGGAAAAGGGAGTGGACATTCGTAGGTTTGGTGAGCTGTTGATGTCTTCAGGGATTGTGATGAAAGATCCGACGAGGCTCAATCAGGCGCATTGGATTGTGTTCCACGGCTCGTTTGATTTCGGGTACGTTGTCAAGCTCCTTCGTGGCGAACGTCTTCCGGAGACACAAGAGCGTTTTCTTGAGTTGCTGGAGACTTATGTCCCTAATTTCTACGACGTCAAGCAAGTGATTAGATTCACCGACAACTTTTACGGCGGGTTGCAAGACGCTGCGGAAAAGCTCAAAGTGCGGAGAATTGGTGCGTCTCACCAAGCCGGTTCGGATAGCTTGCTCACTGGTCTTGTATTCATGAAGCTCAAGGAGAATCACTCTACTGATAAGATTAAGAAGTATGCTCGGATTTTGAATTATCTTGAACCTAAAACATAATTGTGAATTTCTATTATATGAAATTCAAGAAAAAAAAAAGTAAGTTATTTATGTTTGCTAAATGAATGTACACAATGAGATCTTTTTTCTTTTTTCTTTTTTCTTCTTTTTTCTTTTTTCTTTTTTCTTGTTTGCCCCCTCTCAAATCTTGTTATAATCGATGCATTTCCTTTCTACGTGCTTATAATTATTGAGAATTGTCATTTTTGCGTATGTTAAGAGGCACAAATTTTTTTTTTTTTTAATTTTAAATTTCTCATCTTCAATTGGAAGATTCTTCTACTCTTTTTCTACATTTATTTGGTTTTTTGGAATTAGAATGCAAATTGATGGGAATATGCAGAAGTTTAAGAAAGTGCTTGATAAAGCAGAACTATGAAAAACTTATATTCATGAGACAAATTCATGATCTTAGGTATCTTGGCCGTTTGGGGCATCAACTCCAAATCAAGTTTTTCTTTCTTTTTTTTTTCTTTTTTTAAATCTTTTTCTTCAAAACTAATCCAATTTCACTATTTACGTATCTAAATCTCTTTTTTATTTTCATTATCAAGAAAATTCAAAGCTTTAAAAGTCCATAACTTTTGTACATCAAGTTGAAATGAGATACTTTAACTTTTTTATGAATTGCGTAGAATGACGAGAAGAATGAAATAATTCTATATTGTTTTTTTTTCCTAGCATTTTATTTTATTTTTTCAAGAAAGCTCAAACTTTAAAAATCCATAACTTTCATTTATCAAGTTGAAATGAGATGCTTTAATTTTTTTTCCCCTCTAATTATGTAGAATGACGAGAGGAACAAAACAAAATCCATTTTGATCTTTTTTCATCCCGAATGCATTTTAAGTTTTAAATTTTTTAACTCCAAATATATTTTTTTTCCACCAACGCACATTTCTAGAAATCAGCTCAATCAAAGCATTTCTAATATTCCAACTCCAATTGTATTCCACATGGGCCCTTGGTTGTTTAAGTTTGACATGAATGTTTAAGGGAGGTCGAAGAATACATTTCCATAAGAAAAATATTAAGGACATCAACTCTAAGAGCAAAACTAAGGAACATATATCAGTGATATTTAACATCACTTACAAATAGAGTGTGGGTTGCACAACATAGGGCCTACCAATGGGGTCCACTTCTCTATTAATATGATGTTGAACATAACTTATGTTCCCTAGCATTTTTCCAACTTTAATCCCAACTTTTGAGTATCAAACTATGTGGTATATGAGTTGTCATTATTTTATTGATAAGTGGTTAAAATATTATCACATCAATTGGTTGTTTCTACTAATGAAAAGATGACACATAAATTGGTACTCAAAAAATTGGGATTAGAATTGTGCCCCTATCACTACTATTTCCATAATTCCTCAAAAGCTAAAAAATACTAAATTTACTGAAGAAAAAAGAGTGATTTCGCAATCAACTCATCACTTATTGACTACTTGAGAACTTACAGAAAGGGTTATAACAGTACTATGTAAAAATATATGCAACGTCTTAGACCTTTTTTTCAAACAATGCACTTCAAATTTTTAAAGACCATATCCTATTTGTATTCTTTTTAGTTTAATTTTATTTTTCCCAGAGATTTAAGATAACAAGTGATTATTAACCTCTCTAAATAGATGAATTTACCGTTTTTTCAGAAGTAAAATGAATTTTTCCTTTCATACTTGTGGTTAAATTAATAATCAAATACTATTTGACAGACATACCCTTGTAGAGCCAAAATCAACAGTTGACAATTATGGTTTAACATGATTTAACAAGTGATAATACGAGATTTAAACTTAACAGGGTTTTTTTGGGGTTTTTTTTTTATTACTTTCAAAATATAGTTTATACTTTTTGTAATCTCAGAATTCAAGATTAAAATAATTAATTATCCTTTTTTTCATTCATTCTTCTTGAAACAGGAAAATGGTATGATTCGGTTGGGAAACTCTCAACTTCCTGTTTGTTTTGTAGGTTTATCTTATTTTACTTTAATTTCAGAATGAAAATGTTGTCTAGTAACCACATTTCAAGGTGAAATTTTACTTTCATTTCAGTATGAAAATGAAAATAATGAAAATAGGGTTTATTTGTGAAAGTAGCCATCCATGATAAGCTTTTCGCACAATAATATTTCAGATTGCAATGTTTCTTTCACCTCTATACTTAAGATTTAAAATGTCAGAACTTTTTTCATTTTAACACTAATTAAGATGATTCTTCTTTTAATCATACTCTTTTCAGAAACACAATACTAATAAGGACATTAAGGTTTTATCAGATTTGTTAGAAAACCTTTTTTTCAAATGAGTGTTTTGAATATCTATCCAAAAAACCATTTGAAAAATTATTCCTCTTTTTTCAAAATGACAATTTAATTTCACGTCCTCATGTCCTCTTTCGTCCCTTCCAAGCCCTCTCTTCCTTATTGTAATTCTCCTTAAACAGTAAGTAATGTTGCAGACGAGCTAATGAAAGAAGGCGACAACTGTGATCGTTCTCTTGGGTATTCACTCATGAAAGGAGCTCAGGCTCTCAAGTAACAATCTGAAACTTACAAGCTAAAGCGTTCTTTGAGAACCCTCGCAGTATTAAACCCTAAAACCTAACGATCGAACGTGTAAGAAGCTAAAAACGACGAATCGCAGACGAGTGATGAGTGAGTTTTATACTCACGAATTGAGTACCTTTGAATCGATGTTTTGTCGGTTTTTCGAGCATTTTTGTTAGTTTAATGTGTTTTCTTTCTTAATGTGTAGGATAGATTGAAAAGTTATGTTTTGGTGCAATTGGACTTCTTTGAAGATGAACTTGGCGCAAAAATGGAGTTTTTACAGAAAAATGATTGAAGCCACGGAGCTAGTAGCTAGGTGAAGCTATAGCTCCGGAAGGCAAGAAAAGGGTGTTTTGGCCCAGAGTCAGGAGCCGCAGCACAATAAAATGAAGCCACGGCGCCAAAAATATGAGGAAAAGCCCATATTGGCAGAACCTTTGAAACCGCGGTCCGAGAAACTAAAGCCGTGGCGCTGCGATTTCAAATTTCCGAAGAACTTTGGTGGAGCCGCAGCGCCAATATACACCATTTTGGGGTAGAGCCTTTAGCACTACGTCGTGAGAAAGTGAGGCCGCGGTGCCAACTGCGAATCTCACAAGTTCAAAATCTGAATCTTTAAGAAAATAATAAGAAGATAATAAGCACAAATTAACTATAAATAAAATGTCATGCACTACCGTGTATATCATGATATTTGAATGGATGTTTATGGGATCATAATTGCATGCTCACCCTAAGAAAGTAAGAGGCTAATGAAAGTGAAAGAAAGTTAAAGTGTCGTACCAACCTCTACTCATGTGAGGATATTTATGACTCCATTTTTAAGATCTTGGGTATGTTGGATTGGGGTTACTACTCCAACTTCCCATTGGTTGCGCTCTGGGTACGTACACATATAGGGTCCAAAATAAAAAGTTAGGAAACAAGAAACAAGAAACCAACATAATTATACGATTCATAAAATGTCATGCATTATTATATGCATCTTATTAATGTGAGTCTTATGTTTGTACTTACTAAGCGAAAGCTCATTAATGTTGATACATGTTGTAGGCAATACGTGATTTCAATGGACTCGCGGACTGAATCGAGACAATCAAGGCTTGGGTTATGGATACTGTCATCAAACTGTAAATTCGGCAAATTATGAAATTCTTCTAAAATTATGATAAACTAATTTGTATTCTATTAAAGTAATTATTATCAAGTAATTGGACCCAAATGAAAGGAATGCTTAGTTTAATTTAAAATAAGCAAGTTTAGCCATGTTAAATATTTTAAAAATACACTTTTTGTTCTTTTGCTTATTAGTATTTGAACGATTATAATATTTTTATTTGATTAAGTAGATTGGTTCACAAGAAACCAAACTTAAAATATATCTATTCTAATTTCAATTAAGTAGATTTGATATACTGTTGTTTTAAATATTGTATTCGGTTTATGCCTATTAATTAATCAAGTTTAGATTTTTTTTAAAAATGTTTCTAAGATTTAGGTCTTTCAAAAAGTGTAATTTTGTTTTTAATCTACAAAATTAGGATGATCGTAGACTTCATGTAAGCTATGATATATTTAAGTTAAGTTTTTTTTTTTGGTAAATTATTTGAAATTTTGGTGATCAAATTCAAGATCCATTTAAGTAGTTAAGCTTAAGTGGGTTAATTAACGATTGCAATTAGGTCATGTCGTTACACCGATGAGTTGCGGGGGGAAACGTTTTGGCCATGATTTATATGACCTTTATGGAATGACCTGTACAAAACCACAAAAAAGAAAATTTTTGAAGTTACTAACAAATATTGATTGCAGTCTGTAATTAAGGGTTATTTCTATTTTTGTACTATGTATTTTACTTTTATTCATAAATGTATACCATACATGTTTTGAAATTTTATCTTTTTATACCATCTAATTATGTTTAGCATACGAAATTTATAAACTTTCATGGTCAACACTTAATTTCAGCATTTAAAATACCCAAAATATTATTGAAAATAAAAAACAATTAATTGAAGACATTCAAATTTTTAAGGGGATGAGGCGGGGGTCGAAAGAGGTTCATGACGGCGAGGTGAGAAAGGGCTCCGTGGTTATAAGGGTGGGTTTCAAAAGTCTGAAGTTTTTGTTGCGAAAATTAAAAGGTTTGTCATTTCATATATTTTAAGGCTATTTTTGACATTTGTAGGTCAAAATAAAGTATTGATCGAGAAAACGTTTGATTTATTATTTTTTTTAGGAAAAAAGTTTGATTTATTTATTAAATGTGATATAATGAAATTAAATGCATGACATACTTTATGAATGAAAGCAAAATAAATGATAAAAAAAGATAATAATCCATAATGAAGTTTGAATAATGTTAGGGAGCATCACTTTGTTGAACATCATACACTAAGAGAAGGTAAGTATCATAATATGGGTCCCACCCTGTGGGTTCTATCTTCTATTAATTGTGAAGTTTAACACTGATATTCAAAAGCATTTTTCTTGTATTTTTGGTTGCAGGTATCTTGGACATATTAGGTCAAAATAAGTGTTTATTGAGAAAAAGGTAGAGATTTATAATTTAAATGTAATCTGATAGAAAAATATATATAAAAGTTCAAAACGTAAGGTATACCTCTAAATAAAAGCAATTTAGAGGGTTTAAAAATATAAATCCCTTTAATTAAATATATAACAAAAATAAATATCCAAAAATTTTGATTTTTTTTATGGCCACCCTCAGTACATGAATAATTGATAGAATTTTCTGAAAAATATTGCAATACTATGATTAAAAATAAGTGTCAAAACAAGATAGAAATATTATATTTATAAGTGGTCCAATCGGTTGGTAATTAAAGAGCTCAAAAAATGATAAAAAATTTTGATTAACAAAAAAGGAGAGATGATTTACAAGAGAGATATATATGTATTTACTAATTCACAATATTGAAAAAATAAAATAAAAGAGCGATTCTTTATTTCAATTTCTTACATGTTCCGTTACTGAATTGATTTAAGTGGATTGACATACTCTTAAAAAAGAATTTATGGATAAAAACTATATATTTTATATATGTTTTGCAATTACCGAACTCTCGAGCTAGCTTAACAGGATCGAAGAGAATTAGAATGATGCAGAGCAAGAGGAGAAGAAACCATAATATAAGCCTCATGTTGTCTCCCTCTTCTTTGTATAAGCTTTGGCTTTACGGAACATAAATGTGTGTGTATATATATACACACACTATATAGGCTGTAGTGCATTTATAGACGGGTGTAGAATCTTTAAAGGATTCAAAGTACACAATTTAATTAAGAAAAACATAGATTCCACATTTTATCCTTGTTGCACAATTTACTCGATCGAGTACAAAGTTGCCTCAATTTTTCTTATTACGTTTTTTTTTTTTTTTTTTTTTTTTGGTGATTAGATGCAAATGTATACAAAAGTTGGCCTTTAGACTTCGTTTTTAGACAACATCTAATCTAAGCATCTTGGTCATCGTGAAATTCAGAAGTTGTTAATAAAGAATTGAGTTTCATCATCTTTAAAAAATAAAAAAAAAAATAAAAAAAAAAAAGCAATATAATAGGCTGACTTGAAGGACTACTTGTATGACTATTGAAGAAAAGAATATAAAAATATATATTTATATCTATATAGGCTGATTGATCACCACGACATTAAACCGTGGAACTTTCGAACCTGTTTGAACAGAAGAAAATTTTCATGACAATAAGAGCTTAAAGTTGTTCCGAAAAGTGATTTCGCCTTTGATTTGATTAAAGAAAGAAAAAAAATTTGGTAAAGAAGACTTCAATAAACATATAGTTCGAATATTAAGGAAAGTGGGTGGGAAAAAAAGAATAAACTAGAAGAGCGAGTTTTTATTTATTTATTTATTTATTTTACAATTACTATTAAGAAATGAAAAGTTCAGGATTCGAGCCAGGGATAATACCCTCATACGCTCACACACCCAAACACTTGAGTTAGCCCAAAGTTGCTTATAAGAGTATTCATAATACGGTGGCGAGACTCTGAAATCTTGGTCGGAAAGGAAAATGTACTTTGTACAGTTATCCAACTAGGTCATTGGCAGTAGTATAGATGAAATAATTTTGTTTGTTTAAACGGGTTAAGCAATTTGAAAAAGAATTCAGTTCACTAGTTCTAACTAAGAATTTTGTTTGTTTAAAGGGAAATTGGTTACATGGAATTTTGAGTGTAAAAATAATTAGACAAACCAGAAATGAAAGCTTGAAAAGTTCCTTAATTACTATTTCTTTGTTTTGCTCATTGTTTAAGAAAATAATCACTGATAATTATTTTCAGTGTAAAACTAAAAAACTGTTAAATGTAAGAAAAAAAAAAAAAAGATATATGATTATTTACAAGAAAGTGAAGAAATAAGAAAATGATGCTCCTGACAAATTTTTTTTTTTAATGAATATTTCCTGCCCTTGGAAAAAGGCCTCACGATATACTCGGATTATATTTTTTGTATTACAGGTATCAATTTGGGATTATCGGAGCATAAAGGTAATGATGTAGCAGAAGCGCAAGCGAACACACAAAATTCATTAATTTTAAGAAACTACCGATGATTATGTAAGATATATTTAAGAGAATTCTCAATGATTTTATTAATAAAACTAAACTCAATAATCAAATAATGTAAAAGGCTTTATTTAGTCCTTTCATAATCCTATTTAGGTTTGAAAATAACAAAAATAACTACTAAATTTCAAACTTTCTAAAATAATTGAAATAAAGAGAGACCGTTGAAAATTCAAATTGAACTGAAATAATAAAATATCTTAGCTAAGTTGACACGCACTATGTCTAATCCTCCATCAAAACTTGACTTTTGATACATTTCTATTAATTAAATTTTTTAGTTACAAGAAAAAAAAAAATTTCAAACAGAATAACATGAAATGATGTTAACTATTATAGACTTAATTATGAAATTAAGATTCTATTATAAAAAAAAAAAAAAAGAAAAGGAAACTTAATGATATTCTTTTTTTCTTTTCACACACACCTACATGTCAAATCGTAAAATAAATACCATTTAAATTTTATTATTTTGAAACCTAAATGAAACCCTAATTTTCACTCTTCACTGAGTATATTAAAAAAAATAATATTAAGCTATGTTAATATTATTTATAATAGTTTTACGATTCTGTCCTCTACTTGTATTATGCGTATAACAAATCCGTTAATTTTTATTCTGATTTTTTAATGCCTTGTTCTTCTTTTTAGTGTCTTATTCTTTTTGTATAAAAAAACGTTTAATTATTCGCACGCTTTGCAGAACCCAATGACAAGTCATGTGAGAAGCTCTATTATCCAATTGCACGTGTTAACCTTTTTGTTTTTAATCCCAACATGTTTGTTTTTTATTTGTTATTATAAACTTAGCTCCCATGGTATTCTGTCTCAGAGAATTTTCCTTTTTATCAATTTAACTTTTAAAACATTGTATATTTTTCTAATTTTATCCTCACTAAAAATTAATTTTCTCTATATTAATTCCGTTAAAAACTTTTTCTTTCAATGTATATTTGTGATAAAACAATACGCTGGTTCCGTTGCTGAATCCAAAGTGTAAGTGAACCCGTTAAGTAAAAAGTTTATAGACGTACTTATTTTTAGTTTTATGTTTTAGAGAAGCACGTCTTTGCTAAACCCCATTTTGTTTACTCATTGGATATTCTATTCAGAGCCCATTTGTTTACTCATTTGCTAAACACGTCTCTTTCTTTGTTTGGGAAGCTGTTTCACAAACTGGATTCGCCCGAGTACCTGAACTTTTTCCGAGGATTGAAGCTCCATGACCCATTGCTCAAGAAGCTCATGAAGATCATGTTGTGTTCTGCTAATCAACTCCTGGATACAACTCACAAATCCAAATGGCTTTCTGAGCTCAAAAAAGCCATCTGTGTTGCAGAAGAGTTGCTGGACGACATCAACTATGAAACTTTAAGGTAAGATGTTGAATCTAAACTTGTGTTTGGTTTGCCAGTTAGAGATTATTACAATCCCTAACTCATCCCAAAAGGCACCTTGAGAAATGAGGTTTGGACCCATATATAAAGAGGATCTTGGCACTGTCCACAACCGATGTGGGATCTAACACACCCCCTCACGCACAGCGTGGACAAAGCCAAACAACTGTGGGAACATGGGGGGCCGGGGGAAACCCAGTCCCAACAACGGGGGAAATTGGCCTTGGCTCTGATACCATATTACAATCCCTAACTCATCCCAAAAGGCACCTTGAGAAATGAGGTTTGGACCCCATATATAAAGAGGATCTTGGCACTGTCCACAACCGATGTGGGATCTAACACACCCCCTCACGCACAGCGTGGACAAAGCCAAACAACTGTGGGAACATGGGGGGCCGGGGGAAACCCGGTCCCAACAACGGGGGAAATTGGCCTTGGCTCTGATACCATATTACAATCCCTAACTCATCCCAAAAGGCACCTTGAGAAATGAGGTTTGGACCCATATATAAAGAGGATCTTGGCACTGTCCACAACCGATGTGGGATCTAACATAAAATTTTTAAATTAGAGTTGGTTGATTTTTCAAAAACTAGTTATAAATTTTGTTGACTTTTCATTAGGAAAGGAAAAAAAAAAAAAAAAAAAAGGGGGGGGGACAAAAACTGAGATAAAAAAGTTGCTGGACGACATCAACTATGAAACTTTAAGGTAAGATGTTGAATCTAAGCTTGTGTTTGATTCGCCAGTTAAAGATGAAATTTTTAAATTGGAGTTGGTTGACTTTTCAAAAACTAGTTATAAATTTTGTTGACTTTTCAGATTAAAAAAAAAAGGGACAAAAACTGAGATAAAAAAGTACAGTTTAGTTGAAGTTAAACTTAAATGCTAAACAGAGCCTATATTTAGAAGCAGATTTAAGAAACTCAAATCCAATCTTTCTATTTCTAGCACTACATTTGGCCAAGCAATAGAGGAGATCCTTGACAGGCTAGAATATATTGTCAAACAAAAGGATCTCCTTGGTCTAAAACAAGGTGTCAAAAACATAACTTCACAAAGATTACCTGCTCCTTTGGCAGATGACTCTTTTGTTTATGGACGGAATGGTGATAAGGAGAAAATCAGTGAGTTATTGCTGTCCGATAACGGCAGTAGTAGTAGCGACAAGATCTCTGTGATTCCCGAAGTGGGCATGGGTGATATCGGCAAGACCACCCTTGCTCAGCTAGTGTACGAGGATAAAAGAGTGAAGAGTCAGTTTCATATCAGAGCATGGGTTGTTGTATCAGATGAATCTGATATTTCGATAATAGCTAAAAAAATCCCTGACGAGATTACCTCACAAAAGTGTCGAACTGACGGCCTTCATCAACTTCAATCTAAGTTAAAAGATGCATTGAGGAACAAGAAGCTTCTCTTTGTTCTGGACGCTGTATGGAATGAGAACTATGAGCATTAGGAGGTCTTGTTTAGCTCTTTCCAGTCTGCAGCACATGGAAGCAGGATCATTGTGACGACATGAAGTGATACTATTGCAAAGAAGATTGAAAATGTGCCGACACATCACCTTGAGAAAATACCTGACAATGATTGTTGGAAGCTATTTGTGGAGCATGTGTTTACAAATGCAAATCCGGAGACATATCAAGAATTACGTGTGATTGGTGAGGACATAGTTAAAGAGTGTAAGGGTGTTCCTTTAGTTGTTGAGTCTCCTGCCGGTCTCCTATGCTCAGTTTTGGATCCGAGGAGTGGAAAAGTATACTGAATAGTGACATACGTGAGTTGCAGTTGCAAGGAAATGAGAGTAACAACATTTTACCTTCTCTTTGGCTGAGCTATCATATCTACCTATGCGCCTAAAGCGATGCTTTGCCTGTTGTTCGATATTTCATAAGGATTATGTAATGAATGAAGCAGAAAATAGAAAGAAAAAACTGTTATGGATGGTGGAAGGCCTTTGCAGCCTGGGCAAAGAAGGAAACAAATTGAGGATATAGAGAACGAGTACTACCAAGATCTAGTATCAAGGTCGCTGTTCCAACCATTGAGTAAGTATAAATCGACTATCTTAATGAGTGACCTCATGCATGATTTAGCGGTGTTTGTATCTGGTGAATTTTCTTTTAGGATGGACGACAGTGACAAGACTAAATTTTCTAGCAAGACTCGCCATTTTTGATTTTCCAAGATTGACGAGTTTGAGAATTTTGATGTTTACTTGCAGCTAAGAGTCTCCGCACTCGCTTACTATTACCACTGCCGCAATATTTGCCATGATGGAAACTACTGCTGCCGGAAGGAGGATGCTTAAGAGCTCTTTGTTTATCTAGATCTCGTTTCCCAATATTGCCTGATTCAATTGGCAATTTAAAACATCTGAGGTATTTGGATCTATCATACAATGATATTGAGGAGATACCCAACATGCTTTGTAGTCTATATCACTTGCAGACACTACTATTATCAGAATGCAGGAAGCTAACTCAATTGCCATTTAGATCTTTAAATTTCTTAGAATTTGAAGATATGTCAGAGTGGAAAGAGTGGTCATTTCCTAAAGGCCATGAAGATGGTGGATGTTTCCCCAGTCTTGAGCATCTTCGTATTTATGAATGTGCCAAGCTAAATGTGTGTTTACCAGACTGCTTCCTTTCATTGAAAATACTAGAAGTATGGAACAATTTACAAACTTTTGCTCTTCCGGGAACTCAACAAATGGAAACAGCCTTTCCTTCTCTTGAACTACTGAATGTAGATTATTGTCCTAGACTCGAAGACATTTCTGTTGCGTAACTTTAAAAACTTTACCTTGTTGGTTATGATTCTTACTTTTGGAAAACCAAAGTCCCTTTAAATTTGGAACTGCTGATCATTACAATGAAAAGCTTGTTTTTCACATAATTTGAGTAAGCTTCTTATTGCCTCTTCTACAATCAATAAGCAAAATTACTTTAAATCTTTTTGCCCGAATGAACGCGTTATCCTGCTCAATCACTTCTTGCTTTAGTTTAATTTCATTTCTTCTTCTCCATATATGTGTATATATTAAACAAATCAATTACAAGTCCAATGGCGAACTAAGAAGATCCCAATTATGCTCTATTTTGAAAGAATAAAAGCATGTACTTCTTTTCTTTATACTAGTTGTCTGCTATGAAGTTTGTTTCGAGAGTACATCGGCGTTAGAACTCGCAATACTAGTGTCTTATGTTTGATGTTCTTCTTATGTATTTGATATTGGAATGCCAAAAAATAATGTGCCTTTTGTTTACTAATGTAATTGTAGGTTTTGGGATCCCAGCTCTCACAACAATGACAAGCTGTTCTTTGATCCGAACTGCAATATTTAAACAAGGACATCCAGCGAGTCTGTACTAGATATTTCTGCTGGATTGGTGATCGTTCTTTTGCAAGAAACCGGGAAATTTTTTCTTGGACGAGGAGCTCTCCATGTAAATCTTATTAACCGTAACCATATCGCCCGCAAAACAAATCTATTTGAGATTTATCATCTGTGCCTAATCTAGTTGTTTTGCCTAATCATTGACCATGTCGTGAAGTAAATGTTTCTGCTTGATTTCACAGAATTCTTATACTGTAATTCATGCACGGAAGGCCTAATAGAAGACACAAGAGATTCCACAAGCACGGAAGCTGGATTCTGTTATGGTGCTGGCCACAGGCACTTCTGATGCTTAACTTACAAGTGGCAGGGGGGAGAGTGCAGTTGGTGTTTAAGATGTTCTTGATTACACCAGATCACAACATTTACGGCGGAGTACACGACACATGCCATCCGTCATGGGGTAGCTATTTCCGTGGAATGCTGAGAATGGTTTGAATTTTCCCCCGCTCGACTGAGTTCCTCCATTATCCTGTCCCTTGTCAAATACAGGGGCGACTCCGCAGGTTTCAAAGATCTTCCTTTTGCAAGAACCCTTTCCAATGATTTTGAGTTGGCCAACTCAACCTACCAGAAAATCTGCCTACATATTATAACTTTGGAGATGGGGCTGAGCGAGGATCAGATTTTTTTGAGACTCGAAATAACTCGGTACTCGCATAATATCGGGCGTGTCATAAATTCTATTTGTCAGGTCCTTCATTCATCATACGAGAACAGCCGCCCTACACACCAGCATGTCCTCTAAGCATTTGGTAACGTATGAGTTTTTTCTTTGATGGTAGATGTTAAGAGACAATTCGTGAAAACAATATTTCTTTGGTTTTTACTTTTTATTTATTTGTTTCTTATCCATAAACAAATTCAGGCCTTTAATTTCCCACCAAGCCAGTTTCAATGAAGCTTGTTCGTGAAGCAAGCCTAAGCATTTTTCGCTGGTTTGTTTCATTAACTTCTCTTAATCATTTTGTTGTTTTTTTTTTCCCCCTCTTTCTCTTCGTACGTTGGATTGTGTTCCACAGTTCATTTGATTTCGGGTTCGTTGTCAAGCTCCTTAGTGGCAAAAATCTTCCATAGACACTTTCATTTCATCGTTGAGGACTTTCTTCCCCTGAATTCTACGATGTCAAGCGTTTGACAAAATACATCAACAGCCTTTACGGTGGGTTGGAACAGGTTGCGAAGACGCACAGAGTGCAGAGAATTGGTGCCTCTCACCAAGCCGGTTCAGATAGTTTGCTCACTTGTCTTGTAATCATGAGGCTCAAAGAGACTTTGCCTGGTTCAATTGAGAAGTTTGTTGGGATTTTGCATGATCTTGAAGTTGGATAGGGACTTGAATACTTTAAAGAAACACAGTTGTCAATTTATATTATACAAAATTAAAGAAAAATATAAACGACTACAAAACAAAACCTTCCCTCTGTTTCTGTTTCTGTTTCTCTCTCTGTCTCTTCTTCCTCCTCTTCTCTGAAAAAAAAAAAAAAAAAAAAAACAACTCCCATTTCTCATCATCAACAAAACCCTCGTTTGTTGTTCTCCAATCCATCCCAGCCTTCTTGAAGAAACGGCATAAAAAGAGTCAGTTTCATTGGTGAGTGATCGGTCGAAGACTCGCTATTTCCTTAATCTTCAACTGGGTATTCTTGCTTTAGCAGGTAATGACTTGAATCTTCCTTTTACTGAATTTCAAGAAATGGGGCTTTTCTCCCTTTTGATATTATGGGTTGTTATCTTATTGCCGTTTTTTTTTTCTTTTTTTTTTTCTTTTTTCTCTTTTTGGTCCTGTTTTGTTGGTTCTTGGGTTTTCCTTGGTAAGGGAGGTTTAGTCATTGGCTTTGAACAGAAGAAATGGCGAATTCAATAACCGAAAATTCAGTTCAGATAACGGATGTTTGGAATGACAATCTTGAAGAAGAGTTTGCGATGATAAGATCAATCGTGGATGGTTTCAACTATGTAGCTATGGACACCGAGTTCCCGGGATACATTTATAAGCGAGACCGGAATTCGAAGACGCCCTCAGAAGAATCCTATAGCTTTCTCAAGAACAATGTGAATCGCACCAAGTTGATTCAATTGGGTCTCACATTCTTCAATGAGAAGGGAATCTCCCCCACTTGTGGGACTGACAAGTACTGTGTTTGGCAATTCAATTTCCGCGAATTTGATGAAGACAAAGACGCCCATGCCTGTGACTCGATTCAGCTTTTAAAGGACAATGGCTTTAAGTTCAACAAGTTTAAAGAGAAGGGAGTGGAAGTTCATAGGTTTGGGGAGCTGTTGATGTCTTCAGGGATTGTGATGAAAGATTGTCTGAGAGATGTGGATTGGATTGTGTTCCACGGCTGGTTTGATTTCGGGTACCTTCTCAAGCTCCTTACTTGAAAAGATCTTCCGGCGGAACAAGAGGATTTCTTCCAGTTGATGACGATTTTTATCCCCGTAGTTTACGATATCAAGCAGATGATAGAGGATTTCCGTCTTTACACTAGGTTAAGCACAGTCGCTGGTATGCTTGGGGTGCCAAGAATTGGTGTCTCACCATGCTGGTTCGGATAGTTTGCTCACTTGTCGGATTTTCATGAAGCTCAAAGAGACTTACTCTCCTGATTGGATTGAGAGATTCGTTGAAAAACTGTTTGGATTGGGGACAGAATACTTCAAGAAAAACACAATTGTGAAGTTATATTGTATGAAATAGAAGAAAAAAGAAAGCAAGATATTGCTTCTTCTTCTTCTTCTTCTTTTTTTGGGAGTAAAACTATGTGAAAAACATTAAACCTTGATTCATCGGCTTAGTCGGGTAACAAAGAAACAAAATTAGGGGGAAAAAAAAGTACAAAACATTACCAGCAAAATTCAAAATGATGCAGAAAAGGATTTACTAAAGAAAAAAGAGTGATCTTGCAATTGACAGTTCACTTCTAAATTGACAACTTGAAACTTACAAAAATGGTTCTGCCATTACAATATCAAATACAAACCAAAAAAACAAAAAAAACAAACTTAGGAAAGCATTTGAATTTCCTATTCTATTCTATTCTATCTTGTTCCTCCAAGTTTGGCCAAGCTTGCGCCATGCTATAACAATGTAATGTACACTACCAAAATATGACGACATGATTTTCTTTTTCTGTTCTTTTCTATCTTATTCCAACAAGTTTCTGAAAACCAAAATTGGGATGGTTAAAGAAATGAGAAGTCTCAAATTGAGAACGTGAACAACCGAATTTGGTTTCCTATTGTTTTCTATATTGTTCCTCCAAGTTTGTGAAAGCGCCTAAAGAACTCAGAAGTCTCGACGATCAAGCATATCCACCAACGTCATTCTCCTTGGAAATCTTGGAGGCAGCCTCATGTACGCAGCATCCTCAATCTCAATCGGCAAATGCGTTGCCACTATCACGATCCCCACCCTTCTTTCTGTGCTCTGCAATGATGTACTCGAGCAACTTCACTCCATCATCATCCAACGCAACCGAAGGCTCGTCGAGCAACCATATTGGCCTGTCGATCGCCAGCAACCTGGCGAGCTGAAGCCTTTTCCTCTGCCCCATGGACAGCATCTTTGCCTTATCTTTGGCCAATTTTCCAAGCCCCATCAGCTCCAAAGCCGGCATAGACTTCCCTTGCTTCCCTTCAAGAACCTCAAACCACTGAACATTGTCGAGAACGGACATATTGTTTTTTATCGCCTCTTTAAAGGAAAGCCAGTTGAGCTGAAGCTTGTACTGATGGAAGATTCCCGATTTTGTGATGTCGTGACCATTCCAGAGAATCTCACCGGCCGAAGGACGATTAAACCCCGCCAACATTCGGAGGAAAGTCGTCTTACCCGACCCATTGTGCGGTCAACACTAGAGACCCTCCATCATAAAGCGTCACATTAACATGTCTCAGGATTTGCTGGGCATTTCTCATGCAAGAAACATTCTTCAGAAGAAGCCTCGGAGAGTGGCGGTTTTCGGATAGACATTGATTCTTTTTTAAAACACAAAAAGAGCTGATCCTAAAAAATTCAGACCTCTTTTGAAGGATTTGAAAAACCCAATCAACAAAACTCACTCTCAAATTCTCAATGACCTAGGAAAATCCCTGTGATTATCCCAAAAGCAAAAAAAATAGGTTGAAAACATGGAAATTGTGCAGAGTAAAATTTAGGACTGAAAAATTAGAGCTTTTTCAAGGATTTTGACAACTTATTATTGCCTAAAATACTCTCAATTACCGGGAGAATTCCAAAAAGGTAAATAATTGGTGATTTATTAGGTTATTGCTAATTATCCATAAAAGTCACAAATTTTGGAAACTAATCATAATAATCAGGGTTTTTTTTTTTTTTTTTTTTGGGTGTAAAACCAGAATGAGTAAAAGAGATTCATCACACTCAGAATTGAAATCGAGAAAGAAAAACCAAACCAAAGGGAAAACTCCAGATTAAGGGAAATCAAGAGAGAAATCATACCTCAAAATCGTTAAGATCTCTTGAATATCTCCTCGCTCCAAAACGTTTCTCTGCAGAATTTTGCCTCCGAATCAGTTTATTAAGCTTGTGTTTGTGCCTGCGTGAAGAGAAAGAGAGAGAGAGAAGAGAGAGAAAGAGTATGTAGGCCGTGTAGGAGGCTCGGCTCAGATACAAAGCAGCAAGTCGAGGAGAAAGAAGGTCATATTTTCAATTGGGGGCACTTTTGCAAATTTCAGAAATTTGAGGGCCTAAAATATAAACTTCAAAAGGTAAGGGGTCAAAGAGAGAATTTTTAGAACAATTCTCAAATCTTCAGAAACTATTCTTTTTTGTTTTTAAATTCAGAGCTTCCATTGTGTAGGTCCCCATTAATTCCCGGGTTAAATTTACAAAGATTCAATAGAATTATCGTTGACGTTTTTATAGTCTATTGGGAGAGTAAAGAAATCTCCACTACTCAAGAACTTTCATAATAAGCTTAGGGTTCGTTCGGTGAAACGGTTTGAGTTGAAATTTTTAAGTTTGAGTTGGTTGATTTTTTAAAAACTAGTTATAATTTAATTGATTTTTCAGAAAAATACAAAAAATGAGATGAAAAATATGAGTTTAAGATGTAATACCAAACGAGCTATTAGTCATAAATACATGTCTTTCTAAAAACGAAAAAAAAAAAAAAAAAGTATGTTGTATGATTGTCCTATTAATACAATGCAATACGTTCATCACTGCAATTATTTTTAACTAATAACTTATCAAAAAAAATTAATTTAGCTAATAATTGTGATCGGGTTCTTAGTTGATTATGAACTAAATCGTAAAAAAAATTCCTCCTAAAAATTGTTAATGTGCGAACAAATAAAATCATTCATCAAGCTCAAAGTTCTAACACTAGTCCAACTAATGAAGAAGAGAAACGATTTTTTTGCGTCGTCATAGAGAATATAAAAAAAAAAAAAACAAGAAATAGAGAATATCCAAAATTAAATTAAATAAATAATAAATGATCTTGTACTGACACTCGAAACGGTCATGAAAAAGGTTAGAGAATCCATAAACTTTTGACAAACATATCTAATCAGGATTCGAACAAAACCCCTATCCTCACGAGTATGGAAGCTTGAGCCATTGGGCAGACTTGAATGGCATCTAACCCTAATAGGGTGGGAGAAACTAAATCTTTGTTGGATCGGGTTCGGGCTCGGGGTTTTAGGTGTTCACTCATTGTAGATTTTGGCGGGGTATGGAATTAGGTGCCCCCTAATAACCCTCATCGTAAACCTAACCTGTATAATTTTTCAACAAAAAAAAAAAATTTAAATCCGAATAGAATGATTTCACTTAATTAAACAAATGAATTACTCGTTAATTTCTCAAAACCCAGATGAAGGGTGAGCGCAAGGAAGGATACCCCAAACCCATCCCGCTCCACCCCATTGCCATCCTTAAACTGTAAGGTGGATTCAGAATAAAATTCAGAGTAATATTCAAAGTAATTGTAAAAGGCATAAAAGGAGGCGACATTAATAGCTTGCCGGAAAGAAGACTGATATTTTTCTCTCTTTCTCATTCAAATCAATTTTTTTTTTTCTAGTACTTCATAGTGATTTGCAAAACTCAATTGTCCTACTTTACGAGTAGAACTTTATAATATTTCTTCGTCACATGCTTTCCTACTGAATAACAAAAGACAAAAAGATACATCAAAGAACCAAATTAAAAAAATAAAATAAAATAAAAAAAGCTGTTCTAGTGAGGTTAAAAAAAATATGTGTATAGGATACGAGTATAATATTCAAAAAAAGAAGTATAAAATTCTAGATTCAACAACCCAAGCTTGTCTTTTGGTTCACAAGTTCTTCAAGCTTGTCAATGTTCAACTGGTGCCTGGGCATCCCTGGACAACCGAGCTTCTACAACAGGTTTGGTTAATGGCATTTCCAGGCGAGCAGTCCTCGTCGAGTCGGAGATGAAACCTGAGTAGCACATTTATAAATTCTCCCTAAAAGCAATTATGTGCCACCATCAGTGTGACCGGTTAAATATTACATTCATCCATATCTATACATGAAAATCGAAAGGCTTATGGTGGCACACTGACAAAGTACAAGGCCATCTGAAGAACCCTAACATAAATCTTTAGAGACGAACACAGCTTGACCGGATCCCCAGGGTTCTAGAGAGGAACAATGCAGCGAAGATGGCCTTCCACTAGAAAGCAGACCAGGAATTTGTCCGCCGAGCATGAATTCCTTGGATTCGATTCAGCTGCTGATCCACCTTCTTTTCGAGCCGGTCGTTCTTGTTTAATCACATAATCAACCGGAGTCTCACTTTTGGCAGAAGGCAGTTCTTCACTCTCCATCTTTTTGGCCACTACTGCATCTTTATCACTTGGCATTGGAAGCTTGAACCGCTCGCTTCGTTTCTTCAACTTCTCAACAGTGTCCAGGTGCCGATCATCCAACGGCTTTGTGCCGGCATCCTTGACCTCCAGATCGGTGCCGTCTCTCTCTTCAGCCAATGAATGTTGGAGATCAACAGTCTCAACAGGCTTGGAAGGTTCATCTGAGATTTTACTTCCTTCTAGAGATCTACTGTTACTCCTATCCATCTCTTTTAACCTTAAGGTAGATGATGACTTGCTGTTGATAGAGAAATCTCTTTCCTTATTGCTTGTCCACCGTTCCAATTTCGACCGCCCTCTTCTTGAATCTTGCTGCTCATCATCAGAAGAAGCATCTTCCTTTCGTTTTCTGGAAGACTGATGCTGCACAGGAATATCGCGCTCACCAAAGCCTTGCTCAATGCTTCCTCTAAAACCCTATAAAAAACCAAAAGTGACAACAATAACAATAAAAATATCTATTAAAAGAGAGGAAGAAAGACAGACTAGGTAAAGTTTTTATATGGATCAAGAAGCAGTCGAGTTTCAAAGGCAGAAAAAAAAAAAAAACCAAAGAAATTGGAATCCATAAATATTCCTTTTTTGTATTCTTTTTCCTTTTAACCAACCCTAGATTGCAAAATCTAAAAAGTATAAATTAATGAATCATTGTTCCATCACCCTCCCTTCCACGGTCACTTCCAACGAGGGAAAGGTATACGTAAAGCGAACTAACCCAATTGAAAACACAAGTTTCAATCAGCAAAGATTGCCTCAACCAAACAATGGAAAAACAGGGAACCATATAATCAACACAGCTCAACGCACTATATAGCCTAAACGATATAAAGCAAACCAAACAATTTATCAGTCAAAAGATCACTTCAAACAATCACAAACTAATTTACCAACATCATAAAATAGTAATCAGTACAAAAGAGAAGCAATTGTAATCAACTTATATGTCGAAAGATGACTTCTTAAAAATCATAAGTTAATTGTTACACCACGTTTAGTAATGCAGTACAAGGGAGATCAAGTATTCCCCTTTAGTCAGAACATCAAAGGAAATTTGTCTTTATTTATATACTTATTTATTCAGTTTGCTACAAAAGTCATCTGCATTTATGTATTTCACATTATTCTTTCCAGCAGCAGTTTAACAAAGCAGAACAAGAAATCAAAACACCAGTCCAGTGGAGAATCAAAACGTTTGATACAGGCTCAGGGGATAGCAGACAACTTCTAACATAATTAGTTTTATTAACGTGACTAGTAAGAATAAAGATTTCTTGAAGTTTTTAAGTGGTCAGTGCAAATTACAGACTGCGTCTGTGCCCATAAGACTATTACTTAATAACCCGGCCAACATAAGTATTGATTTGGTAGCAAGTAAACATGTACGATTTTGTTTACCAACCCTTAATCATACCAACTATGACAATGCTATAGCCGACAATAGTCACTACCACATTCACCAAACTGCCATGCTAACTCTGGTATGTCGATGGCTTGACGACACTGCTGCATTACCTGCTGCCATGTTAAAGTTGAAGCGGAACAGAAGTGACGCTAATGCGCCACTGTCGTTCTTGTGCTAACTGGCATGCCAGTGCCTGGTGTTAGAAAATAGTACAAAAGATGAAGACTGTAGGTCTACTCTTCGATGACATGACATAGAAAGGGGGAAGTAGCCATTACTCAATATAATTTAAAGGGTACCTAGGGATGTGAAACATGGCATATGCAATTACTAAATAATTACTTAAAGTACTTCGTATGACCAAAAAGAAAAGAAAATAAGTTTTTCGATTTCCAGAGGACAAACCATCCTACAAACAATACATCTAAAATTATTGTTGAAGTAAATCGTTAAATTACTAGTTAGAAAATTTACAGATATCACATTTTTAGAAGCAATAATACACTGAATAAACTGATCCGGTTATTTCAATATCTGAATTACAGAGGGTCAGTGAAAAAACCTCCTACAGCAGAACGATCCCTGATGTCGAAGAGAGGGTGGGGCAAACCAGGAGGAAAATGATCATTAGAAAAATTTCCTGGTTTTCTACATTGAGGCAACTAACTCTTGGTGACTATTCCTGCTAATAAAGAATTTTGACCCGTACTATTCTACAGCCTTCCCCCCAAGCACCCCCCCCAAACACACACATCACACATCTCACCAAACAATTTATTTGTTCCAAAACAAGGTTTATGAAAATGAACCCAACCGTACCATGTGGAGTATAGTAGACTTCTAAAGGAAATTTTACTCCTTGTCAAAGTTCTGCAATCTTACATTCAAGCAAAGAACATACCGTCTCATTACTCTGACCACCGTGGTCTTCTTGATTTCTCTTGGAAGAGGCTAAAGTGCTGTTATCACCACCCTCAGATTCTCTATTCCTCCTCACATTCTCTTTATGCTTTTTTTCATGAAACTTTTGGTCATCAGAAGCATTAACAGAACGATCGTTGCGAACACTTGGCCGTTCCTGTTTGGATCTCCTCTCCCCCCCATTACTCATTTGATTTCCACGTGTATAAGCATCCTCACGCCCCCCGTGATGAGAACCTTCATCCTCCGTTTTGTCCCTTCTTTTAGACGGTTCACCGTGCCGAATTGTCTCTTTATATTGGTAATCCTTGTCTGAACCTTTACTTTCATCCTTAATCTTAGGATGACCAGCCCAACCTTTGTCTTCTGTACCACGCCCACCCCTTGTAACACCCCGCCCTTCATCTCTCTCTCTCTTAGGCATGTTTTCTTCATGAGGTTGTTTTAACCTCGGCCATTCTTCCCTTTCTCTCTGCCTCTCACTTCTCTCTTTCTGAAACCAGCTTTCGTCTTTGTGCCTAACAGAGTGGTGATCATCAAGACTATCCCTAAGTCTCTGTTGTCCATCTCTCTTCCGCTGGTCCAAGACTTCTTCCCTTTCTCTTTCGACGATTGGTATTCTCCCTGTGGCCATGCAATAATTCCTCTTTGTCTACATGATCCCTCCTCAGCTGTTCTTCATCTTTCTTTCTCTGCTGTGGTAATCATCCATATATTCATATCTACCCTTCAAATTATCATCCCTTTCCCTGTGACGAGGGCCAACATCCTTGTCATAATGAACCCTGTGGCTGCCATTATCCATCTGTTTTCTTGAATGGACAAGTTCATCTTTGTCACCCCCGTCAGTTTCTCGAGCCTTACCCCGATGCCTGGATCCCATTTCATCGCCACGTTCTCTCTTCCTTGATTCTTCGTTTCTAATTCTTCTGTTATAAGAATCATCATCTCTCCGTTGCCAAGTGCCATCAGGATTATCCCTTTCCTTTCGTCTATCAAACCCATCAGTTCTCATGGGCAAATGAACCAGACAGGGTCATATTCTTTGTAAGGATAATAGTCCTCCCTCCCTTTTCCAACCATTCGAATTCTTTCCAACTCTTGTCTCCCATCACGATTTCTCCTATGGATACCCTGTTCTTTCATCAAAGTGCCTCTTGACACTTCCCATTCGAGTTGAATGCCCTTGAACAACTTCCTCCTCAATCCCATCTCGACGCTTGGGATAGTCCCTGCTGCTTCCCGATCTTGCTCTGCTGTTGTCACTACTTCTTGCAGCCTTTGAGTCTTCCCCATCATCAGGTTCTTGGATGAAAGATTGTTCTACTCGAGAATTTATTTTCTGTTTCTTTGTTGCCCCATCCTCAAGAGTATCACTTACAGCTATCGAATTTGAAGTTGCATCATCTTTTTCCATTCCAGGGCTTCCATCCGCCGGCATGAGCTCATGGTGATCATCAACATCTCTGGGCTCAACACTTGATTCATGAGCATCCCTTAAAGTGGCAGGAGATGATAACACAGGCTATATTTACTATCCATGCTCTCAACCGAGTCTTCTGGCTCATTATTATGAAACATTTTGTCCCTTACACTTCGGCTAGGAGTCAAATGGGGAGATATGTTACGTACTCTTCCATGAGGTCGCCTGAGTTTTAGTTTTTTTTTTTTAAAAAAAAAGAGTTAAGAAAGAGTTACGTGGTATCTATGAAGTTTAGACATATTCTTATGAAGTTAATAGACATCAAACTGAAGGTAATCAATCAATAAAATGCTTACAAAGAAACCAGGAAAAAAGTTAAATATTACTCCAATGCATAGTAGTCTATACCTTTCATCATATCCATCAGAAAAGTCGCCACCAGGATCCACCGAAGCATGTGCAGAGGAACCAACAGCTCGAACGGGAGCTTCTGGAGGAAATGGCAAAACTCCCTCTGTATCAGGTGTATCGTCACGAACAGAATTTGGGCATGGAATCCTTGGTCCTACTGGCTCTCTCTTTCGATCACTGTAATCCTGGACATACTCAGAGTCCACTGGAGTGATGTCCTCTTCAGCTACGCTCCCTCCAAAATCCTCCTTGGGGGAATCCTTGTCTACTCTGTTTGGATCATCATTTCCTGCAGAAGTATCATCATCTAACGAGTCCTGCAAGACAATCTACGTACGCCAATACCAACAAGTTAATCTACATTCAATCCTTTTAAAACAAGCGTAAAAGAAAAGCCATAGGATCGGGGAAATATTGGCTTCAATTACCTCAATGATTGCATCTGAATCACGGATTCGGGGTGGTCGGGTATCAATGGAGGGGAGACGCTCACCATAACCACCTTCCACCTGTATTGCTCTACCGGTTGGCTGGAAGAAAAATAATTAAACAATTGAGTATGGAATCTAAACAGAAAACAATTGTGGCATATGTAATATGGGAAGATATCCATTAGAATAACCAAAAACAAAAGTTACAACGACGAGCACTGAAAAGAAGAAAAATCTAAGAACCGCCAAGAGAATAACAGCATAGAATGAAAAGCAGAACATCAGTGGGAACGTTAGATATTACAGGAAAACAATAAAAGAGGCCTAAAATGTTGTACATACCAGTGGTGGCCGAACACGAGCTGGCCCTTTTTGCATATTACTTTGCACAACCTCAGGCTTTCCAGTATTTGCATTTTCAGAAGGAACTTCTTGAATACCCGTTGCTGCTGCTAATTCTGGAGGCAGATCAGGATCATACTCCTGAGTAAAGAAATTAACGATTAAACTTTAGACCAAAATATTACATTTAAAAATAAGCATATATATGAGTCAGAAAACAAACAATGTCCTGAGATACAGAAGCACTTATCACCTGTTCTGCTCGGCCGCTTTCATACACGCGAATTTTGCTTTGCATAGTAGATTCCAAGCGGAGTTGTTCCTGCAAAAATAAAATACAGGGATCCTCTAAATCCTCATTTATATGCGAAACTTTTTATGGTAAAGGATAACAATTACCAGCTGTTTGCAGTATTCTTTCCAACTATCTTCATTGAAGCCAAAATTGAAAAAGTCAGATACATCAACACCAGGATATTTCCATGGTTTTTCTTCAAAACCATCAATGTCAACGTCAAATATGGTCCTGAAATCATAAAGACCGTGTAAGTAATGATCAGAAAATAAATAACCACCCACAAAACCGGTAAAAATTAGCAAGTGAGACTAAAAAATTAAAACAAAAAAAGACCAATAAACAACAATCCACAAAGCCTAAAGGATCCCGCAAGTATAATCTCGCCTCTGGGATTTAAGTTCTCTGTCAACAGAACTAAAGATATCGTTAAGAAGAACTGCAACCCAAAAAACGACTCAAAGAAAAAAGGCCTGAAAGGCAGCAATAGCAAACACAACTGAGAAATCTACACCACCTAAACTTCCCTTCTCTGAAGTCATCCGTGCCTGTGCATCTATACCAGAACATTCAGCATGACAGTCACATAACAACATGCCTGATTATGTAACTAACAACTAATGACACAATGAACATAGTCATTATACAAGTTGTGAACAACAAAGTAAAATGAAATTACTTATGTGAAGGAAGTGTGAATTCCAGTCCACCGCCAAATCCTCTCCCTGCTGCATTGCCACCCCAAGCTGCAAAACCAGAATGAAAATTTTTCTGCATTTGCGTAGCATTTTTCACACCCATTGGTCGCCAATCACCACGTCCTCGACCAGCCATAGGACCCATGTTGACTAGTGGACGAACTTGACCTGGCACTCCTCCAGGGCCAGAAATAGTTGCTCCAGGAATTGGTGCAGCACCAGGTCTCACATACTACAAAGAAACAAAAATATTACAGTAAGGTTTACTTGCAACAGACAAAATAATTCCAGCATATCGCATTCAAAAAAATTTCACCTTAGAAGTTATTCAATACAAAACAAGAAAAAAGTACTGTTAGTTGGGTTGCAAATGAAGAACAAAATCAGTAGAAGGGAAAGAGAAACCTAGGAAGGAGTAAAATAACCTTTTAAAGCACGAACAACAGTTTAGAAGAGATCAAGAAAAATTATCATATTTGCATCCAGAAGGGAAAGATAGTACTCCTTTTAGAGAGAGAGAGAAATGGGGTGGAGATATGGTGTGAGACAATACGAACTATTAACAGTTCATGTCAAATACAAAGCTTTCAATAGGAAAAACGACAACAAGGAAAGGGAGTAATTGCACGCATGTGGTAATACATCTTTACTTAAGTTCTAACATGTGAAAAACATTATTAGTCAGTCAACGGTGGTAAAACATGGAGGATAACTCCTACTATGATTAAGAAGAAACCAAAGTAAGAAGTGCATCCGGCGATCTATTACTTCGCAATTGACTGGCTGTTGGTGACAAATGGAAGTTTAAGTTTTAAAAATAAAAATAAAATGAACCATCTGTAATCTTTTTTTCTTGTAAATAAGCCGAGCCGAGTTTGCAATTTTTTTTCCCAATTTCCCTTTGTACTAGTTCCTCTCCTTTGTTGTTTGAACTACATCCTTTTATTTAGAAGCCTCGCACACTCCCACTAAAATGAAAGTTCTTCATTGATTAGTAGCTCGTGCTAAGGTAATAACCACAGTTCAATAGCTCATAAAAACGTACCATTACCAATTACAAATAGAGCATTTGGAAAAACTTCACACTTTTTTTAAACATGTTTATGCATCTTATCAAAAACCCGAAAAGTGTAAAAGGTTGAACATAAAAAAGGAGGGATGAAAAGCCACTTTTCAAGTGTTGTGAATGTGAAGCATTCAGCCTCTGATTACGAAATGTAATGGCTGACGATATTTCGAAAAATTAGTACGCTCGGATCGGAAAAAGATCTCTAGGCATTTGAACCACAGAATATACTTGAGATTACAAATGAATCTCGGCATCGAGTCAGCTTCTTTTAGTGAAGCTATCTAGTTAAATTCAATCAATCCGCAACTCTTTGTGGCTGAAATCACTGTCATTTTATGAATTCGCGCAGCAACTGCCGAAGTAAATTTTATTCATGTCGGAAAAGAAAGAAAAAAAAACAGATATACCATTCATATTCCGCAAATAATTACAAGCCCAGATCAGTTTCATAACTCTAGTTTCTCATCATAGGGGAAAACAAACCCCATGTGTACAATACAAAGAAAATCCCTATTATCCCTATTTCAAGCAACAACATTTATCGAGACACTAACCTTAAACTGAGAATGAAACGTGTGGTAACCATGACTGCTATACCCAATTTTCGACACCATCGCACCGCTGACGCCGGCACCGGGCTTTCCACCCTCCCCCATCTCCTTCCTCTCCCCGTCTGCCGCCTGTGCCGCATCCTCGCCCCAATCCTGCTCTTCCAACCCCTGATTCGGGTCGCCATCCGCCACGATAACGAGCCCGTCTTCGTCTTCATCGTCATCATCGTCACCGCCGACCATTCTTCCTCTCTCCATTGCCATGGGACCGTGGTTGTTATCGTTCAGAACTATCTGCAAATCGTCCTCGCTATCATCGCTGTCCCAATCATCGCCACCATCAACTCCATCGCCGCCAACACTACCATCCCTTCTAGAAGCTTCCAGGTTTTCTAACTCCACTCCACGCCGTCGCACGTACCGGAAGAACGCTGCTCTCCAGCCCCGGAATCACGGGCTCCGAGCCAAGATCCTCTTCAATCCCCAAATTACCTTCCTCGATATCGAAAGTCACTTCCTTCTCCATCAAATTATCGTCTTGGCGTCGAATTCCGCAGCTCGAATTCGAATCCTCCTCCAATTTCGCCGCATCCTCCGCCGGAACAGGAACTTTGACCGGGACAGCTAGGGTTCGGCCGGAGGAGACTCCGGGAACGGCGGGATTGGAGCTAGGGGCTCCGAAAACGTCGTCGTCGTCGTTACCAAGATTGAGATCGATCGGAGGGCGGAGAGGCTGCGGAGCAGCGGAAGGCTGGTGGTGCGGATGCGGAGCAGAGGAAGACGACGAGGAACGCGAAGGGGAGAAGAACGTCGGTGTAGAGATCGCCAACTCGTCGTCGTCTTCCATGGGAGATGTAGAGAGAGAACGAAAGAGGAGCTCTAGAGAGAGAAAGAGTTTGAGAGAGAGAGAGAGAGAGAGAGAGAAGGGTTTTGAGGTTTGGGGAAACCAAATTGGAGTGAACAAATAAAACAAGTTTCAGGCTTTTTGTTTTTTTTTTTTGGTCACTTGTGAGCAAACCCAAAAAGTTAAAACTAGTGTGTTTAATTATGTATTTATTTATTTTTGTAATTTTGCACCCAATTAACCTACTTCCCTTTCATGCAAAAATTTTAAAAATAAAATAAATAAAATAAAAAGTGAAAACCCCGTTTCATTTGTTGTAGCAACAAGAGATTGTTATATGAAGATCAATGATACGTTAATGAACCAGTTTGAATGAAATTTTTAGATTGAAATTTAGATTGTTATATAAAGATAATTTTTTTATATAAGGAAAGATTAATGATACGTTTAATACCGATTTTGAATAGAATTTTATGTTGAAATTTATTAATTTTTTAAGAACTAATTATAATTTTTGTTGACTTTTCAAAAAAATAAAAAATTTAGCTTCCGTTTGGTTTGACATCTCCAACTCATCGTCTATTTAGTAAGTTAATTGGAGATGAAATTTTTAAGTTGAAGTTGATTGACTTTTAAAAACTAATTATAAATTTTATTGGCTTTTCAGAATAAAATAAAAATTGAAATAAAAAGTATAATTTAATTTGAGTTAAACTTAAAAACTAAATAGAGGCTCAAATTTTTCATCTCCATTTTTATGTTTTTCTTAAAAATCAAAATATATTATAATTAATTTTATAAAATTTAATCAATTTTAACTTAAATTTTCATCTATAACCGACGAACTAAACACATTTCAAATCGATTGACCACACATTGGGAAAGAAATATGGAAATTTTCTTTTGTGCATTTTAGGGACTCTAGTAGGTTGGGCTGCCAAAGTGGACTGTTGGGTTTGGCTGTACAGCTCATTAGAACTGCAATGTGTACTTTTTAGGTGGGTTGGATAGTTGTTAGGCTTTTTGTAGGCTTTTGAAGTCTTAAATGCACAAATTAGCATTAACAAACGGATTATTGTGTTGAGCCTTTTTAAATTTATTTTTCATTTTTTTTTTCTAAAGTGTCATCTCTTATATATTTAAGTTTGAATTATGCATTTGAACCTATACTCTAAACGGTTTTTTTTTTTTTTTTTTTGGTTCACTTACACATGAGAAACATTTTGTATGCCTAAAATCAAGGAAATGAATTCCCATTGATAGGGTTTAGCAAGCAAATAAGTATTGGTTTTTAAGTTCCAAATTTTCTTATATAATTAGTTACTTAAAGAAATACAAAGATATTTGAAGTAGCAAAATTTTATTTTTGCCTTCATTTTTTAGTTTAGTAAATTTTGAGGAGGAAGGCTCCGTTTGGGGACACATTTAGAGATGGTGTTTTGGAGGTTAGAGATGTTTTGAGTTTTAGAAATATGCGTTTGATGAAAATAAAACGGTTTGGAGTGAAAAAATATAAAAACTTAAAATGTGTTCGGAAAAAAAAAATTAACAATATGGATCTTGTTTCGTTTCTCTCAAAACTCTATACAATTTGAAAAAAAAAATTAAATATCTTATTTCGACTTAGAATGATAAAGTTATGGATTTTTAAAATTTGAATTTTTTAAAAGTATTTGAAAAAGTGAATCATAAAATTAGAGGAAAATGACAAAAAAAAAAAAAAAAAACTTTTGGAAATTATGTTTCCAAAAGTGTCCCCGACGGGGCCTAAATTTATACTCTTTTGGATTATCGGATTCCTAGGAATTATCAACATGATCGTGTATCTTGGTCATTCAACAAACACAGTCCAAGTGTTAAATTTTTAGTTGTTTTTAGCTTTTTGAGATCCATAGAGTTTCAAATCAATAGTGTTAAATATAGCAGCAAAACTGATTTTATGATCTTGCATAGTGTGCTCACATATACAAATTCTTTAATCTTAATTTTGTCCTTTTTTTTTTTTTAAGGAGAAAAAGCAAAATAGCAAATTTACGCTTACATGATACCAAAAAAACTCCTCCCCTCTCTCTCACCGCTCCTCTCTCTTTCTTCTTTCTCTAGCATGAAAATTAAGCATATAAATTTGTTATAAAAAAAATTAATTGTAAATCCGTTATTTTCCAGAAAATCCAAGAAATTTCAAGGATTTACCAAAAGAATCCAAGAATTTTCTAGAAAATATTTGTTATGATTTATATCTTTTAAAAACCTGTTGTATATAAATTCAATAGTACTATGAAATAGGCTATTTGATTTTTTGTTTGTTTAAGGAAAATTTTAAATTGGCACCCTCTGATTTTTCAATACTAGAGTTGACTTATTCTTTGATCGAATGTAATAGCAATAAAATTTATCTTACTACTTTGCTAATTTAGTTGATAAATCACGAATTTATTTCAATCAATAAATATTACAAATTATACTATTGAATTTCTATAAGAAAACATATAGTAAAAATGTCATTTTAAAATAATTAAAGTAACTAGCATATTTTAAAATGTTTGAGATGAATAACACATTTATGGTAAATTAAATTATTTATTTAGGAGAATTTTTTAAAGTTTCATCATAAATAAATTACTTATCATAAATATGATATTTACAACAAAAATGTTATCTACAATAATATTTTGAAGATAGATTTATCCTGAATAATGCTTCATGAAAACATTGTTTATTGTGAATATGCTTTTTATCATTATCGAAAAATTCCTGCTGTTTATTTTTTATTAGAGATTTTAGGCATACTTCTTCTTCTTCTTCCTTTCTAATGCCATGAACCATGGGCTCATAATGAGATATTCTGAGCTTGTGCTCGTAGATAGGGCAGGTTCTGAATTTGACACGTGACATTTTTAAATAAAAAAAATTTAATTAATTTTTTTATTTTTTATTTTGTTTTGTTTGTTTATTCCGCGCAAGTCATAAACTCGACATTTGACAATTTTAAATAAAATTTAATTTTTTAAATTTTTTGTTTTGTTTTGTTTTGTTTATTTATTCCGCACGCGCAAAGTGCACGTGCATTTCAACTAGTTGGAAACCTAAAGCCCCAATTTGTTTTGCGTGTGCATTTCAACTAATTGGAAACCTAAAGCCCCAATTTGTATGAAACTTTAATCCATTCCCCTTTGACTTCATTCCTAAATGAGAATCTTCAAATTAGAAAAGAAAAACCAGCTTCACCATCGCCCCTTGTTGGTCTAAACTAACATTAAGCTACCAACCATCTGTTATATGTGAGGCCCAAGCCATTACTCTCATTTTCTTTGAGTTTAATGTTGTGTCCAGTTGGGTAGAAAAGAGGAAGGAAGGAAGTAGGTTTAGGGAAAATGGATGGAAATTGATTGAGTTGGTTGTTTGGTAAAAAGGAAAAGAGAAGGGAAAGGAAAATAGGATGGAAAAACATTGTAACTTGGTCCACTTTTTATTCCCTGCAAAAGTCGGAGGAAAACCAAAATTCATCTAATGACTATTAAAATTACTTTTTGTCCATGTTTTTAAATTAAAGTACTATATATAGACAAATAAAATAGTAATTACAAAACCTTTTATTTTCTTTCCTTCCATGATACCAAACACCATATAGAAAAAACAAAATCTTTCATCTCCTTCCTATTTTCTTTCACTTCTATTTTTCCTTTTCATCTTATTTTCTTTCATTCTTACCAAACACAGACTAAAATTAGGTTGTTCATAACTTTGATTGATGCCATTAGGTAGCTTGTTTTAGGATCGATTCTTCAAATTTCTTGTAGAAAATTTATTTGTACTAGAAACATTGCATTGACATTATAATTAGTTTCAATAGGTTAGCGTTAAGCTTGCGTTTGGTATATGGGTCTGGAATTGAATTTTTACATTAAAATTAGTTGACTTTTTAAAAATTAGTTATAATTTTTTGTTGACTTTTAAAAGAAAAGACAAAACTGATACGAAACTTTTGGTTCAAACCTGAAAATCAAACGGAAGTTAAACGTTTGTTTTTGAAGTAGTTGTTAACTTTGTTAAAGTGATTGTACATGGGGGTTATTAAAATTTGATGAAAATGTTTTAAGTTCATAACTTGGTAGGTGAATGTACATGATGTTGAATGAAAACTCATTTCTTCATATATTTGCAATTTTATTCTCCATCCTTAGTGGATACATTTGAGAGATTATAGCGGAACTGACATTTTGCAAAATTCTAACTTGTTGACTACAAAATCAAGGAGGAAATTGGAATACAATCTTTTTTTATTTTTATTTAAATTCATGCAAAATGTGGACAAAATTGGAAGCTAAAATTCTAGAGAAAAGAAAGAAGTACAGAAAAGCTTGAGAAGATGATGGTTAGAGAAAGTTGGGCAAACAAAATTTAAAAAAAAATCCTTAAAAATCATTTAATACATATTTTGGTTGGTTTTTTTTTTTATTTCGTTTTGTTTTTGCTTTTTGTTTTTGTTTTTCTTTTTTTTTTTTGGTGCCATTTTAAACATTCTAAAATCTGAAAGTGGTGAAAATGTAGTATTTGATATTGTCATAATTTTGGTAAGCGAGAGTATAACTGTGAAAATTTTCAGGTAAAACGAGTCTCATAAAACAATGATTAGCAACGTTTGACACTTCTGGCTTGTTTACTTTTCAAGAATAAGGAATCGGAATGAGGAATGTGAATCAATCACATGTTTGCTTACCTATTTTTAACCTAAAATGGGAGTAAAGTTTTGTGGGACCCACATAAATTTGGGATTGAATAAGGAAATTGACAATCCCAAAACCCTCACTGGATTAGAACTCAAACTCCTGATATAAAAGTTAAATTACTACTTTGCCTGAAATTTTACTTTCTTATTTGAGGATTGAAAAGGAAAAATAAAAAATTGAAAGATAGTATTCAAAATCATTTTCTAAGGTAAACATGCCGTACCTTTGTTTTTTTTCTCTTTCTTTTAACTTAAAAGTGAGGGATTCGAATTCTTGACTTTTATGACGAAGTCAGATGTGTAATAACTGTTAAACTATATTTACAACCACAACTTTTAAAATGATATTTTAAATAAAGATAGTATTCAAAATCATTTTCTAAGGTATATTATAAATTATTATTAAATTATTATTTAACTTAAAAGAAATTGGATAACCGTACCAGAGAATAATCTAATTGAAAATTCTTAAAATTCTAAATCCCTAGTTGCAAAAAAGTTATTCTTGTTGATTTTTAAATAAGATTAGTGATCAAGTTCAGTTGTTGGTATATTGATTTGAGTGTCCAGCTCAATAACATATATTTCTTTTGAGCGTTTGATTCAAATTTATTAGTGGAATCGATTCTTATAAATCGTAGTTTTCCTATAGTTGAAGGCCGTTTAGATAGTATTGACATTTTTTATTTTGCCTTGATATGAAATATATATATTATATGTGTATATATATCAGTTTTCTTATGGTTATTCAACATACATAAAGTGAAAACATAATATGAATTTATTTAATATAATTTTTTGGGATGATTTAATTTCTCACTTTAAATGCCTATACAATTTATTATCTTAATCTATTGTTATACTTTTTCAATGCACTATTATTTTAACTTTGTTATAGTGAAGATGGTCCCTTAAGAATTTTTTGTAGCAATATATAGTTTGCTACAAGTATTTTATTTTGATTGGTTTGCTTAAATTAGTAAGAAAAACAAAATAATTAATAAAAGAGATTTCATAAAAGATCTCTTATTTACACTAGGAGAGAAACTTCTATTGTAATCTTTAGATAAATATTTTAATATTATGACTTATAAATGGAACAACTTTGTGTTGCAACAAATTCACTCATGATCAAGTTACAACCTGGCCTGGTACCCTAACAATCTTTGGTAAGGTCTGTTAAAAGAGCTTTGCTAATTTTTAACATGCCTACTAATTTATCAAATCGTTAAAAATTAATAAAACAATTAAATATAACTTTATCAATAAGGTGGAGGGTTATTTTATAAATGGTCCTTGAATTAGCCAATGTCTCATGTTGGTCCTTAGTTTTTGATTTCACATAGCACTCCCTTGTATTTTTTTATATTATGCCAACAGTCTCTCTTCCAATATCTGTTAAAGAAAAAAAAAAGATAGAAATTAAATTATTCTACCACATGAATTTATAAATAAGTTAAATTGTACTTTCATGGGATATTTTTAAAAATAAACTATACTTTTATCAAACATAATAGCCTTAGCAGAGTCATTTTGAAAGTATAATTTCTTAAAAAATATTTAACTATGATTTAAGTCGTATTAAAGTTCATGTGCTCTAAATATGTTTAATTTTGCTTCTTTTTTTTTTTTTTTTCTGAATATGGAGTAATAATTAAAAATTGAGATAATGTAACTTATATAATTGAAAATTAAGGATCCATGTGATGGATAATTTAAGGACCAAGACATGAAAACTTACATAAAAGGATATATATTTTTTTATTTTTTATTTTTACTTGATTGGTAATCTCCTCTAATCTGTTTAATATTAAAAAAAAAAAAAAAAGGAAAAAACCTTCCCAAGACCAAAGGCGTCGTTTGGCATTTTGCCAGGTTCATAAGAACATGCATTTATTTTTCTTTAGTTGAAAACTTGAAATGCAATGTGGGTTTTTTTCTTTTGATTGTTGAAATGAGAAATTTTTGGATTTGGATCGGTAGAAATTTTTTTTTGGGCTTCTAAAAGTTGCCAAAGCTGTTGTTAATGTTCATGTTTTCAACATCAAAAGTTTTGCCTCAAAACAACCGAAAAAAAGCCCCAAAAATCATTAAAAACCTCAAAAACCGATCAGATTACCCATGTAAGCTACCGGTTTACCACCATGTTTTTGTTTTTTTTTTTTTGGGTCCAAAGGATTCGGGTTACCACCGGGCTACTCCCCAAAAACTGACCAAACCCGACCGACCGAAACCAAAACCGAGCGAGTGACCAAGGAGACTAAGGTGCTTCAATTTGTCCTACAGAGGAGTTCTAAACAATTTCTATTCTGTTTTGTGATCTGCACAGCCACTGTTTTCGAAGAAGAAGAGGTGGTCGGAAGCCATGATTGGGGCTGGCAAGATCAAGCAGTACTCTAATGTCCTCGACAAGCCCCTCAGCAAGGGCAAACAAGAGGTCCCTTTTCTCACTTTGCCTTTTATCTCTTCTGGGGTTTTGTTCATTTTATTTGTATGTTTCTCTGCATTTTCTCGGAAACCAACAGGGTTGAATGCCTTGCATATTTCGGATCTCACTGAATTGGGTTACTGGGTAGCGAGGAATCGAGTTAAAAAATGGATACCTAGTGTTGAATTATAGGAAGTTACGTGTGCTCAGACGAGATTTGCTAAATCCAAGGCTGGGATTTTATGTTGGTGATGATTTGGGCAATTTTGATCTGGGATTTTTTTTCCCCCGTAAATTTAGTGATTATTTTTTAAAAATATTTTTAATGGTTTTTTCAGGTCAGTTTGAGTGCGTTCGCGTTCTTGTTTTCAGAGCTTGTGCAGTACAATCAGACACAAGTTGACAACATTGCTGAGTTAGAACGGAGGTGATTTCAATTTGCTTTCTTTTATAGTTATTTGTAGCTGTAAACTTGGAATTACACCAGGGAATACATAGAGAATTTAAATTTCTCTACATTTTATTTTAACTGTTGAGAGTTGAGTTTCACTTATGTGTGTCGAAAACTGAGCAGGCTGGAGGATGCGGGTTACGCGGTTGGTGCTCGAGTTCTAGAGCTCCTTTGTCATAGGGATAAGGTACAGTACTTTACTGGAGTTCTATAATCTATTCATGGACTACATGGCCATTCTAGCCTTTTTGTTTAGCATGGTACTCTTTGCCTCAAATTATTATTTTCAGTTCTCGGATGTTACATGTCCTGCTAGCTGCCCGGTCTTTATTCGAGTATTCACTTGATGGCACTAGATATGTACACACTTTCAAAGGAAAAATTATATATATATATATATTTTATAGATTTTAATACAAGTGTTGTATTAAAAATGAATCATGACCTGTTGGGAATTCCTGGAAAATTTCAGCAATTGAAATCTTTGTATCTCAGCATACTCTAACTGCTGGATCCTATTAACTTCAATCTTGTTCTTAGTATGAGATTTGCTGTATGCCATTATCCAGGTTGAAAAAGGAAGAAATCGTATATAATCATTTGTATGGCTTGAGCCAAGCACATAGTTTCTATTTAGCAATACTATCCTCACTTATCAGGGTTTGTACGCCTTTTGTTTTTACCTAATAAGACTTGCAGTAGGTCGAAGCATTGAACTTGAGCATAAGTGTATTATGTGAGCTTTCATGAGTGCTTTTTACCCATTGTAAAACGAGGATGCTCTTGATACCACAGGAAACAGAAGGGAGACCGGTTGTTGGGTATTCTGTCTTTTGTGCATAGCACACCGTATGGAAGGTGTTATTCGGGAAGGTGAGAGCTCTACTTTGATTTTTGATCTTTGAACTATTGCTTATACGTAGGTGCAGTTGTGAGCTACACGTGCAAAAATTAGTCGCGCACATTTCACAAGTCACATTTTGTAAACAATTGCTTTTTCAGTACCAATTTCTGTGAGTCCTCCAGTGGCTAAGTTGCGACGCACAATGCTGATAGTTCCTTGTGTGTATGCAGACACACGTGTTTGTACACATGTATCTATAATATCATAGCCAAAAGTTGTTCTTCTCTTCCTTAGTTTTGGTAATGGCCTCACCATCTTCTCTTTGGTGTCGATTAGGTAGCTGACTCACTTGAGAAAGGTACCGAGCATGAAGATGAATACATGATTAGTGAGAAGGAGCTCCTCGTAAACAGGTTAACAGTTTTTCCACTGATTTTCGAAATCTACTAAAACAGCTAGCTGGATTGCAAAATTAGTATAATTATCCAGCTAATTCACCATCATTTGGATTGTAGATTTATTTCTATCCCAAAAGACATGGGGACATTTAACTGTGGAGCATTTGTTGCCGGAATTGTAAGGGTAAGTGCTTCTTTTACCCTTTTTTTTTCCTAATAAGTAATCATCTGGTGGTAAGATCTCTTATTACCAAGTTCTTTTTCCCAGTGTTTAAAATTGCGCAATAAGAGGCCGCCTCCTCCATGAATTGTGGTGAAAAAAAGTCATGAGGTCTAAGCCTCAGGGGCAGAAAAAATTGCGTACGCCTCTCTAAGTTGACACGTACAGAATTGCAGGTATTATTGCGCAATTGAAGATGCATTGCCTCAATTTGTTAGAACTTTCTAACCGAAAGACCAAAGGCCCAAGGCCCAAGACTAATTTTAAAAAAAAAAGAAAACAAGAAAAAAACTAGTTCAGCTCATCTTTTCTGAAAGAAACCCTAGAAGAAGTTTGACAATCCTCAGAAACAAACGTTTGTCAGTTGGCTGCTCCTAGTTCAAAAATCCTCCATCGTTGACTGCTGCGTTCTTCTCGTTCTTCTTGTGGTTCTTCTCCTCTTGTTCTTTTATTGACAAGGAAGAGGAAATTGATAGGGATTGAGGCTGAGGACGATGAGATTTCTACCTACTAGATTTTCTATATTTTTTTTTACTTATTTTTATGGTTTTATGTTGAGGCTTACGCCCAAAACGTGTTAAGGCTTTTGCCTTAACTCGTAAACAGAAAACGCCTTAATACCTGATTGCGCAATTTTAAACATTGCTTTTTCCTTTGCAGGGCGTTTTGGATGGTGCTGGTTTTCCAGCTGTGGTGACAGCTCATTTTGTACCCATAGAGGGCCAACAACGACCTCGAACAACCATTTTAATCAAATTTGCTGAAGAGGTAAATTACCTTTTCTTTTATGTTCTTTTCTCTGTTAGTAGTCTTCCTTTTGCATTGGGTCAATGGCGCTACGATGTGGTATTAAGTTGAAACTTGATACAAGTTCCCACAAAAAGCTATTAGGACTAATATCAGGTTGTTTATCACAACGAGTAATAATAGTTGTTACTAGGATCAGTTCGAGTTCTGGAATTTTAGGGGATTCAGACTGCATCTTCTTCGAACTTTTAACCTAATACTTTTAAGATAAGCACTATGCGTGTTTACAGATAGTTTCATAAAACTAGTGTGCGCTTGAATGGATTTCAAACAATTTAGTGCAGCTTCTATTATGAGTCTTATAATGTTCTTATTCGACTATCCTACTCCAAAAATAAAACATAAACAAAAAAACTTTTAATCTGTCTTGCCAGTTCCACCACCCGGCCTGAGGCAGCGCAAAAATATGGCAATATTTGCAAGAAGATATATATAAGATCTCTAGATATTGTATTGCTTATCTATTAGTTCCAACCTCTAGAACTGGTATCGCCAAAGTTAATTATTGTTCCAACCTGTAGAACTAATCTGTACAAGTTATTTTTGTTTGATTAGTCTGCTGCAAAGCAGATGATCAATGCCTTGAGTTATGAAGGCGTGATGCACCTCGTGGCTTGCTGTCTCGATTCGTTGTGACCTCAATATTGTGATGAGAAATGAGTTTTTCGTGATTGAGTTGGGTTAAATTTGGAATATCTTTTAGGTGTTCTCTGGTGTTTATGATGTCTGTTCAGTAGGTTCAATCAGCGCGATATCCCCTTACCGTTTAATTCAACAATCTCATTGATAAACCAGGGTGTTGTTTGTCTGTTTAATATTTGGCTAGTGTTATTTTCTCATCTCACTCGCATTGAACAACTATTTTTTCTCTCAGGTGCTAAGAAGAGAAGCAAGGTTAGGCTGAGTTTGCACTAAAGATGATTTCATGTAGTAAATTTTTTTTTCATCACTCCACAAGAAAAAAGAATGGTGAACGGTTTTTCGCTGCTGATCATTAAACCTAATCCACGTGCCATTTTTCGATCACATGTTAGTCATGTTTGTGACAAATTCAGTCTCCAAAGTGATTTAATTTACTATATGCTGTACAATATGGCACAATGCTGATCTGAAACAGAAAGAAGTATCTAGTTTGTGTTTGTGGATTGTGTGTATTATTATGATTATGATATGAAAAGGGAAAAAAGTTATGCTTCATTCCTTTCAAATGTTTCAAGTATTTTTTTATACATATAGTGTTTAGACTGTTCTTCTCACCTACTAGATTGCTGTGGAAGCCTATTTTTCTTAGACAAACTACTGAAATTTCTTAGGAAAAATTGATGTCATTATGAAAATTTGGCCTAAACAAATCAACTTGGCCTCATATCAAACAGGTATTCGAACCAATTTCAAAAAAAAAAAAAAAAAAAAAGAGGAGGTTTCCAAGCTATAGGTTTTGTGATGACATGCCTCTTAAATTTATGGGGAAGAAATGCAGTAGACGCAGTTAGTGGGGCGCTACCCCTAGATTTCATTCTAGGCCAGAGATGAAATCCAAGGGTTCAAAATGGATGAGGTGCATATATTTGGTGATACACCGGCCATACATTGTCGAAGGGTAAAGCAAGGGTGATTGATCACTCTTTAAATGCAATTATAAGGAAGCATGGTGATGATCCCGGCGAGAAACGACAACATCTCATTCTCATCGAGTTGTGGTTGAGTGGTTTATTTTCAATCCGTATAAGGTAATGGGGATGGAGAAGGAAGCTGAGGAGGCGGTTTTTGGCGATGATGAATTTGAGTGAGGCAATGGTAATGTTGGAGAACTTGTCTAACGATATGGAGACTCCCATTTTATTTAACAGTTGTCATAGCTTTTAGCCACCACAGATCAGGGATGACGATGTCGGCTTCCATTTCTAAACTACAAGCTAGCGTACAACAACTACAAGCTTGATATCTCTCTTTCGCCTCTCCTCTTGGTCTCTATTCTGATTGATTTGCTTCTTCCTTCTCACATGCGCAAATGGCGGAGGGGGTGATCGTGAGGAGTGAAGAGCAAGAATGGGAGTGGGATAAAAGTGGTTATAGATGAGGTTACAGTGCTATCAATCTCGTTCTTAAAGAAAACAGGAAAATGTTTTTTTTTTTTTTTTTTTGGATGATTGTTTATGAGAATCTTAAGGACATGTTTATCACTTAAATTGCCCTTTCGGGGGTTTATTTGCCGGTTTCAAGATTGAAATAAAAGGTGGAGTGCATTTGTAATTCAAAATGGAAATAGGGTTGGTCAGTTTGTATAAGTTAGGCAGCCATGTGTTTGTAGGGGGAGAAGCAATATTGGAACTGTTGGGTGTTCAAGCCAAGACTAAAATGGTGGTTGTAGTTTGGAAATTGTTATTAAACTCATTTGAAAGTGGGATGGTAATTGCACATGCATCGCAAAAGAATTTTAACAATAGAAAAAATAGGTTAGTAAGTATGTAACGATTATTTATCTTTATCTTTATTATTATTATTTTTTTATAAAATATCTTTATCTTCATTTTTACTATATCAAAAGAGTCAAGTCTACAAACAAAAATCAAACTCCCCTGATGTTCGTAAAATCTACACATCGATTTGGGTGCTAACAACCAAAATATTTATGCTTTAATCCCTCATTTGGTTTGTCCTGATCCAAAAATAAGCCAAGATTGGATTTTTTCATCTCTTTAATCTTTTATTAATCTTTAACAACAACAGTTCACCATTTCACCAACCTGTGTAAAATGGGAAATGTTCCAAATGTTATTGCAGGTTTAAATATGAAAAGTTTGAACGGTCAATTTATAATCATGTACTCCTATACTACTGTTTGTTGTAAATACTACATACCTCGGATGACTAATAAGTGTTTAGTCTATAGTTTTGTTTTGTTTTGTTTTGATATGTGAAAAGGGACAAATCAAAGTAATACATACTCTTGAAAAATAAAATAAATTAATAAAGAATAAATCATAGAAGAAGAAGACAAAGATTAATGCAGTTTCATATATGGACTAGGAATAGAGAGATAATTCACTAGTAAGGAGTATCATGGATGGACTTCCACACAAATACAAGTTTATAAATACAAAAACGGGTAACTTACTCCCACACAAATACAAGTTTATAAGTACAAAAATGGGTAACTTACTCAAAAATGTCAAATCTTCTGTAATTAAGAAATTTTCTATTTCCTAATGTGAAAATTAACATAAATAAATTTAAATATCCTATATTACAATCAATCAATCTAAACATTGGAAATAACCATGAAGAATAATTTTAATCAATATTTGACAATCATATCAAATCTCAACACTCCCCCTCAAGTTGGTGCATACCAACTTGCCTTAAATACTTCGAGAACAACTTTGGAAACTTCATATGCAGTGATTTCCAGAAACTTCTTCACGGGCCAAACTCAAATTCACATGAGCTTCACAATAAATGTTTTAATTTTAGAGACTTCACATGCCATGCTCAAATTCACAAGAGCTTCACAGCACAAGCTTTAATTTGATTCAATTAGATCAATACGATTAACTTATCAATGTAATCAAGCAATCAAGGACCAAGGGATCCCGGATAAAAAAAGATCATTTTATTTTCAAATTTGTTTTTTCTTTGTTGTTTTGTTTTTGTTTTTGTTTTTTGTTTTTTTTTTCATGGTTGTATGACACCAAAAACAAAAACAAATGCTAAGTATTTTTTAATCATTTTTTTGCCAACTTTTTTCATTATGTTTTTTTCTCCCCTCTCTCATTTTTTTTTTTTTTCAATTTTTCCTTATTTACACGTCTGCAATTTCACGTCCACTGAGATAAAGACACATATTTAGTTAAGAGTTTCAACCAAATGCATTTACAAAAACATAGGACTCTAAGGTAGTCATCCATTTTAGACGACGACGACATCAATGGTGGTTCAACAACGGATTTGACAATGGATGCAATGATGGCACCTCTGGTATGGATTATTCAAAAGAGCCTTTTAAGGGATTTAGTTTTATTGGCTCTTAAGAAAATGGAAAATAATGCTACAATTTTTTCTTATTATTTTTCATCAATGAAAGGTACAATTTATAGGTACACAGACCAAAATATCTTAGCTAACTAATTATACAAGAAAATTAGAAAACTAATAATCGGGAAATTAGGAAGCTAAACTAACAATCAAATCTGCGGATATGTTTTTCCAATTCAATCAAAATAACTCTTTTAAATCCGAAAATAATCATGAATTTCGACACACCCCTTTAGTTGATGCCTATCTTCTAAATCCAAAAATAATCATTGGATTACAACACACCAACTTGCCAAAATTAAAAACTGAGAACAACTTTGGAAATCCCACACCCCAAACTTAAATTCACATTAGTTCTGTTGGCTCTGATACTATCTTGAAAAATAAAAATAAATTAATAAGAGAATAAAATTAGAAGGAGACAAATTAACGTAGTTTCATCCATGGACTAGAATAAAAGATGATTCACTAGTAGGAGCTATATGAATGGACTCCACATAAATACAAATTTATAAGTACAAAAACAGGTAACTTACTCAAAGATGTCAAATATTCTATAATTAAGAAACTTCCTACTTCCTAATGTGAAATCAACACAAATAAATTTAAATCTCCTATACTACGATTAATCAATCTAAAACTTGGAAAAAATCCAGAAGAATAATTTTAATCAATATTTGACATTATTCAAATCTCAACACATACATCAATTTTGGCTAGTATGATTTCAAGCAATAGGAAGCACATGACCTCCTTTTTAATAAATAATCGGTTTTGTCATAAACTTAAATGAAACTTTTAAGCATAGAAAACGTGTATGAAGTTTCAAAACTAGAAACTCGATTAGGTTTATTAAATTTCAAGCATACACATGATTTTTGTAGTATTTACAATCAATGTAACGCTTGTTAGAATTAATTGTGATTAATTATGCTAAACTGGATTAATTAGTGTCTAAAATGTGTTTTAAAATAATTAAACCGCAATTAAAATTTTGATTTAAAGGTTTTGAAATTTTTTTAGCAAAATTATATTTTGCCCCTAAGTTTTTGTAACATGACCAAAATACCTCTGACCGGTCAACCGGACCATCATCACCGGTCGATCGGATCTCTACAACCTACAAAACCATCCTGTAGCCGCACTTCATCTCTCAAACCTCTAAATTCGGCCTTCAAACGGTCCGGTGCGATTTCCCTCCAAGGGAGGTAACCCCGTCTATAAAAACACGGAGCCCTCACAAATTTGCCTCTCTCATTTTCTCTCACCTTCTTTCGCCCATCTCTCTCTCTTCCTTCGAGCTTCCTTTGCCTGAACCTCCTCTCACCCACCGTCACTCAAAAATTTCTTAAGAAAAACAGTAAAACATGGTCCCAAACCCATGGAAACATGAACCACCAAGCTTTTAAGTATTTCATGCTTGTTTTAAAACTTGTTTTATGTTTCAAATAACTGGTTTTGCGATTTGAAATTTGAATTTTCGTTAGTTTTATAAACTTGAATATCGAAATGGTTTTGTTGGAATTTGATGAATCCGAGTTAGAATCTAGTTATTTAGGCACTAGGAATTGTTTATTTTTTTGTTTTTGATATCTGGAAACTGTTAGAACTGGATTTGGTTGAGTTTGCAGGTGGGCCGAAGTGCGAAATCTCTATTACCTGATGGTCCGGTCACCAGACACTCCACAATATGTCGACTGGATAGGCCAGGAACAAGACAAGACAATACATTCTGTCCTCTCGATCACTGGACAAAGGTAGAGAGCCTACAGGGATCTTGTTTCGATCCAATCAGCCCTAATTTGATGTTTTAAACCCAAATAACGATGTTTTAAACCTTAATATTTAATGTAGTATATTATTTAAAGCAATCTCATTAAGGCTGATGTTTAGTTTAATTAAGGTTGGGGACTATATCAGATACTTAGGCTATCCGTGTGGTTTGATTTAAGATTTTGGTGACTAGAGTAAGGAGCCTCGATATACGTGAAGTTATTCGAGATTTTATGTAACGGCTCATGCCTCTGCTTGGTATGATATTGTCTGCTTTGTACTTCGTGTCCTCATGATTTGCTCTTGAGCTTACCCCAAAAGGGCCGCCATACCATTTAGAGTAGTTTTTTAACTTATGATCATCGCATATTTCCATTCTCAAATGATGTGGGACTACACAGCTTACCTTTTTTCCTTCTAAGAATTAATGACTATCACAATCACTCCTCTTTTTAGGGCCCCAACATCCTCGTTAGCCACACTTCCGGTCGGGTATAAGCTCTAGATACCATTTGTAAGGACTTGTGCCTCCCTTGGATATGATATTATCCACTTTAGGTTTCGTGCCCACATGGTTTTGCTCTTGGGCTCACCCAAAAGGCTTCATACTATTAAGAAGTGGTCTCTTTATTTATGAATCATCACATATATTCCATCCCTAAGCGATGTGGGATTGCACATCTTACCATCTCCTTATAGAGACTGATGACTATAAACATTTATATTGTGAAAGAGGTAGGACACACAAACATAATTTCATAAATGTTTGCTATATTATTCTATGAACTCCTCGTTTTAAAATCATTTCAAAAATAAAATGGTTTTATGAAAATGCTTTTAAATGAAGAGTATAAATATATGAATCAAATGGTTTGGGTCAAAAGTATACACACACACAACCACATGTAGATACAATTATTTGAAAGACTCAAGTAAGATGCTTTGAGACTTGGCTTGTACGTCCAAGTGTGTTAAATGAATATTTCAAACCCCGTCTGATTAGAGATCGATGGTTGATAGTTTTTGCTTGTAAGCCTTGTCCATATACTGAGATAGTATCTTGTAACCGATCAGTCCACTGCGGTGGTGTTAATCAAGCTACTATTGTGAGTATTTACTATGTTATGATTAATATTTAATTTATGGCAATTATTTATATCCTGTTATTTCAGTTTACTTGTACCCCTGAATCTTTTGAAACTTTAATATATTAAATGAGTCAACCATATCCTATTGAGCTCGTAGCTCACATTTTATTGTTTAACCCCCCCCAGGAGTTGCTAGGAGTAGTGCCGAGTAGACGGTGTTGATGCCAAGGCCACTACGTTTCAGTGGTGATCTATTTGTATTTTTTATTTTCAGTCTTTTATTTTTCCAAGGAATGTAAACTTAAATTTCTCTCTCTAGTTTGGGTTTTGGATGTCTATACTTTTATTTCCTATTTTTGCTTGTTTGTGTGATGATTCCGAGAAATGGATTTTCAAAACTTGTTTTCTCATGAAAAACTTAATATTTCGGAATGCCCATTATTTTTATTAAAAAGCTACTTGGCGGTTTTCATAACTTAAACAGAATAGACCCTATGTCAAATTGTTATATGGCCAATACTCTGATATGATTTCTAAAGATGGTTAAAAAATGGGAATTTCGTTAAAAATGTTGGTGAATTTCTAAATATTATGTGTTCTATTTATTTGGTAATTTGTAATTACGACTTTATTTTAATTAAACCCCTCCACGTCACCATACACCGGTTTCAAGTTATGACAGATTTGGTATCAGAGCCCCAGGTTGTTGAACCTCGGGATTAACATATGAACCAAACATCAGACAAAACCACTAAACAATCTAGTGTTGTCCCTTTCAGTCAAGAGAAAGCCACTGCCCTCGTCGAATTGTGAATCCCCCCACTGTAATGACCTGAAATTTTTGGACCGTTAACTAACTTACTTATTTTTAATTCAGTTAGTATTAACACTTATTTATGTTAGGTTTTAAAAATAACGATAAATTTTTTTACATACAGATTATACTTGTACTTAAAGAGTTTAATAAACTAAAATTTTTAGCAGAAGAATTGAAAATCCCTAGATAATAAATATCCTATTTAAATTCGTACTAAGATAATATTAAAAAGTTATAACGTCATATGAGTTAAAAAGGAAAGACTATTAAGTTTTTTTCTCGTAAAGTACTCCTATTAGTTTGTAGTACTAAAATATTAAACATTGTATAAATATACTCGATACAAAACAATTTAAGAAGTCTAAATGTGAAAATTAAATTCGTGGTGGTATCCCACTCCCTTCCTTCATCGCCTTCGCACAGCTTCGCTAGTCCAGAAAACATAAATGTGAAAGAATTTTAAACACCATCTCAATTGGGTGCTGTAGTCTAACTCCGCACTATTTTGGTAGCTTTAGCAAAGAAACCCATAAACATAAGCATATGATTCTATACTGGAGTACTTGCCTTTTGTTTAGAGTTCATAATACTTGTAATAGCGGACTGTCGAGCCAATTTTTCTTGGCCTCTAAACATGTCCTCCAAGTTATCCAAGATCTCCCTAGCAACTTGATAGGTTTCATTTTCCTTTGTAAAGCACTCGTCATGCTAGCCAAAATGTAATATCGAGCTATCTCATTGGATTCTCTCTAACGAGTAAACATGACAGGAACCCTCTTCAAGAGGTGCATCAGGAAGTGGCCCAGGTGGGCAAGGTGCGTCTAGTACGAACTTATGTCTCTCATAGCTGAGAACTATTAGCAAGTTCTTCCAGTTTTTATAATTATCGTTATTTAATTTGTTTTTAGTAAGAATTGAAATCAGAGGTGTCGGTGACATTTTGAACTGAAAATAAATAAAAATGATCGTCACAGTCAATGCACAAGCAAATATAAAGAAAAGATTTATCAAATAAAACATAAATAGTTCCTACATGAAAACTTAGAAAAAAAAACAGGTAGTATTGCAATGGTAATTTTTTAGCATCTATTGCTCCAAGCCACCGAGGGATGATCACGAAACAGATAGCCAAAAATATGGACTACACATCAAATTAATATATGTTGCCATCAATCCTCCAATGTTAAGACATATAATTAATAACTGTTTATTATTGGCCACCAATTTAATTAACAGAACTTATAGGAAAGGTTAATAATTAAATTAGTCTTGAATGTGTAATCATTGTTTACGAAATTTGATTCACGTGCTATTTGAGCCATCGATGAATGGTCCCAAAATAGAACATGCTCAAATACGTTTTCCAACATAAGAGATCTAACCTAGTATACCGATGGCGTAAACACCTACCGAGGGGTGTGGTCAAGGCAGAACTGACGCGAGGCGTTACCATGCTTTCACATATTGATCAACAACGCAGGTTGTGGGTTTTATTTGAAACCCTCTCCCACTCAATATTTTAAAACGATGTAAGTTTTGATGACATGTATGATTAATATAGCATGAGCGTCATTCATTTATCCTATATGACATGTTATCAAATATGTACACTAAGCATCCATCAAACATATTCATCCATTCATGACAGAACATAGAATAAATAAATGACAAAAAAATAAATAACCTAGCTATGGTCTCATCCTTGAAAAAAGAAAAATAATGATTACAAAATTACATCCAAAGCATTCTTTGGGTCTTGAATTTCGCTTCATCTTTGCGTATCCATCTACACGCGTCTCCACCATTGATTTCTCATCCCACACAATTTCTTAAAATTTAAAATCCCAAAAAAATTCAAAGTTTAAGCAATTTCAAATCTCATGTATAATTATATGTAATTTTTAAATTTAATTAAAATTACATATTTTTTTATACATAATTTAAATTTAAATTTAAAAATTTGACACCCCGGACATAAGGAGCTCGCCCAACCCTCTTGGGTTGGGCATTGGGCCACGCCACCTTGCAGGCCCTACCCTGCAGGGCACTGCACGCGCACAGTTGTGCCCGCAGATGCCTGCAGTGTGCATGCTAAGTCGCGCATGCTGGTGCCCGTTTTGCGCCCAGCCCACAAGCTGATGCCTGCAGGTCTGGCCAGTGTGCGCCACTGGCACTCGTGCTAGTTTGCGCACCAAGCCCCCATGTAGGGCTTGGCTCTTCCTTTTGTGTCTTGTCCTAATTTTTCAATTAGTGTTTTAATTATGAAACCCTAATTGAATTAGGACTTCTACACATTAATTTGTCCAATATAAAAAATTAAATAAAAAAATAAATTTTTTGGGAAAAATAAAGAGTAATTGGCCTAAATGGTCTCTGAACTCTTTAAAGGTGATACTTTCGTCCCTGTTTTTTTTTTCTGCTGACCCTAAACTATTTAAAAATGTGACGATTTGGTCCTTTCATCCAATTCAGTTAATTTCTAATGGAATGAGTCATGTACATTGCATATGATCTAATTTGAGGAGTGCATTTTAGTAATTTAATAATAATTGCTATAAAAAATAAAAAAATCATGAAAAAATTTAAAATACTTCATATCCTCCAAATTACATTAAAAAAAAACTATTTTGATATAAAAAATTTTCTAAATATTCAAATAAATAAAAAAAATCCATGGGAAAATTATGGTTATAATAAAACTGCTCCCATGGTTATAACAAAAATCCTAGATACAATTTTCTAAATTCTAAGGAATCATGATCGGTAAAATTGAGCATGCTTATAATAAAATTAAAAACAATCAACATACATCATACATAATCCATCATAACAACATAATAGAAACCATAGAATACCACTCTCTAAAAAATATTAAAGCCATACATAGTTTAAGGAGAAAATTAGATTGTCTAATTTATATATATGACATAATCATGAGTTGGCTCTGATATCACTTGTAGGAAAAATGGCTAATTTATGCAGTTGAATTTAAAAAAAAAAATTATTAAGATCTTACTAACTCATATTGTCATATATAATAAATTATTTACAATCTACATACCTTGAGAGAAGACAACAAGAATGCCGGAGGATGTGATCAAAGAGAGCTTCACCAACTAGCCTTCTTTACTATTCTCCAATTCCCGGACGGTAAAGTGTGTGGGTTACCTTGGTCTCTCTCGATCAGTATTCGTGTGCGGCTTTCTTCTTCTAACCTCCTAGAACTATTGCAAGATTATTATTACTATAATGGAATAATATAATAAGCTCGTTCACCTAAGAGTCTGTGTCTAAATAAAATAGGGAAGTCTTATTTATAGTGAATGGACTGTGTGAATTTGAATTAAATAAGAACACTTGAAAAAAAAAAAATTTCTCTCTTCCTTCCCTAATCTGTGTTTTTCTCTTGCCCGGTAGAGAAAAATCGCCCACAATGATCTAGGAGATTCAAAATTTGATTCACATTTTTATCTCCAATGATTATATGATTTTATCCTCAAGATAATGTTCTATAACTCCAAGTTAAATTCAAAATAAAAACATGCCAACTTTATTTGAATTAAATAATTATATAATAATTATCCAAATAAAATCAATAAGGAGAAAATTTTTTACTTCCATTTTCGTCATAAAAACGCATACACAAGATAGACTAGGATAAGATTTTGTTTCAATTTCAAATCCAAATAGGATAGTTACCATATTTAATTTAAAATATTTATTTAAATAAGTTTATCTAGATATATAAATTAATTATCCAAATAATTAATTTATCAATATCTCTTAATTTAAAGTAATCTCATATTTATCACAAACGATAAATATAATTAATTCAAATTTTAAATATTATCTTCAAATAAATATTTATCCAAATTTTATTTTTCTGATTAATTAAATGAAACAAAATTCTCATTCTACCCTTAGCAGAAAAAATGCCTACACCTTGTGGGAGGTGTTCCGGATTTTTCTCTTTACTAAGTCCAGGAATTAAAGCCATAATAAATTTCCCAATTGATTACCATTCGTTAAGGAATTATATTGAGATAGTAAATGGACCAATCAGATATATAGATACATATATTATAAGTTCCAATATTCTGTGTAATTAATTATTCTATACCAAATAAATTAATTACACAATTATTAATTTCAGAGTCACACCACTATAAACCTGAAACTGCACTTCCAATTATATACCGTATTACGTAAGCCAGTGTGTGGTCGCAATCCAATGACCTTGTCATATATGCAATACCCTCATATGATATCCATGATCAACTTAAGGTCAAAGTCCATTTAACCTTTTAATTATGCTATCTTAAAGATCCATTATGCATCAAATAGGAAAATAATTATTTACCCAAAGTAAAAATTAGTCATTTACCCAGCAAATAACCCGAGGCCTCGTTCATTTTCATATCCTGTATAATGCTGTTTAAGAGGAAAACATTTACTCTTTGTGGGAGTAATGATTCCATATTTATAAACAAAGCACATGTCAAATATAAATCATGTACCCAACGAACTAGTTTAACAGCTTACTATTCCAAGAGCTTTAGCATTTGAAATATCAAAGTACACAAGTCATAAACATGAAGTCATATACTTACTTAGGATTAAGGTTACTATATAATGAACGTCAAAAGTGAATTAATCTAACCATGTGGACTTATAGATTAATTACACTTTAGTCCAATCCAATATATCACCACCATTAGGCAATATATCTATGTCTCTACTTGAGAGTCGGCTTGCTTCAGATGGTCAAGACAAATCATCTCCTCAATTAGCTTTAGACAACATAATAGTCTTCATATGAATTAGATGCTCACTCTAACCCAATAGACTACGGACTATAGATTTAGACTACTTAGTTTTAAAAACGTTGTCTTCTTGCATACAAAAATCCGTTGCACACAACATTCTAACAGTTTAAACACCAAGTAGTCAATGAGCCATATTTGCATTTACTTTAACATGTAAATCTAGATAAGGACAATATATCAAATATGTAATGAAAAAACCTCAAATATATTATTAATCAATTCAAATAAATGAAATACAACTAAAATGTCTTTTACTTTTGGAACATTCCCAAAAATTTCAATCCTATTACCTTTCTCATTACATGCCTTTACGGTTTAGTAAACGTGTCCTGAGTATCCGAGCAACTATCTCTAGTACTTTAGCTTTTGATTCCTTCCTCATATCTTGATGGGAATAGTTTGTTGACCTTAGCCTTCGTTGTCTATACGGATGTTACTTTGATCGGCACATATATTCCTTTCTATCCTAAGAATAAGAGTAGTTATATTTGCACGTATAATATTTACAGATACAACTATCAACTTACCTTTTATAAACAATATTTCACGCTCTAACATACAACTAATTTTAATTTTTATTTGATTTTTATAAACTATATACAGATCTAAATAGGAAAAAAAAAAAAACAATTTTCCTTATTTAATTTTTTTCTAAAAAAATATAATGTTGTTAAAAATCACCTTGTTCATGACATTTTTCATGCAACATATTTCTTCTTCTTCATAATTTTTTCATAATCCCCTTTTTCTTAACAAAAAAAAAAAAAAAAAAACCCCCTTCATAATCTTATTCCTTTTATTGCACAGTTGTAAAATATTTCAACAAAGTAATACAAATTCTCATGAAATGTTTGATACAGTGGGTATGAAAAATAATAATAAAAAAAGTTACATGTTATAATCTATACGTAATAAGAAATGTGAAAGCGTATTACTGTGCACTTTCACTTTCGTCCAAATCAGTGTGTTTGGACAAAAAACTTTCTTATTTTTTTAGTCTTTCAATTTTCTTTTCCTTTTTTTGTTTTGGCCTTTTTCTATTTTTTTATTTTTCATTTTAGTCCCTTTTTTTTGTGTAGCCCTTCAAATTTTTTTTTCTTTTGGCCTTTCTTTATTTTTTTTCCATTTTAGTCCCTTTTTTTTTTGTATTAGCCAATTTTTTTTTACATTTTAATCCTTTTATCTTTTTGATATTTTTCATACTTTTTTTTTATTTAAAAATTTCCAAGTACTTCGTTGTTGTTGATTTTTTTTGTTTTAACTTTATTTTTAATTTATTAATTTAATTTCTTCCTATTTATATTAATTCTCTCAAATATGTCAACATGAGCATGTCATAGACTAGTACAGATTGATTTGATAAAGCGGGGGTATGCTTATTTATTTACTTAAAAAATTCTTTTTACAGTAAACGTTTGTCTTTAAGTCGAAAAAACGATTCTCAATCCCCACGTGATTTATTCCCAAATGGGCTGCATCATCATTTCTGTCGCCGGAGAAGACAACACATGTTGCAGGGGTTAGACGAAACACGTTTACTCGACACTTTCATTAGATCCTCGCCGATGTGACCTGATCGGAGTTGAAGGCTGGCACAAACCCATTCCTGCCGTCAGACAAGACAAGGCACATCATAGGGGTAGTTCTGGAAAAAAAAAAATTCTCTCTATATATAAGACCAGATTATGCTGTATATTACCTATAGTCCAAAATATGCTATATACTACCATATGTCCCAAAAGATATGTTACTTTTTGGATTGTCAAAAAAAAAAAAATATATATATATATATAATATTTTTTTTGCTGAACAAAAAAAAATGTTACTTTTGCAATTTCTGCGTAATTCATGTCGCAAACAGAATTTCAAAACAAGAACCACATATATATGAAATGACCCCAATGGGATTGAGCTTCCTAATAATCAATAGCTACTAGGGTTGTTTGGTATTTGAGTTTAACTCAAGTTAAACTGTATTTTTTTTTTTTTCTAAAAAAGTTTTTTTTTATTTTTTTTGAAAAAGTCCACAAAAATTACTATTTAAACTTAAAAATTTTAACTCAACTCAAACTCAAACTCAACTCATTCACCAAACACCCTCAAATGTTTTCAAATTTCAGTCTCATCAAATATTGGGTGTGCCAAATGTGCGTGAGCAACTCAGTTCTTTCTGTAATCCTAATAATTAAGAATTAGAATAGTTAGATAGATGGACACTCATTTTTAAAAAGGATAAATTACTAAATTAGTCTCCAAATTTTTTAAGTTTGTGCTAGTTTGATCTATGTTTTTTTTTTAGTTGAAATAACCCGAAATTATTAAAAAACGTAACTATAATAGTCATTTCCGTTAGTTTTCAAACGAAATCCATTAGTTAGCATTGTTTTTGACTAAATTTCTAATGAATTCTATTAAAAAAATAACATAAATGACTATTGTAGTAATATTTAAAATTTAGGACATTCCAACAATAAAACAAGGTGAGAGATCAAAATTGTACACAACTAAAGGACGAATAATTTATCCTTCTAAAAAATAGCCAAACATTTTTATGTTTAGAAAAATAATCAATGATCATTAAAGGTTAATAAACTCATCTAGTCATTTCATGATTGATTATTTATCAAATGATCAATTATTAATTTATTATTAAAATATATATATATTTTTCTGCATAATATAAAACTTGGAACATGTTTTTCTTAGAGTAATTTAAATGATTACTTTATTCTTATTTTTTTACTCCTAATAAATTGCTTTTTATTTTTACGATCTAAAACTTTTCTTACTTGATATAAATCATTTTCCTTTTTCTTATCTGCACGTCATGTTAGTAAATTTGTGACATTTGATAACGACAACAAACAATGGCCCGCTCGGTTCGGTTGTGTACGTCTCCCCATCTTTTCTTATTCTTATTCTTCAGTTGCAAACATCATGTCGTCCAACCTTAGGGTCTGTTTGGGTGCACAAGTTCAAGATGAGATTTTTAAGTTTAAATAGTAAATTTTTTTTGAATTTTCAGAAAAGACAAAAAAACTTTTTCGGAAAAAGACAAAAACTTTTTGAAAAAAAGACAAAAAAAAGTTTGAAAATCTTAGTTTGGACTTAAGCTCCAAACTCACCCTTAATGTTTCATCAACGAACAGATGACTTCAAATAATCCTTTTCCTTTTTCCTTTTTCCTTTTTGTCCCTTTTTTTTTTAATTTTAAAAAACGCTTCGAGACAATTTACAAAATAATTTAATCGCTTTTTTAAAAATTATCAAAAAAATTTTATTAACAAAATGATTCTAAACAACCAAAACGTTCACGGTTACTCCTGTATTAAAATTGTTATTTTGTTAATTTTAACCTTTGAGGCTGTCATTTTGACAGATACCTATCCAAAAGTCTATCTTAACACGGTCACATCACAAGCCAATACTTCAAACAAAGTTTTACAACATTCTTTCACGAGGGTGAGATCCAGATTCCGTTTATGTCTCTCTTTTGAAGAAATGGAGAAACCATGGAATTGGGGTTCGTACTCTGGTTGCTCAGTTGGCTCTTTGCTTGGCTCTCTTCCTCGCTCTTCAACTGGGTCGACCTCAGAAGTCTCTGTCCAGCCACAGAAGTGAGAGCAGACCTCGGGATTTGTATTTCATAAGTGTTAGAGGAGGCTTCAGACCTGTCAACCAACAGACCCATCTTCTCAGACAGGTCGGTTTGTTTCCTCTCTCTATAGAAAGATATCATGATATTCTGTTCTGTCGACCTTGGTGGGTTTTAGGAACGTGCCCATTACTCGTTTGTTGTTTGTTTAGTACGGTGCATAGGTTTTGCAGTGAGGTTTTATTGGGTAACCAAAGAGAGAACTTTTGCTACGGTCGAGTGTGGTGGCCTAGTGATAATGGTAGTGGTCAATGACTAAAGGTTGGAGTATTAAGTGATTTTTTTTAGATCTTATATGTGAAGGCTTATTTTTTATCGATTTAATACTCAATACCTTCCCATGTATCGTTATGGTTTTCATATTTGAAGGGGCTGGGAGTGACACATTTCTCGTTAAGAGATAGGGCCCACCTGTGAGGCTTTTAGCAATCGTTCATGTGAGCATCTGGGGAGTCCCTTTGATAACGTCCAGGGGATATGTTAACACTAGTCGGGCCCTTTTCGGACTTTTTTTCAGCCAAAAAAAAAAACAGAGAGCTTTTGCGGAATAGATTAGAATCTTGCTTTTACTTTCTGTTAGGAAAAGAAAGGCAACTTTTGTATTTGAATGCCACCATGTGTGATACAAGGTTTTATAGACCTTTTCATTTTGTTCTATAAGATGGTTTCATCTCCTCATTGGCTTTGGGATCCAAAATGTTTTATTGGGTTGGGATTGGTTAAACAGAAGAAGTTTTAGGTCATTTGGGTTCATTTTGAGTATGAGATTTGGTGTTCATTAGTATTACATTTGGAGGCAGAATTGAATCTACTTATTTACAAGTTTGGTTGAGTTTAGATTCTAAGAGATGAGCATGAGCTTCTTCAGTTGTTCCCTTTCTCACTTATGTATTTATTGATTTTGTGGGTTCATCTGTTGTCTACAAAGTTGGAGAAAGTGGCAATGACGTACAAGGCAAGGTTTGTCGTGAATGTCAGCGAGCTTGGAGAAGATGATCCACTGGTGCAGAATGTAAGCTCATCTTGTTCTCATAACCCAAAAAAAAAAAAAAAAAAAAAAAAAAAAAAAAAAAAAAAAACCAAAAGCACTTTAATGTTTGTTATTGAGAGCAACTGAAACTGGAAACTATCAAAATGGACTGAAATTTGATAAAAACTAGATATGGTGGGAGACTATTGGAAATGGAAATTCGTAAATGTTACTCCAAGATAATGGACACCAAGTATTGATTTGCGCCTGTGGCAGTGGCCAAAGACACAAATTTGTTCTTCCTGCTTAGATTCATATCACTCACTTCGATTATTAATGAAAGTGTTTTTCTTGTACAGGCTACTCGGCTCGTCCCCTCACTGAAAATCCCTTGGTAGGTCGTCCATTTGCAATATGCTCTGAATAGGATGCATGTGTACAGCGTATTTTGTTAAAATAGAGAGGCATATTTGAATAGCCGTCTTTCTGTTTCTATTGCTTTAACTTCGTAGCTTATAATAGTAATATGCGCAGGTACACCACTAGAGTCTCAAAAGTACATGAAGAAGGAGGTTCTTTTTTGGAGCAGGTCAATGTATCTTATGGGAAATCCCTAGACATTATTGGAGTTAATACCGGGCTAATACAGGTGCACATTTGTTTTCCAATCCAGAAAAGTTCCATATTTATCCGCTGTCAAGTTAACTTTTAGGAAGAAGGGTCTTCCCGGCTTAGTTTTGGATTATGATCTAAAATTGATATAACAGATGGATGAAGCTTCAAAGAATTCTCATGCACTCGTTGTATTCTTGTCGAAATACGCATTAGTCTATTAACAGATTTTTTTTTTCTCTTTATGTGAAGTCAAATTGGTGATGGCAGTCTTTAGCTAGTGGGACTGAGTTTATAAACAGAAACACTATAATGGAAGCGTATAATTAGGATGATTGCATTATGCAGAAACTCGTAAAAGTTTTATTTTACTATAAATAGAAAATCGGGGTAACGTTGCAAGATCAAGATCATACCAGAGCTCTAAAATTTATCACACTAGTATGAGGCTAATTGGTTTTTAAAAAGAATATGATAGACTTGGAGTTCCGCAATCCTAATAAATTATGGACTGTTTTGTCAATCCACTTGTTACTAGACTTGTCTTATATTTCCTTCCTTTTAATGCCTAATGATCATCTGGGAGCTTTCAGGATCTCAGCTGTCTGAATTTCTGCATGATGATTAGATGCTACTCATGTTTTCATCATGTGGGCAACGGTTATAATTATGTTTAAATTCACCATCAAAACATCCGTACATTCTTTAAGTGGTGGTGCGTCTAGGAGTATCGATGATAAGTTACTGCAGTATTATGTATATCATTTTTTCTCTTTATCTTACTTGAACTCATTTTACACTAGAAGGATATGCTCATGGAACCATTAAACGACGCAGCAAACAATCAGTTAAACTGGCTGACAAGAACACTAGAAGCAAAAGCGGCCAGTGATAACTGGTAAAATTCTAATCTCTATTAGCTGCTTCTTTTAAGAATAGGGCCTTTTTACACTTTTTATCAAGTGATCAGCGATGTTCGCCTGGCTAAATGGCTGTTTAGATTTTCTTCTATAAATCAGGTGCATTGTAGTTGGATTCCACCCATTGTATAGCTGTGAAGAGAGGGATGAGGAAACGGAAGCGAACCAAGTTTTCGAAATGCCTATGGCAGACGTTCATGAAATTTGAAGTGGTAAGATATAGCTGTTCATCATCGTATTCAAGACTTACGGGTGAAATTGGTTTCATGACCTGCTTTCTCTAATTTCAATATCTGAATGAGTTCCAAACGAGATGAAATTTTTAACTCCAAGCTGATCATTTTTCCAGAACGTATACATTAGTGGGCAGGACTGCATACACCAAGGTAGCATTTCTTACACCGAGAAGCCGGGCTCAAATGTCAAAGGACCTCACTTATCCTCCTCAAATGGAAGATTTGTATTCACAAGGTGTATCTCTTATCTTCTAGTGTTTCTTAATCCATGTTTTCTTCCAAGTAATATCACAGACACCAATATGTAAAAAAACATTTTGTACTAAATAACATATTCCCACTCAAAAAGAGGCACAACCAGGAATATGCCACCTTACTTGGGAAGAAAAAATAATTTACTTTCCTCTTTGTTGGGGGGTGTGGTTTGTAGGGAGGTCATTGACGGGTTCCTGCTTCACAGAGTCAGCGCGCTAGAGCTGGTAAGGCGTTTGTTTTTCCGCCGTTGATTGTTGTTTAATACCAAAGGAAATCTTTAAGTACCAACTTATGCTTGTGTTGCTGGCAGGTAACCTATTCTGTTACCTCAGCTGGCGAAGTTGTGCACCGAACCGTACTTCAACAGAGGGGAAAGGAGGTCATGTAAATTTTCGCTGTATGGAGTTTGAAGAGAGGACCTGGCTTTTAACGTTGCTGTTAATCTGATGTCCTTCAGCCGCTTCCAAATCCTCCAGTATTTTTTTTTTTCCTTTTTTCCCTTTATTTTTGCATTTACTATTCTATTTTGGCAGTCGCAAGGCAATTCGTTTTCAGCTCTAGGAAAAATGTTTCTGCGATACCACTTGTAAGTAAAATTTTATTGATTGGTTTTTGTTCATTTGGTATGCAATTTACAAGAAAAACTTTACTACAAAGTGCACATTTTTTCTTGTTTATATTCATTTCAAAACTAACATTAGCAAGATAGATAAATTTTCCTCGAAAAACTAGAAAAAAGGAATTTTTTTTTTTTTTTTTACATCCCTTATTTGGTTTTGTATTTTGAGAATTCTTATTACTCTTTTGGACAATCAGATTTTTCATCTCAGTTAGTAAATGTTTTTTCATCCTGACTTGTTATGATTTTAGTGTGAAAATGATATTTAAAAAAAAAAAAAACCGCAATTCCGACAAGAATTCTATACCTTTTGTATTTTCATTATTTGTTTAACAAACAGGGGCTTTTTTTCCCACCATTAGGATTAGGTATGTACAATTGGTGAAACGGTTTGAGTTGAAATTTTTAAGTTTGAGTTGGTTGACTTTTCAAAAACTAGTTATAATTTTTGTTGATTTTTTCAAAAAAAGACAAAAACTGAAATGAAAAATGTGAGTTTAAGATGTAAAACCAAACGGCCTATTAAACTTATGGTATGAACTTCACTTTTACTTTATGAATATGTATTGTTGTTTTAGTCATTGGATTAACTTTTTAACAGTTGATTTGTAAGTCTTAATATTAAAAATTTACCATGTGAAACCAATATGTTACAAATGAAGCCCATTATTGCATGCCTCCGAGTGAAAGCTTCACGATATAACAGTTTAACAAATTATCGTTCATCGGTTAAATTTTAGTTAATTTACTTATTATTTGTTAGCAATGATAAATTTTTTTAGGTATATCATTAGCAACTAAACCATCAAGTACGTTTTTTATAAACCCAAAAATACCAGATGCTGTAGGCCTATGAATAACGAAGATTATCTTGAACAATTAGATTTAGAATATTCACATGACTCTTCAATCAAAAATTGTTTTATGCTTCTATCAAATTATATATCACTTCTTAAACAACTAATATCTTATTTATTAATTTATTTACAGGAAACAAAATTTTGGATCAAAGCATCAATTTTAATAGACAATTTCAAACAAAAGTTTAATGATACGTGCTTGGATATCAGACTTATCAAATCACTCCAAAGTTAAATACCCATAAATTCTATTTGTTAACGGTAATCACGAGAGGTGTTAGTCTATTATAGTATCTAAAATAGAACATTAAGCGAACCAATCTAATCATGTTTGGCTAATTACTACTATAAGTAAATTGTCTACTTTATATATAACAAACTAAGTAAATATCATACAAACCTATATGTCTTATTACATCTATAAAGAAAGAGCTAAATCACCAAAGAAAGAGCTAAATCACCAAACATTCTAGGATGATTGTTACAAACTTCGTATCGATCATGAATGGTTTCATTTTTGTAATTTTCTAATTGTTCCAAATAAAAGCATAACAAATAGCATAGTATTGTCCGACTCATTAGGATAAGAGGAAATATTCATGAAAAACTAAAAAAAAATTTAAATAAAAAAAAAAACAATTACAAGCACAAAATATGAGGTCTTAAAGTTTCTTCAAGATTTGCTACCAAACGTAATTTTTAGTAGCAAAAAATGGCTTTATGCGATCAAAATATTTGTTTGGTAGTGGATTCTTGCTTTTTGCCACAAAAATTTGATAGCAAAAAAATATATATTTTGCAACCAAATTTTAGTTTGATGGTCAAAAATATATATTTTGCCACCAAATTTTGGTTTAGTAGCGGAAAGACAAATTTTTAAGAAATGAAAAAAAATTATAATTTGATAACAAAAGCTTATTTAAAACTTTTTTTAGCCGCATTATAACATTATATATAGGTTTAAAGTCGATATACCTTATTTTGTATATGAAAGTAATAAAATACTATTAAAAGTGCATTGTCTACTTTATGTCTAATATACTTAGTAAATATCATACAAACCTATATTTCTTATTACACCTACAAGAAAGAGCTAATTAGCACCAAATATATTTGTTATATAAAATATACTAGGATGATTGTTACAAACTTCGTATTAATTATATTCATGAAAAACTATAAAAATAATAAAAATAAAACAATTACAAGAACAAAATATGAGGTTATGAAGTTTCTTAAAGATTTGCTATCAAATATAACTTTTGATGGTAATGCCTTCTGCCACCAAAAACATACGTTTGGTAGCGGATTCTTTCTTTTTACCACCAAAATTTGGTAGCAAAAATTTGGTACCAAATTTAGTTTGGTAACCAAAAACATATATTTTGCTTTCAAATTTTGTTTTGGTAGCCGAAAGATAAAGTAAAAAAAAAATAAAAAAAATTATAATTTGATAACAAAAGTTTATTTAAAACCATTTTTTAAGCCACATTATAATATAAAATATATGTTTAAAAATGGTATATCTTCTTCTATATAATAAAGTAATAAAATACTAATATAAATACATTGTTTACTTTATATATAACATAATTAGCAAATATCATACAAACCTAAATATCTTGTTACACCTACAAGAAAGAGCTAAATCACGAAATATATTTGTTATATAAAACATAGTAGAATGATTGTTACAAACTTTGTCTCGAACATATTCATGAAAAACTATAAATAAATAAAAAAATAGAAAAACAATCACAAACACAAAATATGATGTTATAAAGTTTCTTGAAGATTCTTGCTTTTTGCCACCAAAATTTGGTTGCAAAAATATATATTCTGCTTCCAAACCTTGGTAGCAAAAAATATAATTTTTCACCGAATTTAATTTGGTAGCAAATATCATTCGCGGGAAAATTTTTGGCTTCCCGCCAATGTGTTTGCTACCAAAACAAGTTTGGTAGCATAAAGTACTATGTTGCTACCAAACAAAATTTGGTAGCAAATGACTTGAGTGGAAAATTTTTGACTTCCCGCCAATGTTTTTGCTACCGAAACAATTTTGGTAGCAAAATGTGATATTTCCCTACCAAAATTTGGTGACAAAAATTTATATTATACTTCCAAACTTAGGTAACAAAAAATACTATTTGCTACCAAACAAAATTTAGTACATTAGCAGGAAAAAAATTGGCTTTCCACCAACATTTTTGCTACCAAAACAATTTTGGTAGCAAAAGTTTATAGTTCGTTACCAAATCTTGTTGGCGGAATGTTGACCTTTTGTTACCAAATATTGTTTTGGTAGCAGAAAGTTTTCGGTGGGAACTAAATTTTAATTCCAGCCATATCATCTGTTACCAAACTATATTTAGTAATGGATTGTGTTGTTTTATTACCAAATTTGATAACGAAATTTTTTATACCTTTCAGCTACCAAAATTTGGTAGTGAAAAGTCTATTTTCTGCTACAAATTTGTTTTAGTACTAAAAGTTTGGTCTTTTCAAGTCATGATTTTTGTAGTGCAATATAAGCCTGCCCTATTTCTTTTAATTTCTAGATAGAAAATATAAAAACCCAATTTTTTGTCATTCACTTCTGATTTTTCAATCAGGTTATATTGAAATAGTCTTATTTAGAAACGTAATTGTTCGAAAGGAATCTTTGGTTGATATTTAAGTAAATAATATTTAAGGATTTATACCTAAATAATTGTTTTTAAGAAGTTTTTTAATAAATGATCAAGTTTTTAAAAATTAATTAAAATACTTTTTTTTTTCTAAAATGATTAATCAATTGTCTTAAATGATCAATCACATAATAGTCAATCAATGATTAATCATAACGTAAATTATCAAATTTTATAGTCAATCACTAATTAACTATAACCTAAATTACCAAATTTATAGTCAATCATTGATTGACCATTAGTCAATTACCAATTTCATAGTCAATCATTGATTGATCGTTAGTTAATTACTAATTAATCAAATCTGAAAGATGACAAATGACCATTTTCCTAAATTTAAAAAAAAAAAATTGAGCCGTCTATTAGATTAGTTGACGAAAAAAGGTCACCAACCTAATTTTCCTAATATTTACTAATATCTCCTCATAAACAATAATCCGGTATAGTTTTCATTGATTTTGTTTGGGATAACAGGTTTAATAAATATTTTAACACAATCAGCTATCTTAACACTTGATATTACTACATATAATTGGTCATGTAAAAAGACAGGTTAATATTGATATTTCCTACATAGTCCTGTAAATTCGGGGGGCCCAGCCTGGACCTAATGGGTGGAGAGGAAAAATCAAGCCAGGTTGGGTCCGTCCGAACTTTAAAATTATAAGTCTGGTACGGCCCTAATGCCCGATAAGCTTAAATTCGGGCCAGTTAAACGGGCATAAATTCAGGCCGGGTAAATGGGCTTTAAAAAAAATATTTCATAAAAAATCCGACCTGTAAACGGAGTCGAAGATATCTAAAAAAATATTCCAATAAATAAAAAAGAGAATAAAGAAAGAGATAAGAGTATTTTTGTCTATTTACCATTTTTTTCATTAAATTATTTAATTTAATATTATGAAATGATAAAATTATCAATTTTATTATGATGATGTATAAAATTATAAGGAATTGTCAAATTCCGGGCATTCTTATAAATCCCTTTAAAATAAAAGTACCTATCAAATCAAATAGAGAAAAAGTGCAATAATCGTACTGTCCAAACGGTCCCTTACCATCATTTACCCAAGCCCACTCCACTAATATTTCACGATTCCTATTCTACCCTCCATTCCCCCTCCACAAAGCCCCAAAACCAGGCGCAATTCCAAGGGCAAAAACGAAAAAAAAAAGTAGAAAGAGCTTAGGCCGTATAAATGGAGCTCGAAAGTGAAGCCTATAGAGATTCAGAGAGGGCTGATTGGTTTAAGAATGAGGTTTTGCTCTCATGGAGATCCGGCAGATAAGGATTTCCTTTTTATCTGCTCGTTTTTCTCTGATCGTAGCAGAGCCGATGATTTTCTCCTCTCTCTCTTTCTCAGTAAAAAATAAATAAATAAATAAATAAAAGGGAAATTGCAATTTTTCCTTTTCCATTCTATTCCTATTACCTTTACCTTGCCATCACTCCAACCAAACGCACCCTTAAATCTAAGTGAGGTTTTGCTCTCATGGAGATCCAAGCAGATTAGGGCTTGGTCGTTGTCCTTTCTGTAACAATGGCTGTCTTTTCTGCTTTGCTTCTCTCCGATCGAAGGCAGAACCCATATATGTGTATATATATATATGTGTGTGTGTGTGTATATGATGAGGCGGTGATGAGATTTTGAAGCTGTAAATTTCGGGCATTGTGTGGAGATAGAGAAGAGGATCCGATTACCGGCGGGTCGACCCGGATGAACCGGTGGAAATGACGGTTCTGTCCCTTTCCACACGGCGGCCGACGGTCGGTGGCAGCCACGGTAGCCGCGGTGTCCTCTCTTTTTCTTTCGCTTTGTCTGAGAAATGGCCAATCTGAGCCTTCTATTCTCTTTCTTGACTCTTCTCTGAAGAATTTGCCAAAATGACTCTCTCTGAAGAGAGTCCTTTAGTAAAATGACGTTTTCACTTTGTTTATTTGCAAAATAACCTTTAAAAATTTTAATTGGCAAAATGAC